>OX336887.1:25583825-25686325 GCA_946959425.1 Argyrosomus regius
GGTAACGGTCAGCTGATGGTCTCTGCTCCTTCTCGGGTCATGTCAGTGTTTTGGAGCCTTGGCAACAGGGGACGGTGTGGGAGTTAGCTGCCCCCCACTCCCTTCACCCCCACATCCCACTTCACTCCTGTTTCCTCTCATCTGTCAAGCTCAAACCCGACTGCCACGCTTCAAGTCTCCTCATAAAATATGCAAATGAACTCTAAATGAAATACCTTTTTTTCCTCAGTCTCTCCGAGCTTGAAGGCCTTCCATCAGTTCTGTGAGGCCCCCTCATACACACACACACACACACACACACACACACACACACACACATCCCAACACTAATCATCTCTGTATGTAATAACTCCAGAGGCGAGCATCTGCTTTCCTCCATAACACTCCACTGATCTCCTCTCCACCCATTCCACATTCCCTCCCCCTTCCCCATCACAATCTACATGTATTAGTTCGTAATGACTTAGCGGTTAAAAGCAAATAGTTGCCAGGGGACCCCCACCCCCCTCAACATTTCTTCTCATACACTACCACTATCACACACACACACACTCTGCTGATGCCCAACTCTAGCTACTCAAGATAAATGGTGCGGAGTAAGAGAAGAACTGAGCTCTATCAATCACTTTAAGTGCTGGGGCGTTTGTTATCAGAAAGTGTGGCTGTCACAACCCTGTTCAAAGCCTGTGGGAGTTGGGGCAGCGGTGTGATTGGGGAGGGGGTAAAAGTTTGTTAGCACCTTAGCAGACGCTGTTGACAGCATCGGTGTGCATGGCAGGCAGCAGAGTAGTAAAGGAGGGCAGGTTGGCTAACAAAAAGCAATAGACAATGGGCTTTAACCAATTAGCACAATCACACACGCGCGGATATTAGCTGCTATCTGTGCGTGTGTGTGTGCAGGAAACCTCAGGTGGGATCACTGTATCATCACTCCAACACTCACCTAACTTTCTCTATCCCAAAGTTGGAGTCATATTGTTATTTTAGTTCAGCACAGCAGCAGCAGAGGCGGCTGATCGATGGATATTTTGCCGCTTGATAACTCTATTTCCTAACGCAATCTCATTTCAGTAAGCATAAGTATACCGATACTGGGCCCTAATGGCTGTGCGTGCTGTGCTTAACACAGTTTGAAATGAATAACCCCACTAACAGTCTCATAGCCATTACAAGCAGGACTTAAATGATCATTTGGGAGGATGAAACCACTGATAGCGTTTTTGAAATTATCGTAATATCATTTTCAGTTTGCCTAAATCATTCTAATGAGATGTGCCACTTAGCGACCATGTTGGAGCTGAAATAAGGCCTCGTGTTTCAGCTGTGTCAACCGCCCTGAATGTAAACGGCTGCAGAAATATGGCCGCCCACTGCTAGAATAAGTGCAGTTGGCCTCAGTGTGTCTGTGTGTGTGTGTGTGTGTGTTTGTGTGAGTGAACAATTCCACCCAGCTTTATTTGCGTCGCGCAGTGATTCCTCACAACAGCAGATCATTTTGTTGTTGTTGTTGCTGTTGATTGAAGCATTTTATTTTCTAAGGATACAAGCACACACACACATGCACACACTCGCAAATGGGCTCAGGAGAGAAAGAGAGATGGATACATACATCCAGTTGCATCAACAAATAAATTATTCAGAGCGATATGACAGCAGATGTTTGGGAGGCCGTGATTCAGCGGTGGTCTCCGCTGCAACTTTTGATCAGAAATTCAAAAGCAGGCCCTGTGTGGCCGACAGACGGCTGGATGGAAGTCTGTGCTCCAGCTCTCACCCAATATTTCAGAGCCATTTTCCATTTGTTTAGGAGAGACGCTTTGTGGGCTGCAGACCACAGCCACATGGTGTTAAACTTCTTCACTGCAGCTATGAGAAACAGTCGTGGATCACATCGGGGAGAAAAAGATTAACATTAAGTAATGAGGCAGGCTGATTCATTCTTCTCTTTGATGAGGATGTAACAAGACAACAAGGATACGAAATTCTGCCTGTAACAGAGAGCAGAGCAGAGAAGAGCATGATTTGAACACAGCTAAACTCAGTTTCATCAAGAATACATCATGTCCTGCTCAGAGTCTCATAAATTTGGCAAATTAATAGTAAACGTGTTTTCAGCTCCAGGAACATGAGTTGTTTCCTGGTGGATTTCAGGATCTTGAACAGCTGACCATAAAGTAATCGCACTTCATGTGTGTACACTGTAAAGGTATCCCAGTGATGAAACGTTTTTATCTCATATTGTATTCACACACAGTAACCCACAGTCCACAATGTTTTTCTTTTTTGTTTAGTTTTTTTGTTTGTTTTTTTTGTTTTATGAACTCAATTCAAAAACATGTTAAATACTACAAGTACTAAAATACTACAAAATATTTAAAAACAACAACAACAACAACAACAACAACAACAACAACAAAAAAACTAGGAGATTGCTGGAGGTTTTACCATCAGCCTGCTTTGCTGTCACGTTCATGCACATACATCAGTTATGCAATTGTGGCTACAAACAGGAAATATTTGGATCAGGACCATTTCAACCAAATCTCCTCTGGTTAAAAGTCTATATTTATATACTATAAAGAATCTTTTTGTTAGGTCTGTCTGTAGGTGAGCAGGATCAGCCTACGCTGCTGTATTTGTCACAGTGGTCATACTTACGGTACATCGCCAAGTGCTTGCTCATGGTGGGAATTGTTGGGTCTCTGTAAATAATACAGAGTACAGTTTAGACCTGCTCTGTATGGAAAGTGTTGCTATATAAGTAGAATAGAAATGAATTGAACTGAATTATAGGGGATGAAATTTTCTGAGGAGGTACACGGTGTAACAAGTTTAAGAAACAGTGATAGTGAATGTTTCTGTGAAATTCATGATGCCTGGAATTAAAAGAATGAATTGTTGTGAATAGGTGGAAGGAGGTCACAATGGGTTAATCAACAATCAGATGTCACCATGACTGTTGAATTTTCAACAGTGTGACCAACATTATTCTCTAACCTTGACGGTGAAGCTCCCTAACCTCAGCAAAGCTTGAACCTGAAACAAGGCGTTCTCCAACCCCGTCTGCTAGAAAATAGGTTGCAAATGTGTTTTGAGGGAAACGCTATCCTGAGTGAACAAACGTTTCCTGTAGACATAATGAGGAAATGCTGTTAATTAACATACCTAGCAAGTTGCATGAATGTTGACACTGAATGCATCAGTAAAAAGAGGCAACCTTTCAATACAGTGTTACTGAGCGTGTTATTGTTCTGTTTCGGAACTGGCATCACTTAAAGTAAAGGAAGAGAGTGTAAGAGAAAAAGGTCAGAAGTTGTTTCACAATTTGAATCTCTTTTTCATCAAAGCGTTGATGTTGCCTAAACCTAAAGAGCAGAATGTGGACATGAACCTGGAACCTGGTGAGTCCTGCTCTTTGTACCACCCAACCACCTCTTTATGAATCTAGTTTGTTCCATAAACATCATGTTTCATTCTCTCAAAGAAGCAGGGGTTACTGTCACCACAATGCACTTCTGATTCATTCGAATTATATATTTTCACATGTCATGACATACAAACTCAGACAGGGCTCCATTGTGGATTTAAATTTTAAGTAACAAAAGTCCAAGACCAGATACCAACTTTGTGCCGTCAGAGTATTCTCTTCAGAAAAATGAAGCCCACAGGACAGGCAGGCAGTCCATGCTACACCTGCACTGATTCTGTCTGTGTTAAACAGATGAGTTATTAATACAAGCAAGAAAGTGTAATGTACTTTTATTCATAAAATGTGTTTATTCTGACGTGCTCATCACTGATTTAAGAAAACATTAGGCAAACACACACACACACACACACACACACACCCCTGAAACAGCTATAGCATCCTGACTGGAAACATTACAGATTGACAGGGTCTGTGTACAGCCCAGGACAATATCAGTGATATGAGTGAGGTGAGGTGTATATTGCTGTAGCACCAGACTTAACATATAGAGACTACAACTTGCATTTTGTTGCAAATCTTTTTGATAAATAAATTTACCTTAAATTTTGAACCTTGTAACTTTTGATGATTTTATTTGAAAGACAATGATGTCATTTGTCACTGTCCTTTTAAAGCCTCATTTCCTTTTTTTGTGCTGGTAGGGTGTGTGTGTGTGTGTGTGTGTGTGTGTGTGCGTGTGCATGTGTGTGTGTGTGTGTGTGTGTGTGATTGGGGAGGGGAGGGGATGGGATGGTGGGTACAATGGGATTTAGTCATACTTAACTCGCAATTGAGGGTCCCCCTACACCACTTCCTTCACCCAGACACCTTTTTCATACACGAGTGAACCATTCATATTCCATCTGTTCCAGCTCTCACTCTTTGGGGAGGCTGTCAATCTCAGAGACTCATGTGATGTGAGTGGAGGTGTCTGTGTGTGTGTGGGGGGGGGGGGGCAGTAGGCCAGGGTAGAGACAAAGGGAGAGGAGTTGTGGAAGTGGTAACACAGGAGAGCGAGTGGAGAAAGAGAGAGGAGGCTCAGCACCGGTGCTGAACTCCTGGGACCTTTCAGAAAAGCTCATTGCACATCAGTGTCGTGCCGAGCCGCCGCCACGGAAGAGAGGACGAGCAAGGCAGTGGAAAGAATGGGATGAAGAGAGAAGGAGTGAGTGAGTGAGTGAGTCAGGGTGGGGGGCGGTGGGGGAGTGAAAACGGAAGAAAAGGACGAGAAAAAGAAAACTGAGATTGTGATCGATGTCTGAGAAAATGTCAGAGTGGAAGGAGAGAGGGAAGCTGAAGACCACTTTGACATGGTGGTAACTTCATCACCGCCGCTGTGGAACAAACAGCACAGTGTCCTATTGTAGAACACAGGAAGAAAAGAAAAGACACTGCACAGTTTAAATTCAACAACTAGCCGAAAACATTTACTCACTTTTACAATTTTGAGTAATTTTCCATTTTTTGTTTTTCATTTAGTATTTTGAAAAGACAAAAACTAATGAGACATTAGTCTGTCTATAAATACTTCCTGACTTTTGTTCCCTCTAAAGATGTAAATGTTTAAAAACAGCTCATGAATAGTTTCATTCAGTTCAGGCTCAGTATTTTACAAAAACAGTTGGTCACTGTAGTTTTTAAGAAACGTGACTCAAACAGGACTAATTCAAATTGTGTATTAGTCCAATTTTCAGCAGTGGATTAATCCACATTTGGTGTTCTCATGAGTATTTGTGGCGGCAGGATGGTGTTTGTGGAATTGAGTTAAAATAAACTACAGCGTGTGTTTGAGGTAATGAAGGTAACCCAGTACAACAAAGTGGCTCACTGATGTCCAAATAGCAGCCCTGACCTAACACTGTCTGTACACTGCATATCACATTCTTTATGACCTTAAGTCAAATTTCAACAGTTAAACTTTAACAAGCTCAAGATGTTAAAAAGTAAACTGACTCTAGGACGTGTGAGTTTGACTTAATAAATGAAGTCTTTATTTGTTGAAGAAAATGTTAAATATTTCCACCTTTATTGTTTAAAACTGATCTAATTCCAATTCTATTTAGAGGTTCCAAAGGGTCTTTATAAAGTGATGCATATCAATACATTTTGAATAGAGTTAAAGTTACAGTTAAAATAAAAGAAACTCTTTTGTGTGATGTTGGAACATTTAATTGTCACTTTTATTGTTTTTATTGGTTCTTTGACTGAGTTTACTCGTCTTTATACTTTAAATCCTGCTCTCTATAATGCTTCATCACTGACAGAGACACAGATTGAATACGAGGACGAGCAAGATGTGGAGGGAGTGCGGGCAGGAGGGGGAGGAGGGTGCCGAGGAGAGAGGAGAGGGGGGTTCTGCATGGCCGGGAGGCTGCACGGAGGCGACACATCTGTCGCAGTATTAACTTTCTGCTCTGTGGGGCCTGGGTGTCAATGCTAGCCGCTGGGGCCCGACTCCAGTCATCCTGGAGCTCAGATGGAGGAACAAAGCCACCCGAAAAACAGCCAAACCTCTGCTCTCTATAGTGGGTGAGGATGCAGGAGTCCCCGCCTCCCCAAAAACATCCATCCTGCCTCACTAACTGTACTGTACCAATGAACTCCAGCTCCACAGTTTGTCACCCATCGTCAGTGCTATTACATAATTTCAATGTTATTGCCTCAAGTGTCTCTTAGTTAACGAGTTCCAGGAGCTGTGATTGTATCTTCTCATGACGGGAAAATGAGTGACACTTTTTTTTTTTTTTTAGATTTCATCTCTGGAATGTAACAAAGATTCAATAATATATTAAAAAAGATCAGGTCAGTATACTGTGTATAACAAGTGGATAGAAGAAAAAAGTATTTCTGATGAACCAAAGCTAAAACCAAAGTATCCAGTCATGCTTCATTCAGCTGAGCACAGTGTTCTATTATATCTTACTTAAAAATACCAATAACCCAACATTTTGTTGTTGCAACACACACATACACACACACGCACACACACACACACACACACACAAACACACAAAGCTGATCCCCTGGTCCACTAAACAGGCATTTATTACCCATTGCTCTAATCCCAGTCTCTTGTGAGCAACATCTAAGCATCTATTCTCTAATGTCATTATGGTCACTTTGTCCAGGGAACTGCCCTTAGTGCCATAGGGCCTGTTTAGTGTTCAATCTCAGAGGTGCTTTCTGGCCAGACAGTGGGGATTTGTTTTCTGCTGTCTCCAGGGCTGAGAGGGCCTGATATGGCCAAACTGACCCTGGAGCCCTGCAGCCCTCAACTGGCAAAAAGCCTCCTGCGCTAGAGGTCCTAGATGAATGCCCTGAGGGACACCAGGGTCACCAAGCTGCTGCTTCTCACACTGAGCTCCAGCTGCTGGGGTTGTTGTTTTTGTTGCCTCTGCCGCCTCTGTTGTTTTTGTTGTTGTTGTTGTTGTTGTTGTTGAGTGGAGCGTCTCTCCCTCCACCTCTGTCTCCATTCCTCCCTCCCTCCCTCTCTATCTATCTCCGGCCTGCAGGGCATAAAGAAGCCCATGAATTAATGAAGATGAGCGAGGTAATTAAACGTGGTGGTGATGGCGACATAGATCCTGGGAGGGTTTCAGAGGGACAGGAGGTCCACATGGGGCCTCGGCCTGCCTGCTCCGCTATTACCCTCCTCCCTTCCTCTGTCCCCCTGGTCCCCAGGATGCATGGCACACAGATATGGCTTGATTGGCCTGCTGGGCACATGGAGGAGGAGGGTTGGGGAAGCTGGCACCCAGGGGAGGTGGAGGGAGAGGCAGGATAGAGGGGGGTAGATTGAGCTCAGGCCTCACCTGTGGCCCCGGAGCCCCTCCCTGGATCCCTCCCCTGGCAGCCAGGTCACGCTGCGTGGTCCAAACACCCCCTGCCTGGGGAGGCGAGGAGGAAAACAACAGCATGGAGGGAAGGGAGGTGTAGAGGGAAGGATGGAGGGGATAAGGGAGGTAGGGCAAGAACCATAGGGGCACTTCCAGGGATTATGGCCCCATGCTGGCCCACTGGGGCGCAGCCTTGATGGACGTCTGACTGGCAAGCACTTGGCCTTTTATAAGATGTGATGCTTGCAGACCACCTCGACGCCACACAGCCCAGCAGCTGGAGCTCTCACTGGTCACTTGTCAGGCTCTTATCATGCCAAGGATTTTTTTTACCAACTATGTCAGACCCATTTAGACAGTTAATAAGACATTATGAAATTGAATGTTAAAATTTGCTTTTCCATTTTAGAGGCCAAACACATCAATAATATATATTTTTTAAGTATTATTGTATTATCTGACCAGTAACAATGTGCATACATTCACTCCAGTTTTAACTAATGTTGTTAAATGGAGTTGACCCTTCATCATCCATCACAGTCTGCAGACCAGTTTCCTGCTTCAGCTTTGACCTACCACACTTAACACCCCTGTGTTAGCACTTAGCAATGAAGAGTTGCTACCAAACGTTTTGGTCAGTGTCACGTCCAGATAGAATGGTTCAGATAATCTGGCAAAAATGTTGCTTTTAGTGTGGATCCAAACCTGAATCACCATGTACATCTCTGATGTGTTCAGTGATTTAAATGGATTTAATGAAGTGAAAAATAAAAATGAACTGCTACTACCGCTCAACTGACTATAGTCAGAAGAAAACTCAGTACTGACTGATTTTGGCTAAACAAAATATTAGGTGATGGTTCTGGCCTCGGCATTGTCCATTGATTCCTGATTATGGACACCTCAGAGGGAATTGTCCCACTTATATTGTGGATAAATAGATAAATTAAGACCACCAATTTATATTTTTGGCATTTTCCGTTTTGTAATCAAAATATTAAGTTTGTCACAAGCCATAATCGTTTGCATTACCAATTTATGCAATGTAATTGTTGTTTATTAGTCCAGTTAGGACAAACCTTTGATTTTCCCCATCCATTCAGCATATAAGAACATGAATGTGTTAACAAAGAGTTGCTTATTTCTAGGCTACATCCTGCAAGAATATCTGACTCTTTAGTTTCTAAATGCTCCACTATGTTCACCAACTAGTCTCCAGGCGTGTCTGTATGCTGTTTGGTGCTGACCTGTTGGAAAAGATGCTGATAAGAGTGGTGAGAGTAAAACAATCCAAAACAATAAGCTAGGGAAGGCTAAAGGGTTCTATAGACCTACGAGGAACTCCACAGTTGGTGGTAATTCTCTGTGGGTTTGTCATGTGCAGTAGGCATTTTAGCCATGGTGTTCATAGTACAAGATATTGATTTGTGCAATAGTATCTTCAAAACTGTGGTTTTCTAATTTTTCTCATTTCTAATTTAACTTAAATATATGTTTATAATCTCAAGAAGGTACAATATAAAAGTACATTTTAAGGACTGAAGTGTTAATATGAAGAAAATGAACAGATGGATTTGATGATGAACCCCAAGGCAAGGCCTGGAGGTGTTGCTCTCTCGCAGCATTGTTAGAAGACTCAGTGGGCTCCAGCAGCAGTTCACCATTAGATCTGTTCCAGCATCATCACCCAGGAGAGCTCCCCAAACATCCTCTATGTTTATTTGTTATCAGCACCTTCACTGGACTAATTAGACAGACCTTAACTTTGGTCTTGAGCCATATTCCTGCCCCAGGTGGCGGCAGGACAAGCTCCACTTACCCCCGCCAGGCCCCCCATCTCCCCTAGCCCACGCCAAAACACGTGTCCTCCCAAAAGCTTCTGGGAATTTGATGCCATGAGGTGGCAGGTAGGAGGTTTTGTTCAGCCACGAGTTACCGTCGCACACACCCACACACCCATCTGCCCATAACCCCCCCACCCCAGTCCCCATGCACGTCCTCCCCCCATGTCCCAAGATGCTGTTTGTCGTCAGCGACCCTGAAGTTTGTTATGTAAACAAAAATTTGCCCTAATTAACGGGAGGGAAGTGTCGTCTTGGGAACAGGAGGGGAGGAGCGGGTTGAGCCAGGTGGCCTTTAGTCACTCCTGCAGCCTGCCAGCATTATTTCATTTAACTACATCATTTTGACCTGTGTGTATGAATATGCAAAATACACTCAAGAAACAATGAAACATTTCCAAAACACAAGAATCAAAGAAGGCAGAGTGGCAAGAAGGAAGTGATTATGATACAACGTGAAAAAAATAGAGAGAAGTTGCAGAGGAGGAAGATGAAGAAAGGAAAACAGACAATGGTTGGGGTCCCAGCAGGGAGAGGAGGAATACCCCCTCCATCGACAAGGGAGAGCAGAAATGCACTGATTACAGAAGGGTGGTGGCGTAGAAGAACAGGTGTGCTGCGGACCCCCTCCTGGGACCACTCCACCACCCCTGGGTCTTCAGAGGGAGGGAGGATGAAGATTGGACGAGGGGATGCAGGAGGGACAGTGGAGACGGAGAGCAAGAGAGCCTAGCTCATTAGAGAGAGTTTGCTTCTGCTAACTCACCTTCCCCTCGGGATGCGGCTAATCATCGCACAGGGATCTGCAGCCCGTTAGAGACGAGGTGGAGAAAGAGAGACTTATTTAGCATCCGCTGCTCCTGTCTCTATCTATGAACCCACAATGGATTCGTCTGATCGTCCCCAAACAAGGGCCACAAGTGGCACAGCACTGTCCAATCTAAACACATTCAGCATCACTGCAGAGATGATTCAACAAAGTGCTGATATGATAATGATTCCAACTTTAACCCTCATCATTCATGTGCTGTGAGGAGAGAGAGTCCTTTACATTATGTGTCATAATGTAGAGGAATACATTGAGGTGAAGGCTCTGTGCCTGCACTGCTGAAAACAAGTATTTTAGATCTCTTCCCTCACAGAATGTGAAGATGGAAGTAGTCGGTAGTAGTAAGTAGTATACATGCATTTACATGTATATAACGTGCATTTGAACTGGTCGGTGGAGGATACTTGAGGCATACAGTGCTTTATTCCATCTTATGATGGCTCATTGCATGGTAAAATATGGTCTCAATGAAAGATGACTCAAAACTGAGTGTATGGTGTTGTATTTATATATTTAAAATGACTGATGTGTTGTGACCAACAAAAGTCTTCCTCAGTGTCAGTGTCAGCAGCAGCTTACACAGCTATACTCTCGTTGAGTTGGGAGGGTGTTTCTCTATCAGTGTGCGAGCTTGTTAGCTTGTGATACGTAATCATGAATAAAAGGGAGAAAGAAAGCATGAGGTGGGTAAAGAGGGGAAAGAAGGCCCATGACAGTGTGTGTCAGTTTGAAGGACACTTCTTGGATTTGATTTGATTTTTAGAGACCGTATTTACTCATACATGCAACAAGCTCTTCTCAACATATAATAATGTTAACAATGTTGTCATTGTACATTTTAAGAGGGTTATTACCAAACATTGTTTGAATGGTTTCCAGAATGTAAGCCAAATAACCAAACCAAACCTAACCAAATAAAAACATTTAATGTTAAAAGAAACAACATTACTAGAATATTGGTAACGTTCTCAGAATGTTTTAAGAACCAAACATTTCTAATTGGGTTATAGGTCAAATTTACTTTATAGCAAAAATATCAAGGTCCACTTACCAGATGTTGGTGAACTTTCAATGTTTTATATTTTACATTAGCGGATTAATCTTGCAAAGTTAAAAGGTTTTTGTGTTGTTTAATTAATTTTGTGTCTTCAATGCAATGGAATGTTTACTTATTGTATGTATGTATGTAAGATACATACATATCAATAAAATGTAGTATTTTTAATTTAATTGACATGATGTATGTACTCTGTTTTTGATATGTAAATATAGCAGAGATGTTTATTGCACAAGTATTGTTGTGGTTGATTGTTACTGTTGTAACTGAATCATCTGTGAAGAAACTCCTCTTGCTTCTGTGAGGTAGTGTACCACAGGAGAGAAGTTTAGACAGGCTATGTCCGGACACAATGATCTGCAGTGATTTCCCCATTATGTTATTGATTATTATTATAATTAATGCATTATAATGTTGTAATTACAAGTGATTATGATGGAGTTTAATTTACTGTATAACAATGTATTCTGTTCCAAACTGAGGCAGCAGAGGTGGAGTCATGTTGACTCACAATCCCTTGTATAGGAAACAAAAACATCTGATCCCACTTTTCCCATAATGGAATAACAGTTGCATTAAATGATTATTGCCTGGTAAATTCCCAAATGCATTGCATTATTGATAACTGATGACATCACATCACTTGACAAAACTCCTACACTCAAAAAAAAAAAAAAATGGCCAAAATACAGGACTTATGCATTTCAATTACATAGAAAATTTCCATCCATTTATATTACATAGGTTTAATATAAATTAACTAATAAACTTAAACTTAAACTTAATAAACTCAAAATGACTGCATTCATTTTCACTGTTGGGCTTGGGCAAACAAACCTTTATTAATATTTAATACATAAACCTGGCTACGACTACACTACTGTGTAGTTGAAGCACATTGAGTTTATTAGTACTATTACATAAATCTTATTAATTGCTTCACATTAAGTTTGTTAGTTCATTTATATGAAAACCATGTAATTCAAATGGATGGAAATTTTCTGTGTAATTGAAATGCATAAGTGGCCAAATTTTTTTTTGAGCGTATAGAGCCACAGAAGACATTGTGTAACTGCATTTACAGGCTGTGCTAACATTTATGAATAAACTGATTTTAATGTACAAAGTTGATGGAGTTATTTCACAACTGTCAAATAAATATATTAAAAGTATATTTCCGTCTGACATGTAGTGAAAGTATAAAGTAGCATAAAACTAAAACCTAAAATTCAGGTACCTCAGAATTACTTTAGTATTACAGTAATTGAGTGTAAATGCACACAAATGTGGTTACTCCCCATTACTCTTTTCACTGTGTTCACAGTGTGAGCATCTCAGATGATGCATCTGTGTTCATGTGTTCTGTTTTGACTGATTGTCTGCAGTCTGAGAGGCTCTGATTGCAGTTACAGTGTTTGACCAAGAAAAAATAAACCATGCAATCAGGCTTTTTGATGCTTTCCATTTCATTGTTTTGACAAGTTAAGATAGCTATCTAGTGAGTGCTAATTAGGTAGCATTAATGAAAACCAACAAGAAAAACTCACAGAAACAACTTCAGAACTTGTTGGACAAAACCATTCAGCTAAGTGTCATTTAGAGAAGTTTAGTCCTGTAAGTTCAAGTAAAGGCTACCAAGAAGTAGGAGGGTTTGAATTGTTGCAATCAAATCTTCATCCATTTTTGTGCTTGCCAGTTAAAACCATTGTGCATAAAATTCAATCATATCAGTAAGGAAACATGAAAGTGGAGAAATCTGCAAGTTCACCAACTCTTTTCAGCTGGTAAGCATGTGGTGTGCCCTTATCCACATCCATGTTACATCTCTAATCTTGGTCTCTAAGTACAACTAGAAGTGAATTTAGCTTGACTAACATGATAGGATGAAAGATTTCTGCAGCCAAGGACGTGAGAAAAATCATCCGAATAAGAGCAGTTCGACAACTCCTGGTGAGAATCCACGTGGTGCTGCTGTCAATGGAAATATCATCAGACAAAGACACCTCAAGTATAGAGGAACCCCACCCCCACCCCCAAGGACATTGTAAAGTGGTACAATAGAGCTAAGACATGGGAGAGCCGGCCTCGCAGCTGGAGCAACATCAAGGATCATTTCCATTTCCCAATGATTAATTTCAATTTAATATCTTAAATCAAAACCTAATTAATTTAGATACAGTTTTGATGGTTTCCTGCTACTAATACACATGCTGGTAATTAGATGTAGCCTAATGTCACCCCCCCTTAACGTAATTAAAACAGAAGATCTCAGCCCGTGTGAACTAATGTTAGTACAACCCAGAACAGAAGGCGGTGTGATGGTTGACAGGAAAATGTGATTTGTTGTAGAGTTGGGGATGGATGTACTTATATACCTGTACAAAGAAACAATACCATCAGCGCATAATGACATGACAACTTCATCACAACTGAGCACTGATGAAGACCATAACAAGTGATGGAAAGCTCTAAGAAACGCCAGGAAGGAGACCTTGTGTTGATTTAATTTGTCAAAATATCATTGATATACCATGAAGGCTCCCCTGACCTATAGCAACAAAATATGGTGAAAGAATTTGAGCTCAAGAGTCAGCTTACTACCTTTCAGAGCTTTCAACCACAGATCATGGATTTCTCAGTGCATTTGGCTGACATCGATTTGACATGGCATACATACGGAACCTACATAGATCATGGATGCTGTGAGTGGTGTTGGGCACATGGATACATCATACATAGTGGACAGATCTGTCTTGAGTGAACCAAGTCATGTTAAAATCTATTGAAGCATAGATTATATAAAGGTAATTCATTATTTTTACACAGTATTTCTATGTGGGAGGCATACCTTAATTGATAATTCTCAACCACAAAGTTTGGCAGGAAGAATGGAATATTATTTTCACAACCAATTAAAAGTTGAAGAACTCCATTATAAAAATTCTACTGTCTGTATCCAAGCAGAGCAGCTGAAATATTAGTTATTAATTGATATCCATTCAGCGTTGCATTAATTTGTGCAGAAGGTAAAACAAAACATATGGCTGTAAACGACAATGTATTCTGGTCCTGTTCCAAACTCATCTGCAGTATGCGACAGTATTACAATTTACAAATAACAACCAGGTAGCAACTTATCATAGTGAACAGATTTGTTCTCTGTGTTTGAACCGTGGAAAGTTACTCAGTCAGTTACTCACTCATGTCCACAAATGTTGCAGATTTATTGCAAATGAATCACAATAAAGTATGTGTTTAATTTTAGCTTTGACTGGAATTCATTCAGTACATCTGTGTCTTTCTTTGTTGTTCACTCTCCAGGTCAGCATTATAGGACAGGCGAGGATTCCTCCTATCTTTGCATTTGCGTCGGTATGTAGCCCAAATCAGCTTAACAAACACAGACACACATGCAGACGATGCAGTCTCTAAACAGCAAATGATACAACATCCACCACGCTGCTTTGTACAGATTTGTACACAATGTATGGAGTCAGGATGTGGCTAGCCTCACTTAGCACAAAGAGGGGGGATTTTTAACAGCCAGGACAGCTGCTCCCCGGCTTTCTTTATGCTAAGCTAAGCTAACCACACACTGACTCCAGACAAGTTTGGAGAAACAAATAAATAAATGAATGATATTAATAATGATAATATTTTATGTATTGTTTTCATGAGTGTTTCATGATATGCAAAGATATTTTACAGGAGTTAAAATCATCAAGTTACAGACTGAAATGATACAACACACATCATTAATCACACACTGGAGCAGCTCTGAAAAGCGTCTGGGTCGTGTTTTAAATGAAGACAGGTTGGTGCAGTCTCCGAAGAGAGTTCCAGAGGGAAGGGGCTGCTATGGAGAACACTCTGTTGCCCTTGGACCGTAGACCTTAGTGACGAGGTTGGTATCAGAGGAGTGGAGGCTGGGGGATAGAGTGTGGTGCTGGAGCAGGTCACTGAGGTAGCAGGGGTCCTGGCTCAATGCTTCTTGATATTAAGATGGCTTAATATCTTATTATCTATTATTACAATTCACTGATTTAGTTTCATTAAGAATGTATAGCAGGGGCTCACAGAAATACATTCTCTAATTAAAGCGCTGCATGTCGTCTATTCAACCTGTATACAAACAGTGCTATGTGCTAGAACTGTTTTCGAGGTTAACCACATCCTGACTTCAGCTCTGTACTTAGCAACATGTGATCGATATCTATCTTCTCATCAGAGAAAGTCTATATTTCCTTTAAGAATAAGCTCAGCCACTGACATTTTTAAGAAACACTTTTAACAGAACCTCAACATGTTGAAGAGGCTTGCCTTGTGTTGTGTTCCTTAGACCAAATCGCATTGGATGCAAGAAGCAGCACTGTGCATCAGCTTAGAGGTTTTCTTTACCTAACAGCACTCTGCTACTGCTCAACCACTCCCTGGGGTCCTGTGGCTCTACAGCCTAATCTAAGAGGGTAATTAGAGCCACACAAGGGGGGCATCAGCAGGGCAGGAAGATGGGGCCAAAATCCAGCTCTTTACACACATCACATGCATTTACACACACATGCACTGAACATTTTAATTTAGGTTTACCTTTGGTCTGCTCAAAGTGGCCATGACAGGCACATTTTTCAGCCAAGCTGATCTCCAGGTACAGCAGTATCGGATGGTTCAGACTGATATATACTGTATGTACACATATTGTTGGGGATTGTCATGAAATGAACTTGGCTGAAATGCATCCCGTGTAGACAAGTCATAACAGCTTCAACTAAGATGGTGAACATCACTAAACATCAGCATGTTAGTGTGCTTGCCTCAACATTTAAGGTGTGTTTACTTGTTGCCATATTCTCACAATATCATTATTGAAACTTGAAAAATATAAATTGTAATAAGTTCTACTTCTAATAATGTCATTTTCAGGTGTGTTCTAACCCTTCTTTTTCACATGATGTACCTGTCAGTAATTTATCTGGCCCAGCCTTCACTGTGTCCATTAAACATAACTATTAAGTATACACTAAAGAAAAATGAGAGAAATGACAGTGGTTACATGGTTATTATTGAACATGTGACCCGCTGGCCCAAAACCAAAAATAATCCATTTAGACTTCACTTTATTATTGAAATCGGAGCTATTCATCCTGCAGCAGAGATGTGTCTATGGTGGGTGCAGATGCAATGTTCAGTTCCAACCCCCTCCCCCTTGGTACTTCCTCTAAAAAGCTGTCAATTTAGAGCCTATTTCAGGGCCAGTGATGGGGGCCAAGGTCAATGTGCTCACTTGGCATCCAGGGTTAATTTCCTTTGGTAATACCACAGTATTTTCCTGCCACTTATGGCTCCATTACCACTAAGAGAGTCCTAGAGGCTGAAATCCCTCTTCCAGTCATTAGACCTGGCCCCAGGAGCTCAAGCATAATCAAACTACCTCTTGGAGCTGTTGGGTAAAGGCTTCATAAATATTCTCTCCTATCATACCATTGATGAACATATCCTATATGTTCTTGGCATTATTTTAATATAATGTTTTGGCTTGATTTGCAGGGACTTTTGCACCATTCGACTTGAACCACGTCAAAACCACTGGCGTGGTTGTTGTGGTGTAGGTCTAAAAGAAACTGGCTGTGTAGAGTCATTTCTCACTTCCTCATAGACATAGGTTTAGCTGACCAAACAAAACTCCACCGCAGTTGCACTTATCACTTACCTCCTGTGATAAGTATCTGCAACATCTCTTTAAAACCCTCGCAGAACCTGGTCACTGGAGCGCTATCTGAAGACTCTATCTTCATGTTGGTCTTCAACCCTGGAAGACGTGATGGGCAGCTTACATAATCATACCATGTGGACTATTTTAAAACGTTTTAATCTTGATCTCTTGTCTCTGGGTGAAACGATCATTGGCTTACTTTGCAATGCAAACATGCAGTCTTCCAATCATAATTAAAGTGAATAACATACAGCCAATGTAAGATATGATATGATGAGATGTATTTATTTCTCTTTTATTATTTTAAAGATTTATTTTATTGATCCCAGAGGGAAAATTCGGTTGTTGCAGTAGTACAAGGACATAATAAATAAAAGAGGATATGTAAAACATACAACAAGCACTAAAATACAAATATAAAATGGATGAGCAGCACAGAAGCACTCTGAGATTGCTCGGCGCCATTAGTTTTAATTATTGTTTTTGATTTACAGAGTTCTGATGGACAGATAGCTTGTTGGTAAAGTAACTACTAACTACTCCTAACTGTAGCTGTCATTAACTACCCAATTAGCCCTATGAGTAGCTAACTCTATTATTTACACCACTAGCACTGGAGCATAGGACAGCTTTGGATCACCAAGTGGAGGTTAGAATAATACTAACTAAGCTGAATTGAGCTTTAAAACTAATAGGACTGCTAGCTGTACAGCTAGCTGAGTTAACTAGATAATGGCAGCTACAATTAGCAGCCATCAAATGTCAAAGATGGACAACATGTCAGCTCCTCAAAAATGAAGCCAAAACATCTTGAACACCCACTGTAGCTGGCTGCAGGCTGAACATGAACCAAACTAAAAAAACAGTTTTCTGTGATTTGATGTAGTTCTTATCACACTAAAGTATGCTCAAGAGTTTATTTTTCTGATAAGTTTGGTTTTAATGAGTTGATTAGTTTATAATTAGTTGACAGTAATTTGATAAAAAGGAGGTTTCACATTGTGACTGACCATCCTGCGATTGAGACATCCAGCTGTCTGGGCAGGGCCTTGATAACACAGCAATAACAGTGATCACCACTGCATCGACTGGCTCCAAATGAGGTCAACAGTGAAAAATAGCAGTGGCTGTATATTTTGGCACCGTTTTTATACATTGGGAGGGAGTTGCTCCATCTTTATATACAGTCTACATTAGCAGAAGCATTACAATCCAGCATCATGTATAACTTTTCCACCTAATCCTTGTCACATCTGTGATATCTGACAAGCAGCAAATTCATAAATTCCTGGTTCAAAACAACAACAAATGTATTTGGTCTTTGCTAAAGGAAATGATGTTTATAGGGCGGAAAGTGAGATCTAATCACAAATGGTCACTCGAGATGCATGCAGAGAAGCATTGCCAGTTGTGATGAAAAAAAGAAATAGAAGGAACCAAACCTTGAAATACACTTGAAACAATTGATATAGATTACAAGACGAACTGAAGCCAATAGTTGAGTCTACCAGTTAATTAATGTACAGTGTATAAACATATTATTCAATTATTGTGTAATTTGACTACAACCATATCATTGTGGTTTATCAAGCCAAAGGTCATTCATCATTGATCAGCTCTTTTTTCCTTCATCCACATATCTCAATTCTCTTCATCACTCAACCATCTTTCCTTCCACCTTTTTTTTCTCTATTCACCACTCTCATCCCTAAATTTATCAAACCCTCTTCCATTTTTCTTCTCCATCCATCTATCTCTCCCTAACATTTGCCTCCTTTCAACTCTTCCTCCCTCCCCCCTGTTCTCTGACTTTCAGAGAACAGAAGCTGGCTTAGAGGGGGGAGAGGCGAGAAATCAATAAGGCATGATTTATTGATCACTAAAAATGATGGCACTCATTAGCCCCCCAAAGGGACCTCAGCGTTAAGCAGATGACAAAATGTCACCCTTCCTTGCCCCACCCCACCCGGCCACCCCTCCCTACAAAAAAACGTATCCCTGGCCACCATCACGCGCCCCTCAGATAATATGCAAGGGGAAGAGAGGTGGTTCTCCTCTCTTCCCCTTGCATATTATCTGATTTCTGGGATTCAGGACAGAACGATAGAGACCTGACAGTTAGTTGGCAGTAAGATGGACGGATTGCTGTCATTCTGTTCAGATTTCACTGACATCTACAAACATAATTTTCCTTTTAACAGCGTTTTTTTCTTTGTTTTGTTTTTTTGTTTCCCTTCTGGTCAAAGCTGTACACTGTTAGAGAAAGACACACAATCCAAATATTTAATTTTCCACCGCTGATCACCTTTAAACTCTTCTCAGCTTCATGAACAAATGTGTCCTGCCTCACAGACAAAATGAGAGTTGCATCGTTTTTTGAAAATAAGATTTGAATATCTGAAGAATAACTATTGATATTAATGATCAAAAACTGTCACTGTTAGTCCTCTCTGAGAAATCTAAATTGTTTTTTTGTGAAATAAGTGACGGGGAACTTCCAGACATTTTCCCAGATGCACTTAAAATAGCTCTTTTTGCTTTTTGACTTAACTGTTCCATTCAACAGAGTAGAATGTAAGACTTGCAGACTTAAACATTGTATTGTATATGAACACATATCAGAGGATATTTTGTTAGCCTCAGTGACCAGGGGCCTCATGTACAAAGGTTGCGTACGCACAAAACGTGGCGTACGTCCTTTTCCACGCTCACGTTCAGATGTATGAAACGTGAAATGACCGTGGAAATGTGCGGTGCCCACGCCAACTTCATGGCTGGCGTACGCACGTTTCTACAGCTATTGTCCCTTTGGCGACACTTAGAGGTGATGCTGGGAAACTGTTAATAATGTGAAAACAAGTAGTCATCAGAGTGATGTGTACATCAGAGACACACTTATGAACAATTAACACACCCACGTGTTTGCAATTATATGGGTGGATATAAAAGCTGGGGCCAGCGGAGCCGGCAGAGTCGGTGGAGACGCCGCGGCCGGCGGAGCCGGTGGAGGAGTCTGTGCCCTCTCCTGGCTTATCGTCGAGAAAAAAAAAAAAAAAAAATTAAACATGAGTCAAAGTTTTTAATATCCTGGCATCTTTACGCACAAGCTATGTGTATTGTGAGCAGCCAATTGTATGACCAGTATAATTACAACATTTGAGTTCAGCATATTTACCTTGGGGATGATCTGTGTCACCTTCATGGGCTCCCACCACTCCGGTGAGAGCTGTGTCACCCACTAAAGAGGCCACTCTCTTGTCGAAGGGGGAAGAGTTCCTCCACTCCTGTCCCCCCGCCTGTTGCGGTCACGCTTCGGCGGTGGGCAGAAACCCTCCGCTTCACCTCCACCTTGAGATGTGACCATTTCTTTTTAACCTGTGTGCGCTGCTCGGATCCCACGGCATTTACAGCCTCACACACACGCTCCCACTCACGTCTTTTTTTGGTCATATTTATCCCTGTTGATAGGGTACCAAACAGAATCTCCCTGCACGTCTCCACTTCATTCACTAGAATCTCTAGCTCAGACTCTGTTGAATTCCTTTTCTTTCCTCTGTTCATTGCGTTATCTGATCGGACAAAGAGATGAATCTCAGGTCCAGGGCCTATTTAAATTGATTTGCATATTTAAATGGGGGCGTGGACAGGGAGGAGTTTGGCACCTCTGCATGTGCGCTCAATTCCACGTTGATTTGGGATGTACAAAAGAAACGTGCTTGGATCGATGCGTACGCACACACCAGTTTCTGGGTTTTGGCGTACGCCAAGTTTCAGTAGGAAATCCACGCAAGTCTTTGTACATGAGGCCCCAGGTCTCTGGAAAACATAGCCACAGATAGTCTTTTTGATATTGTGCAAAAGCCTATCATGCCTTATCAATATCATGCTGATGACACTCAATTGTATTAGCAGTAGTGCAAGATGACTAACGTTCTGAATCCTATTATGAATTGCTTCTCCAACAATTTTCTTAAATGACATGAAGACAAAACACAAATTCTTGCAAGTAGTACATGTGAACAGAGACAAAATAGTTTGAACAAACATGAACGCACTACAGAACATGTCTTAAAACAAACCAATCAATAAAAACGTGTTATTCTTGATTCTGGGTTATACGGTGTATTTTACTCAATTTTAAAAAGACGGCCTTTCATCACCCAATATCATAGAAATATTGCTAGAGGTGAAGAAAAAAGCATTGTAGCATCATTAGACTGGCTGCATTGGTCACTGAGGATTCTTTTACTTTTTCATAAGCCTCTGAATGGTTAAGCACCTTTTCTGCACCATTTCTGATTGCTTATCCAAATATCTTCCAAACCATCACATTAGGTCTTGTAGTGAAGGCCTGTTAAATGGTGAATTTCAAAAAGTATAATAAAACAGCCTTCTGTTTTTATGCACCAAAGGTTTAGAACACCACCACAAATTAGACTGCAGCAACATTTGTTGATAGTTTTAAGAAACAAGACTACTCAAGACTCAAGACTTACTTTTATAATGTCGCTTTTAATTAGCAAGTTAATCTTATTTTAACATTACTGTTTTCATTTTTACACCTTTATACCTGTTTTGTGCATTTTGTCTTGTAATATGTTTTTCATCATTACTAGTTTGTTTTTAATTACCTGTACCATTTTATTGTATGTATTTTTGATTTTAATTTATTTTGAGCAGGATGATGCCAGGCTTTTCTATTCAGAGGTGAACATATACACATTCACCTTCAGATATGGTTGGACCATGAATACCTGCAGTCCCTAGTTTTTAGTCCTTAGTGTTTGTGTGGCGGGTAAGGGGTCAGGCAGCAAATGTGCTTTTAATTCATTCAAGACACTGCAGTGAACCTTTGATTCTGTATGTACTGGGTCCATATTCACCTCATGTTCTAGAATTATTTTCAAAGAAACACTCTGCACCTCTCTTGCAAGAAAGAAAAATTATGTCATGCTCATTTGTTGCTTATTGATACTATAACTGCAAATGAACATTACAGCATGTCCTCAGCCTTCATGTATTCTTGTACATACACTGAAATATTTCATGCTGGGATGAGCTTGGCTTCCAGCCTTGTTGAAAACACATTGCAAGTCTGTGAGATATTTTAAAGGAAATGGTGGGAGAATAAACAAGGGTTTGCTGATGTTATCATGCTGACCTTTAATTCACTAAAATTAAAACTGGATCACTTTTTATTAGTTGCTCCCTGAGTTACTCCATGGATTCGGCTTCTAAAGGGGGCCATGACGTAATAAGTTTGAGAACTACAACAATGTCATTGCTGATTTGCTTTGCTATACTTACACTTGGTCACAGAAGAGTGCTCTGACCTCCTTTTCATTTCTAATATGTAATATTGTGTAGACTGATCCTGACATAAAAGCTGATTGGTGAATCTGAAGCTATATATACTGTATATACAGCTCCACCAGCCTCCCTGCCTTTCCAGTGGCTTCTCATGGCTGGTAAGCTCTGACTTGCATCGTAGGGATGGATGTTGCTATCAATGTTAGGTTCACCAAGTGACTGCTGATCCAACACATCATCCTTAACATCGGTTTTAAATACATGTGATAAAAGACAGAATGCAAGCACATGCCATCTAAAAACTAAAACAATGACTGGAAACATCCTAAACGTGGTGATAGCAACTTTGTTAAAAAATGTTTGTACATCAGTACAAATATTTAGAAGAATGCAGGTGATATATAAGGATGCAAATGTGTTTAAAAACTGGAGCTAGCCACTTTGGAAAGTATTCTGACACAAATAAATGTCATGTTTGCTTCATGTAGATGAAGTTTTTCTTTGCACTCAGTGTCCAGTCAAGCTTTATGCTGTGACTTTGATAGTTGTCCTTCATCATGGGCTTTGATGAGTGTTTGTGCATTCCAATGCACACACCTTAAGCAGTGGAGTTTCTCTCCACGACCCTACTGCTTTATGGACAATTCCTCCTGTCCAACTGTGTGTGTGTGTGTGTGTGTGTGTGTGTGTGTCATTGGGAGGAAGGGAGGGGCTCAGGCAGGGCCCCAGGAGGGGGTGACTGGACGCTTCATCACCCGATGGCCAACCTCTCACAATGATGCATGAAGCCCGGCAGGACGCAGTGCATGGGCCTCTGAGGCCAATGCCACAGACACACACACACACACACACAGAGATCATAAAGGGAACTCCATCCAGTGTCATATGGATTGGATTGTGGGCAGGAGTGGTGTTTACCAGAAGAGGTAAGAAACATGCTGAACACAGTAACAAAGTCAGTGATAATAGACTTCCATTCAGATGAATCTGAATTAAAAAAAACATTTATTTGCAGGTTGTTTGCAACCTTTGTTCTGTCTTTGAATCATATGTTCTGCTTAATTTTTTGGTCCCTAGTTGCTTCACCAACGACGCCTGACAAAGAGCAGTGACTCAACTATTACTTAATTATCCGCTCATCTCAGTGTATACACCCTTGATTGACCTGAGGGTGAGTAGATAATAGCAAATAATAATAGTCAGTCTGAGTAGTGATACAGAGAGGCATCACAGTTAAGAGACGAAGTCGAACATCCGAACTCAAGACACAAGAAAAAAAGAAAAGACCAGACATGCTGTGAGATGATGTTTCTGGATTTTTTGTCTTCATCGGTTGGTTAGTTAAACATGCAAGAAAAGTCAGAATAAAAGCAGGAGCAACTTGGTATAACCTTGAGTGCCAAAACAATTAAATAAGACATGGCATTATGTGGTAGACTAAAAAAAGTGTAAACAAAGCAAACTGAATCAAAAATAATATTCTTATTGCAGCAGTTCACTACCAAACAACCAAAGAAACACATATATTATATTAAGTAGTATAAATATATTATATATTATGTATAAATAATATTTTATAAAAAAAAGAAAATGGTTGCAAGTTTGTTGACTCCATAATTCCCAGCAACGACTGACACACACCTGACTGGTTAGGTGAATACAATCATCATTCAGTCACCTGACTAAATAACAAAGCCTCCCAGGTTTTGATCATTCAGAAATATCATGAAAAAACTAAAACATGTCATGACGTCTGTTTCATTTTGTGTTTTATATTAGTACCACTGAAGCTTCAGAAAACATCAAGAACACATATGATGAAGAGCTGTGAGATGAAAAGCTTGTAGTTTTTTCACGGTAAGACATGGTTATTCAATTCAGAGAATTTCAAGAACTTTGAATGTCTTCACGCACAATCGCAAAAAAACATCAAACATCCATGATGAAACATACTCATGAGGATGGCCCCAGAAAACAAAGACCATAAATTACCGCTGCTCAAGACCATTACAGTTACCAACCTCAGAAAATGTAATCAGATTACGTAAATGATTCACAGAGTCACAAACACATCTCCATGACAACTACTGAGCATATTCAAGGTCCCAGAGAAATAGTCCTTTTTATTTTGGATACTTCAAGAAGTTTTCTCTAGTGCCACCTTCAGACCAAAATATAAAGGGGAAACAAGGAAGTTCCTGTTCTGAGCAGCCACGTCATCAGGGTACAACTTCCTTTGGTAAACATGAAAAATCTAAATGTAAAGGGGATTAGAATGTGACTGCCAGGATTTGTTCTCCCCTGTTTAATGAGCATACTGACAGTTAATGTGTCAGTGTGTTATTCTGCTGGTATCCATACAGACCTGATACCTGTGATATATGATTCTGTCCAGATCATGGGTTATCATGAATTGCAGCTTCTACCTGCTCTAGATTTTTCACGTTGGATTGTATATTTTAAAAAAAGCAGTGGTCAAATGATCATTACATTTACGAACGAAATTAAATTCCATGAATGAAGATCATAAAGAAAAAGTAGTGTATCACCAATCACAGAGAAATGAGTTGGATGAAAAAGTACTAAAAGTGGGGCACTAAGAGGGATGTGTAGTGTGTAGTATAAGTGTGTAAAGTGCTACACTCAGAGCCAAACTAATGCCAGTGTTTCATGTTGAAGCAGTACCATAGAACTCGTGCAGGCAGCAACATGTGTGACTTCCATGCATCATGGAAAAAGTTCCAGCTACACAGGGCCATTCCTCAGCAAACAAGTGGCAGAGAGCATGCAGTAGCTGGGCTCAGAGGCCTCTAAATATTTTGTAATGGCATTCATGGTGAGTGCTCCATCTGCCCACCATTCACTGTGCCTCTTCAAATAAACTCTGTAAATGAGGAATTCCGCTCCCCACCACTTTTGTTGATTTGCCAAACTGTAAAAAGAAGAAGGGAAAAACTTCTCTGGCTCACATTGTCTCGTTTATTGAGCTCTGGAGATGCTTAGTCCTAATTATATCATATCTTAATTATGTGTGTGTGTGTGTGTGTGTGTGTGAATGTTACAAGCAAAAGGGAAGTGGTTTAAACCAGTTGAAATCCAGAGGCCAGCACTGGTGAAAGCTTTATTAGTCCTTTAACCTTCAGCAGAGTTTATAATCACCACTGCAATGACTTTATATCATCTAAATCATGTTATTATTAATAACCTCCAACAGCACACTTCAATGAAAATAATCTCATAATCTAAATGTGATATGGCTCGGAGGTAGAACGGGTTGTCCACTAATCAGCTGATCGGCGGTTCGATTCCCGGCTCCTCCAGTCTGCATGTCGAAGTGTCCTTGGGCAAGATACTGAACCCCAAATTGCTCCTGAAGGCTGTGCCATCGGTGTGTGAATGTGTATGAATGGTTAGCTCCTAAAACTGATGAGCAGTTGGTACCTTGCATGGCAGCTAATGCCATCAGTGTGTGAATGTGCGTGAATGGGTGAATGAGATATGTAGTCAATCAATCAATCAATCAAATTTTATTTGTACAGCCCAAAGTCGCAAAATACATTTTGCCTCGGAGGGCTTCACAATCTGTACAGGGAGTGACACCCTCTGTCCTTAGACCCTCGGTTCGAGTGAGGAAAAACTTGCCCACAAAAAACCCTTTTAACAGGGAAAAAAAGTGGAAGAAACCTCAGGAAGAGCCACAGAGGAGGGATCCCTCTCCCAGGACGGACAGACGTGCAATAGATGTCACGTGTACAGTCAACAAGTCAACAGAAACATTTTGTGTAATTACAATGAAAAATGACAATGGATTACAATGAATGATAAAATGATTACAGTAGCAGTGGAACCTGTGATAGAGATAGAGAGACACAGATGCACAGCAGCAGCAAATCATTAACTAAGTTACTATAAACTGTAATGGAGATCTGGTAACATTAATGACAGTAATAATATATGTAGTGGACGTCATGCAGGACCACAGCAGCAGTCACGATCCACGAGAACCTGCTGGACGAAAGAGCACAGAAACTCCGGGGAAGAAGTTTAGTTAGTAAGATGCATTAATGTACATGTGTGACAGACATGTATGTTTACAGATGGTGGTGGTGATGGAGAGAGAGAGAGAGAGAGAGAGAGAGAGAGAGAGAGAGAGAGAGAGAGAGAGGGTTTTCAGTAAAGGGAGATGTGACTGCATCTTCAACCAATACCATGCCTGGCTAGGCATAACCCTGAAAGGAGGAGTCCCGCGGCAGTATAGTCCTATAGCAGCATAACTAAGGGATGACCTGAGCCAGCCCTAACTATAAGCTCTATCAAAAAGGAAAGTCTTAAGTTTACTCTTAAAAGTGTTGACCGTGTCTGCCTCCCGAACCCAAAATGGTAGTTTGTTCCACAGAAGAGGAGCTTGATAGCTGAAAGCTCTGGCTCCCAATCTACTTTTGGAAACTATAGGAACTACAAGGAACCCAGCATTCTGAGAGCGCAGTGTTCTAGAGGGGTAGTAAGGTACTATGAGCTCTTTTAGATATGATGGTGCCTGACCATGAAGAGCTTTGTATGTAAGGAGAAGAATTTTAAATTCTATTCTAGATTGTAGTGTAAAAGTGCTTTGAGTGGTCGGAAGACTAGAAAGGAGATATATAAGAACAGTCCATTTACCATTTAAACTCTTTCATACAATTGTATTTTTCCATGTTGATAAAAAAATAAAAGATCTGGAAAAAAATGAATTTCCATCTACAAAAACATGAGAGTATCACATTGCTGGGAGGTGTGAGGGAGACAGAGTGGAAAGAGAGAAATTCATTTGGCCAAGTGGTCAACAGACGGAGTGCTGAAGGCCTTGATGTTCCCCCCACATGGTGTTAAATACTGCCTCTGGACCGCCAGACGCCTGGTCACTTCAACTGCCTCCAACTGAAGACATACACGAATAAATGAAAAAAAAAGCTGCCACTTTGAGAAATATGGGCTATTGTACTGTTTTGTTTCACTTAGTTCACTTAGAAGACGGGAAAGTAATAGTAATTTTTGCTGATTTTAACATAACATAGCAATGCATCGGTGCATGCATTATGTCAGCAGTTGCACATTAGTAGTAGTAGTTGACTGGTATTGATGGTAGTGTGTCACTGAATGCAGCTTTTGTTAATGGGACTGGCACACAGACAGATCAAAATTGTAAACCAATAGGGATTTTCCAGAATCTGAATTAACGGCCAAACCTATTCTTTTGTAAGATTTGTAAGTAGTTTCCAAGGGCAAGCATGAACTGTAGATTACACTGACCACGATTCTCTGAGTGAACCCAGTCGCAGAATCTCAACCATCACCAGTGCTCGAATCACACACACACACACACCCCTTAGCTGACAGCGAGACACTGTCTGCTGCCGCTGTATGCTCAGACGCAGTACGCTACATACTTACCGGCCCCCAATGCACCCCCAAAGCCTGTGACCACAGGAGTGAAAGGGCTGCTCAAGCTAGTGCACCAGAAGAATGGTGCCCCAACACAGGCCTCTGACAGCCGGGTCACCAGGACTGTTAGGGAACCACAGACAACACCTATCACTGGTCTCAGAATTGGTCTCAGTCTTCCATCCTTTTGGAGCAGGGCGCAGGTGATTAGAGAGACTGCTACAGTTATAGTTAGCACTGATTTGAAATTCACTAGCTTAGTTAAAATGCACAGCCGGGGAAATCTTCACAGTGCAGATTGTCAGACTGATCCCTGTCTACAACACTGAGACTCACATCTCCCTCCCCCATTACTCACAAGTTCTCTTTCCCTAAATATGTGAATCAAAGAAGGACAACAAACAAACTGCCAGTGGGGAGCCCAGCACTTGCCCTCTGCCTACTCTTCACCCACCCTTCACCTTGCTATACTTACATGATGTCTGGACAGCTTGCTCTGGCTGTCCAGTTTGTGTGTAGCTCGTCTGGTGAGTAGAACTTGGCCATGGTTCCTCATCGGGTCTGGCTCTCCGCCTGCTTCTTTCACGTGTGGCTCTGTGTCTCACTCCGTTGCTTACTGGTCTGCTGCTGGCTGTCATGTGGTGAAGGGGGGAATGCTGGCACAATGAGCCTGGAGATTGCAGCCCGCTCTGCAGTTAGTTATTGCCTCTATGACTAGTCATCACAGCTGGGTCCTTCTTCTCTCTTCTCCCCTATAACTCCACCGTGATGCGCCTGTAAGTTTACTGGAGATACATAGAATGACTAGTCAGTAACCACAACACATGGTCGTCATCTGAACTGAAGGTTTAAACCTGCTCCTCTTCTCCCCACGCACAACACACGCAATACATGTAAGTAAGAAAGTAAGTAAACTTTAATTTAAATAATTAAAATTACATCCACAGCAAAATAAGAAAATAAAATCTAAGATAGATGAACTCAAAATACCAAAAACATAATACATGCAGAAGGCCACAGCCTCACATGAAGACATTTATTTAAATTGTATTTAAATCTCTGGCTCTTTCTGCGACAGTTCTGAAACAGTTAAATCACACCATGATCCAGGCTCTCTATACAATTATCAACCAATCTCTAAACTTCCATTCTTTGCAAAAGTACTAGAGAGTGGTGTGTCAACTTTTGGCTACATAACTGTAAACTTCTATAATATCTTCAGTCTGCTTTGAGGGCCTGTCACTGTATGTGACTGTGGAGGCACATAAACATTCCCAAATTATAAGAGTCAACGGACTTCACAATTTTGATCATTGACATCAACCAGATGAGTTCACTGCTGCTTTACTTCGTCTCTGCTGTCATTGTGTCAATTTAATACCATTTATTGTAATATGATTATGTTAACATTGTGGGCATGTAAGTATGTTGGTGCTAGCATGGCAGTAGAGTCCTCGTCTTATTTAATTAACCACAGGTTTTTCAATATATTTGTCATATTCTTTTGTATCTGTGCTTCATACAGAAGAAATTATTAAATGGCTAGTCATGTAACCTCAACTCAAACAGTAAATGTATTTATATAGCCCAAACACATCACAATTTTCCTGAGGGGGCTTTACTGTCTGCACAGCATTTAACACCCTGGCAGATTGTTCATAGGTGGTAATAACATTGGCATAGTTGTTCATTTCATGATGTGTTATTAACAGTAAAGGTGAAGCACCAGGAGTGCCCTCTGATCTTCAAAAGGTTCTTCAGTTGTCTCACTTTTGTGAGAAATCCAAGAATTCTATTAGCTTGAGACAATCTTAGCACAGTAAAGTGTCAGGACGGGCTCAAGGCAGGACTCAGATGCAGAGCAGGTGTAGATTTAGTGAGCTTTATTTAGACAAGACAGCAAGAGTAATCCTCTGATCAGAGTGAAAAAATAAGAGACTGCAAAAACTCCTAAAATGCGTCTTTCCAAAAGGAGGACGCACGGCTGTGAAAAACTAACAAACTAAAGATCGCTCCAAAAGGAGGAATAACACTAAGGTTCAAACTACGAAAAATAAACACACTAACCTGACCTAAACTAAGAATCGAGGTGATCTATCTAATCAAACCAGGAGAGAAAACAAACTACAACTCTAACAAACAAAGGGTGCTCCAAAAGGGAGGAAACAAAACAGCAATATATAAACTATCAAAACAGAATACTAAGGCTATAAAGCTACAAATAAAAATCACTCTTACGAGGAAAAACTCAAGGCGACGAAGCAAGGCAAAGCTGTGGCTGTGGCAATGAAACAAGGGCACGGGCTTGTATGACGCAAAGACGACGAACACACTGGCACAAGACAAGGGAAACGCAGACTATTTAACACATGGAGGGAAGGGAGCACCAGGTGCACACAATCGGTGATTAGGGAAGACAATCAGACAAGGGACACACCAGGAAGGGCAAGTGACCTGAAACGAGAGGAGAGTTACTTATCAAAATAAAACAGGAAATGACGAGACAAAAAAAACACCAAAATAAGACATGACCTCACCGCGTGTGACAGTAAAGGATTCAAGTTTATTCATATGTTTTCTATTGTTGTCAACAAATCCACATACAGTACATGTCCTGAATGAAAATGAATGAAGTGTAGATCAATCCACCAGAATAGTTTATGTTGTCTAGAACAATCGCACAATTTATTCATGTTTCAGTGATGTTTGCCAAAAGTTACAGTGTTCCACTGTTTTAGGAAATCACTGACTTTTTCTGACTAGTTTTTAAAGATTTATACCTTCAGTAGAAAACAATGAGCTGTGGAGCTCAGAGCCACAGATAGGGCAAGGAAGTCAGAAAGTAAAGACAAACTGAATAACACTGGTTTTGGTCTTTTCATGGGATATGTTGACAATCAGGAGAAATGGATAGTGTTAGCTTATCCTTTAAGACTGACTTATTAACTTAATGAATCCCTACATGGACAAATAGAATGACCAAAGGCTCAGTGTTTGGCTTTCCCGTCGCTCACATTCTTGTAAGGCAGAAACTCGTCTTTGGCCAGAAAATGAAACTAGAAGAGAAAAGAAAAAAAGGAGGCAGGTGGAAAAGAAAGGCTGTGATGTAGTTTGTGTATGCCGGTCGGACGCTGCTACCAAAGTGTGTACACACACATTAGCATAAAACAGCTTTGCATATGATCTGAGCACTTTCTGAGACGACAGAGAGAGGAGAGAGGGAGTTGAGAGGCAAGAAAATAAAGCTCTTGCTATTTTGCAAGCCTGAGACGATCACACGTTGTCAACAGCACCTCACATAACCACCACCACCACCACCAGTCCCCCCCACCCCCTCGCACACACACAAACACAAACACTCACACACACGCCCACCAACCCACCTACCCAGCCCTGGATCGACTTCTAATCCTCCTCAACACATACTTGTACTCACAGAGCAGATAGGTACTCTCATCTTTCTGGACTCTGGAAGTCTGTGGCTGTTTTCTTTTTTTTTTTTTTTTTCTGGTTTGGTCCATGCAGCAAAAAGCATACAGGGATATTTTAAACAGTAATGTGCTTCCACGCTTTGTGTCACCAGTTTGTGTTTGTCCCTTTCCTGTTTCAACATTACAGTGCCCCTGCACACAAAGCCAGCGTCCTGATCTCAACCCTGTTCAACACCTTTGGGATGAATTCTAACTGAGAGCCAGGAGGCCTTATCATCCAGCATCAGTGTTGGACCTCACTAATCCTCTAATGCAGTGGTACTGGCTGTGCTAGTGACATAGAGCCACTGCAGGCGGGGCATGAATGACCAGGAGAAATATCATAAGTTAACCTGACTATGTGTCACTGTTTGATGAAGTCCAATGCTTTAGCCAAATAACTACAAATGGTTTGGTTGTTAAGTCTCTCCTAAAAATATGATGGGCACATTTACATAAGGTTATAACATTAAATACAATCACGATGAGCAATGCAAACACAATTAGGTTCCTTTACAGTCTACGTTGTTGGACACTGGATTTCTGTACTGCTACAGGCCAAAACTTTATGAACAACTTTCACTCTTTCTGGCATAACAGGAACGTTTACGAAAAGTACATGTTCACCCAAATGATGAGTTAAGAAACTGACATCTAACCTGTAACATTATTTTAAAAGGTACCATTTAAATAAAATTAGATTTTGTTACTTAGTAAACTGGACCTGTTGATACTATGCATGTGTCCACAGAGTGCAGCTGGGGAACTGGTTCAGTGGTTTGGAAGAGGCTGTTTGTTCACAACAATGTTGTTGTTGCTGTTTTTGTTCTGCCTCCAGTAAGGAGCTCATCACCGCTGCAACATGTCTGAAAGCACACAATATCAAAATGACACAGTAGTGAGAAGATTTTATAGCATTGTGCTACAAACCTTTAATGAAAGCATGTCATGACTGCTCACTAATAGGAAAAAAAAGCAAACTACTACAGAGGTTTCTGTTGTAATGAGTGTAATGATGAGCACATTTAAATTCACCAAAAATCGAGTTTGTCCTTGTTCTCCAGGATGTTGGGAGAGTGTTGATTTAGCCAAGTTATACAAAGCTGCTGAATAGTTTTCAAATGTAACTTGAGAATGCAGCAGAAGTGAGGCTGATTCTGACCCTCCTGCCTCCAGCAGTACGTCGCAAGAGGTCTTACATAATGCACCTTTGAAGCGGATGAATTAGTTATTTGGCCAATTTGGCCTCTTAAAGACTTGTTTTGTGTGTTTACTGTGTTTGTACATCCATGTGGAGTTTTCTCTTGATATCAGTGGTGACATGACTCCATCACTTCTGTCTGTCACTCCTGACAAACATATGCACTAAAACAAGCAATGCCTTACTGTGTGTGTGTGTGTGTGTGTGTGTGTGTGTGTGTGTGTGTGTGTGTGTGTGTGTGTGTGTTCAGAGACTCGCAGCAGCTCTTAGCTCATTAATGTAAACACGCTGCTAAGCACAGGTTCTGCAGAGCTGCACCACTGACTCCCACAATCTACCGGGAGACAGACCAACATGTCTGCCTGTTTCATGGCTCCGCTGTCTCTCTTTCGCTTGTCTGTCTGTGTCTCTCGCTCATGGTTTCCCCCTCAGGCTTTACACCTCCTCAGTCATCACTTCTGCCCCTCTCCCTTTCTTCTTCTTATATTCTTGCCCATGGCGTAACCAGTCATTCTTTGAGGGTACTGTGCCCCCCCCAACACTAAGAAAATATCAACCTTTCTACCCCAATATAACGTGAACAAATGATAAATATGTCCTCCTCTCATAAACTTTACTTAAACATACATAGCACTTTATTATTATTTTTTTGTTAAAGGGATAATAAAGTCATTTGATCATAAATTCATTTTATATACAGCAAATAAAATTCTATACCACAGTTACACGCTTGATTCTTGCTCTTCTTCTTGCTCTCTGTATGCTTTACTCTTCATTTTTTCATGCTTCAACATCTGCCAACACTTTTTGAACCCCACACGAGTGGCCCTTCGGAAGTTTGCACCGCAACACAAAATAATAACCGCCATATGCCATTGATTCTTTACAGCCATATAACTTTCTCCCATAGTGATTTAAAGGTAACAGGCCTGTGTTTGGGTGCATTTCATTGTGGATCTTCTAGCTGATGAGTATGTGTTGTATTTATAATTTGTTATTTCTTGTTATCGCCAGATAAAATTGAAAGATTGATAGCAGGTGTTACTGTCAGTAGATATGGAAATATTAATAAAATATTCTGTCTTCAGACCAGCCAGTAGCTAATCTTTCTGTGCTCCAATAAAAGTGAAGCTACAAGATGAGTGAATCAAAAGAAAGTATGTGCTATTATCAGCTGGACAAAACTGAAACCCCACCGGGCACGGCTCTGTCATGTCTCGGCTCTGACGCTGTTTTGGTCCGTCCTGCACGCGACTTCAAACCCCACTGGAAGCGTTTCAGAAGCGTTCAGCCCGCCAGACTTTGTTTACTTGCTCAGATTTGGTCATTTTCCTGGTTTATGTGCTTCTAAATATGCTTCTACATGTGTAAATATGCTATGCAGTTAATTAGTTTCGCTCTTGTCTGTTTTTACGACCGGCAGTTTGCACAGGGTGTTTTATTTTGAAAATCCACCGGATTCTCTATGCTGTTTCTGTGTCTGGCTTCCTGTCAGCTCGAGCTGCTCTCTGTAGATTAACGTCAGCTGCTCGTGGCGTCACGCTGAGCCAACTAGCCAGCTAATGGAAACTTGAGCATGAACGTTCATTATCGATCTTGGAAACAACATTTGTTGTCTGGTGCTCAGCTTCGCTAAGTCAGTTATTATAAAGGTGGGGACACTTCTGTTTTATAGTTGATTTTTGAGGTGACGTAAATGGAACAAAGTGGCTCAGAGCCATTCACACAACACAACAGATTTCTTTATGCTCCAGGTTTTCAAATAAAGACACTTTGAAATGTGGTGCTTGTTGAGTCTCATTGCCAGCACAAACATGTGTTTGCTTTATTTACATCTATATTTGACACCCTGTGAATGAGACTCAATCAACATGACTTTCCCCACTGATCTTTTATGTTGTACATACAGTACAGACCAAAAGTTTGGACACACTTTCCCATTCTCTTAAATGAGAAAGTGTGTCCAAACTTTTGGTCTGTACTGTAAGTCAACAATGTCATCAATTTATCAATAATCTTACCCTCAATCATGAAACCTTAAACCAAACCAAACCAATCAGCTGTTTTCAGCAGAGTAGCACAGCCTCGGCAAAAAGCAGAACAGACAGAATCAAATGTTATCAAAGCAGAAAATGCTTACATCACACATCACTTCCTGAACATGCATCATTCTGAACTGCTGCACTTCAGCTGATTTCAAGTGGGTGTGGCAACGTTCACAGTCAATATTCAACATGGTAGACAGTACAGGGAAGGTTAGGCAGCAATTTACATTTCTGTGAAAATATCTTTGGAAAGTGGGCTTGAGCTTGGCACCAGTATCCAGTAATCCACTAATCTAAAGAACATTTACTCAGTTTGTCTTTCATGTGTGTCTGTTTCCTCCACTTTCCCTCCATGTTTCCCTCTCCTCCTGTGCTGATGTTTAGTGTTTGTTTGAGTGTCCCCTCCCAGACACCTTCCTCTTATTCCCTACGGCGCGCTAATCACGTATTTTTGTCACAAAGTACAAATGCATGTGTGCGTGTTGGGCCAGGTTGACTGACAGACGGCCTCTGTAATAGCAGGTGTTGCCGTGGCAATGTCGAACAGCTTGTCTTCCCTTACCCAACTTTAGCTTTGCTCTCTGGAGGCCAACATTAAGACAGCAACCACACATACAGCCACACACACACACACACACACACACATGCACACACAAACACACACAGTCACAGTGAATGCAAATATACACATAGTATCATACACATACACACGCATACACACAGACACACACACACACACACACACACACACACACACACTCATTATGCCATTGTCATCATTACAGTCAGTTAGGGCCAGCCTGTTCTGTCGAAGAAATACTGAATAATAGCCTCTTATATTTTCTTTCTTTCTTTCTTTCTTTCTTTCTTTCTTTCTTTCTTTCTTTCTTTCTTTCTTTCTTTCTTTCTTTCTTTCTTTCTTTCTTTCTTTCTTTCTTTCTTTCTTTCTTTCTTTCTTTCTCATATCATTTCAATTCAATTCAAAGAACTTTATTTTTTAGAAATTATACCAAGAATTTTCTTTATTACATTTTCATAATATAAAATAGAATATTTGAAAAACTGCATTCAATCAGAAGGTACCAAACAAACACAGTGTACATTGATTACAAATCAGCAACAACACACAATTAAACATCATGAAAACTAAGAAATATTGCTGAAGATGTTTTAAAATTTAAATTAAAACTAGATTTTTTAATCTTCTGTTCATTCATTTGTTCTTGAGTTCAGCCAGTGGTGGTGCACTAATAAGGGACTTTTTTGAATCACTGGACATCTTGAATTGCATCTGCCTCGTCCCCTTCTTTCTGCCTCAGAATGAGGCCCACTGTACAGGCTGGAAATATCATATTCATGCTGACAGATTTAGCTGCTATGTGGTCATGTAGTAATTTGTCAGAGTATGACAGAACTACTTTTCTGTGTGACACTGCCATAATATGTTTTACATTTTTATTTAAATGCCACAGATAGTCTTTAAATGCTGTAAATGAAATTATTACAACACAGTTTTGTCATGTGATTTTAAAAAAACATTTTGAATTAAGACAATCTGCATATGTTGCATTCACATTAATACTTCTGTGTGTATTTGATTTTCCTCGATACAATCTCAAATGCATCCTCTTCCTTCCTTTCCACTCTGATTCCTTTTCTTTCCATCCTCTGTTTTGCTCTCCTTCTTCATTTCAGACTCCTGGGTTGTATGGTAAATTTCTTTACAGGAAGTTAGAAGACAAGAGAGCAGCACGAAGGACGAGTGACTCCTCTGTGTTTAATAAAGAAACAGGAGCCTCCTCCCTCACCTCCTGATACCTTGAATGCAAATAATTGTTCTTCATTTTCCACACAGGATTACTTTCTCTCTTTCCATTCTCCCATATTAAAATGTTGCTATATTTATTATTCTACGTTTTGTTAAATGAACTGCACTAAATATAAACTGTGAGGAAATGTTCAGAATTATATCTATTATTGGTCAAACCTTCAACTTACACACAGTTTTTAAGGTTGTACATTATTTATCCCTCTTCCACACACACACACACACACACACACACACACACACACACCTACACACACACACACACACACACACACACAGCATTCCCCATGTGTTACACACACCAATTAGAAAATCTTGACAAAAGCTCTAAATTAACTCTCTCCTTTTCTCCAGCAAAGTGGAATTTCCTCTGCAGAGATAAAGCTGTGTCCATTCTAAGAATCAATAATCCGTTTATAAATATGTTATTAATAAAGAGTTAAGCCGCATATATATTTCATGGCAGAGGAAAGGAGCGTTTCCCTGAGGCCACGGGGCTTTACTCCGTATCATTCATTTATAATTAATCTGCACCACTTGGGACTTGGTGAATTAGGAATCCCGCCACAGACCGGAGCTCTGTTCTGTTCTTGTGTGTTGCAGCTCGCGAACATGGGAGGTCCTTCTCTCACTGCTGGTATTAAAAAAAAGAGAAGGAGGGAGAGAGAGATTCCAGGAGCGATCATGTTGCAAAAATGAAGCAGATATAGTTGGAGTGTATCTAACCAGGAGAAGGAGTGACAATAACTTGCATACTAGACCAAGAGATGCTTCTAATATAATCTATATGCTCATCAGTTTGATGTTTTTCTTCTTTCCTTGGTTATTTTAACTCAAATAAAACAGTATTGTTTACATTTGAAAAAGTTTAGGCTACAAAAGAAAAATGATTCAAACTTCTGTTTGGCTGATGTCCACACAGTGTTGCAGAGTAGACCTCTATTCATCTGAGTTTGATTTTTAATTTCTTCAGTGCAGAAAAGTTTAAGTGACCTAAAAACATCACTGTACCACAACGTGCAGTTTGGCATGAAATATTCTGGGAACCCATTTTTTCTTTGCGCCCTCTGCAGTCTACTCACTGGTTCAATTGAAACTGTTTAAACAAGTTCAGCTGGTATGTGATCAGTGACCAACCCTCTATTTCTATTTTGAAGTTAAAGCAACACACATGTTTATTTCAACTTGGTGGAGTTACAGGAACCTGTTCCTGTTGAAATCTGCACAGATTTTGACGCCAAGCTTCCAGTTTTACCACTGTGATTCCTGATATTCTTATTTATCTGTTTCTCAGAGGTTCTTTGTCTCTTTAAATTGTCAGCATGTTTGAAGCATTGTGCAGCATTTTGTTCTCCACGAACAAAGCATGACTTTCCTTGCAAACCTTTCATACAAATATAATAATATTTATAAAGCGGATTTCTAGAATCTAAAAGCATAAAAGAGCATCCATAAATATCTCTGTGAGAGCAACAATAATTGGTCAACAAATTTGCATTTGTTTCTAATGTTTTTTCTCACTAAGACTAAGATTGGTTGAACAGTTCAAAAGTAAAAATCGAGCTGACATCGACTAGTTTGTGTAAAACCTGATGAGTCATGTTATCTGACAATGTTCAAAAGAGCTTCTTGTGATGTCCCACAATGCTCAGCTTTCTCAGTCTTCAAGTGCCCACATAAATGTTGATTAGGATTGAGGTCAGGTGGCTGTGGAGTGAAGTCCATGACAGTCAGGACTCTGTGGTAGTTCTAAATGTTTGAGGTGTGTTTGGGCTCATTATCCTGCTTCCGTCCACTTTGAATCCTTCTCCACAAAGACTCAAACCAGAGGGTGGACCAGGTCTCTGAAGAATGGAGCAGTTTAGAACAACTGTCCAATTCCAGAGTGGGTAAAACACCCTTAGAGCCTGCGATATAATTCTCTCTCCTGTTTGTCTCCTTACATACAGCCTTCTGTTTCTAACATAAATCTAAATATTACTTTTTCCAGTCATCCACTGTGAAATTTCTAGTCCACTCTGAGTATTTGGCCTTGTTTCCCCTCCTGAGAAGTGGTTTGGAAACTGCTACTTGTCCTCTGAGACCACTACAAGACCGCCTTCTTTTGACAGAACCTTTGCTCACACTTTTGCTCTGCCTGACCGTGCTTTGGATCCAGCTGATCCAGTTGTGTGTTTTAGATTTCCATGTACTGTAGCCATGATTTGACAGTGAAAAGACAACCATCCCTCCAGATTTATGTGGAAATATGTGTGTTTGTGCATGCGTGTGAATGGTGTGTGCCCTTTGTTTTAACAATACACATCTGTAATAACTATTCATGTTATTCATGTATTGTGTATACAGTAGAGTGCCTATATTTGTATTGATTACAATGTATTGATTTGTATTGAGTATTGATGCTTCCTACACTTATGTGTAGTATTCATGAGTGTGACACTTCTCTCTTGATCTTAAATTTTAAATCATGTTTTGTCTCAATTTGTCTGTATGTTTGTTATTTCTATTGTTTCATCATATTTCATCTATAGTCATTTATGTATTGAAAGTTGAACACAACTTTCACATGAAAATCAATGATATCAGTAGACTTCTACCACATCCTACAGTGTATTTATACTTTATTTATACTTGTTTGTGTTCCCTGCTGAATGTAACATGATTTCACATTCACATCGGAGAGATCATCTCCTAAATCTGTCAAGCAGTCTTGTAAAGGTGACACTAAAAACATGAAGCCAGTATCGTTCACAAGAATCTTCATCCAGACTGTTGGATTTTAGGGCATGTCCTCTTCCCCATTAATCTGCAGCAGGCCATCTTTTACGTCAATTCGTGGTCCAGGAGTATTGACAAGTGTGTGAAGTACTGTGTACTGTGAAACACACATACAGACACGCAGAATGGGTCCAGCCTGTATTGTCCCCGGTTAATCAGGGTGGACTGACATTGCTGTCACTTTCCCCCAAAAACAAAAGACTTGCTGCGGATGTGAGGGAGCTGTATCAGTGCAGCATCTCCCCAGCAGCACCAGGGCAGCCAGACAGGCGAGAAGAAAGGCCCAATCGCTGGAGGATGGCTGCAGGCGAGGAGAAAGACACTGCTGACAAATGCATTAATTACTTTATCAACTTCATTTCCCAATTAACCTTACATGCCACCTTCCAGGTAAGCCAGCCAGGGGAAGATGTGCAGGGCTCTGACGCCAGCGACTCCTCATCAACTGGAGAAAAACTCAAGAAAACGAAAAGATGAGGTGAGGAGAGATGAAGAATCCTGAAGACAATAGTTTCCCTGCTCTTCAAAAAAGCAAAGAAAGACTCAAATGACCAGATAACATTGTCATTAGCATGCATTTAGAGGTTTCCACCAATCCCAGTTGTGATTACCAAACATTATGGCCACTTTAATTAATACTCCGTTTGATATATGTTTTCATTTAGCCCTTCATTTGCATTTTCAATTATTTCTTAATATCGGTGTGTCAGCTGTTTGAAGCTGGTCTTTCCTTTGTCTCTCCCTCTGTTAGCTTGACCAGCGCCTCACTGTTTCATCTCAGGCTGACTCGGCCACTTCTTTCATCATCTCTGAGACAGACAGGCAAGTCATGAGAGGAAGAGAGAAACACAATTAAGGGAAGTGTGATTATGGCATCACTGGGCGACCCAGAAGAATTAATGATAGACTTACTTTATCATTAGTCTACATTAAGAGTGGGAGCTCAGGCTATTCACTCCACTATGGTGCAAAAGAAACACTAACTTCTCTCCTCTGTGTTTCAAGTATACAGCACAGTGTTAGCACCAGTGTTTCAAAGGTCCAAATAGTTGTTGATATTATGGATTACGGATACTATATGTATAAGTAACAATGCATATGTTTTAGAAGATAAAAGTAATATGTCAAAATAAAATCAGAGTATTTTGGGAAATGAGTCATGAAGTTACAATAAAATGGATAATTTTAACAATGTCATACAAGAATGCATTTAATTTAATAAAGATGTCATGTCATGTCATGTTATGTTAGAACAGACAAAGTAAACACTGACTCTAGAAAGGCCATTTCACAACTTGACGTATTTCACGGCCACTGTAGTTTCTCCTTCATGCTAAGGTTGCAATATTTCAATAAGAAAATCAATAAATGGGGTGAAAGAATGAATTCATAATGTTGCAATAATAATAGTGAAATCTATAGTGAAATACATAAACAGTAAAACTTCATATATAATAATTTATAAATAAAAATGATCTAAAATGTAAAATATCCAAAAAATGTCCAAAATGTATGAAAAATGTCAAAGTCTTGTATACGGAAATATTATACATATAAATCATATTTAATATTTCTTGTAAAATAAATAAAAAAATAATAAAAAAAATGTGTTCCTGAAAATGCACATTACAATGAGAGTAATGTATTGTGTCATATCTGGACAGAGAACGGACATCACCTGCTTTCTCATTTATCATGAATAATTCTAATCTCTTGATTAGCAAAAACTGACTGCTGTGTTAAAATGTTCAGAACACAATACTTTTCAGCTGACACAGCAAACAGCTCCAACATGCACTTTTTGGCACACCACCATCCATCATAGCTGCGATGAAATATAATATCCACAATTGCAAATTAGCATGAAGACAAACTCTGTGACAGTTTCTGGCACAGCCGTCCATGACAGTAATCTGAGAGTGAAATGAGAGCAGGACTCTGGATTCATTTAGATCTTCACAAGTTCACATTGAATGTAGCCTTGTTTCGAACTTTGCACCAATGCATTGTGGTGTGTTACATTAGAATCTGTTTTTCTTTTACATTACAATGACTGCCAGAATGGCTGTTGAAGTAGAAGATGAAAGGTTAACACAAGCATATGGACCTACTATAAAAGCCCTCCAAACACACACACACGCACACACACACACATGCAACTGCACGTGCACATGCATCCCCTCATTAAAACTTTGAATGGAAAATCTGGGAGGGAAAGTGTTAATCAGATGTTTAATTACCATCCCCCAACCCTCTGAATTTATTGAAGTAGTTGAGTGTTGTTGTTTTTCATTCTGGATGGGGGGGTGGGGGGGTGCAGGCCTTTTTCACCACTAGTTGAAATGTTAATTATGACCCTGGCAGGAGAACTGAAGCACAGAGGCTTGGAGTAGAATAGAAGGGCAAATACAAAGCAGCTGTGGCCTGGGCTGGTACGGGACACAATGAGACACAAAGGAAGAGGCAACCAGATCTAAAACCATAAATGGGATTAGGACTAAGTGTGAGGATATGGCTGGGATTTAAACTAGGACAGAGATAAATTCATGTGGAATTAAAATTGGAGCTGGGACCAGTATTTAGACTGGCAATGATATTACAGCTAAAGTCAGACAGGTACCAACAACAGGGTCTGAAGCTTGGTCTGTAGATTGGGTCTCATGACAGAACAGGTATTAGGACGAAACCTGGGTCTAAAATCACAACTTAAAGTTGAGAGTAGACCTTGAACTGCAAGTGGTATGGGGGCTTAAACAGGGACTCGAGCTAAAGACTAGAATTAGTGCAAAGACTGAAACCAAGGGCAGTTACAAATGAGCAGGGCCTGATTTTGGGCTAAAAGTAAAGATACCACTAAAGCTGGGACTGGAAGAATACTAGAACTGGGGTTTGGTTTAAGGCTGGGAATGTGATTGCATTAAACTGCTGGACTAATATCATATATATGCATAATACATAAAGTTGCAAAACACAAATACACGTCATAGTTCTTTGTCATAACCTGTTCTACTTTTCCACTAAACAAGAAGAACCATCAAGGCTGGGTCAAGGAAAAGTTCTATGTCAATTTGAATCAAATGAATAATCGGACTAATTAAATATAGCAGGAGTTTCATCAAGCTACATTGTGTTATCCAGTTTGATTTGAACTAGAATTGAAATCAAGCTGTTCATTGCTGTAATATTTTCACAACTTCCTTCCAAACACACGTATTAAAAGTGTTACAGTAATATTGCATTACAGATTATTTGCAGTCCTGGAAAATCTCCTGAACCACCACAAGAGGGTTTGTGGTCTCACAAAAATCACAACTGCTTTTCACCTGTGAAATATGTTTGTATTTCATCAATCCTTTACAAAGGCCAACAGGACACTGCATTTATTCTAATTATGCTCTTATGTCATTTCAAGACCAGGCTTTTCTTCGAGCTGCAGATTTACTGAGGAGAGAGAGGACAGAGTGAGATGTTCTGTTCCTAGTTTCCCCATTCCTGGGACTTTGGAGCATTACTGGGACTCATTGATACCCAAACAATGCATAGTCTAATTACCACCGTATTATTAGACATGGATGTCAAACTGAACGGGGAGGGAAGGGAAGGGAGTTGGTCTCGGGCCAAGAGAATATTGAGCACCTTATTTGTTACCCAAAACAACAACCCCCTATTAGATGACGTATTAGCTAATTTCCTGTTACATGGTTCCCTTTAGATTCTGTCCATGTGTGTTTCTGTATATGTAAATTTACATTTAAAAACATGACATACATTACATGTGTGCATCATCCAGAGGACGGCAGGTGGAAACACAGCGACAGTCATTTATCCTTTCTTTGTTTTGACCACTGAGAAATCAACTTTCCTTTTCTTGCTTCTGTCTTTCTATCTGTTTTTCTTTCTCCTCCTTTTCTTCTGTCTCTCCCCTGCCTACCCTGCCAACCCCCCTCTTGCCCCCTCCCCTTCCCTTTTTCTCTTTTTTGATGTGTTTGCCTTCACGGCTTCTGAGCGCTCTCTAATTCCATCTGGCCACAACAGAGAAGGCGGCGCAGTGAGAAAAAGCATTTCCATATGTGCAAATTAGCCCCCCCCCCCCCCCAAAACCCCACCTCCACACACACACAGACACAAGCTGCACCTACCCCCCTACACACTGACTGCCAAGGCTGCTAATGGTGATCAAGGGGAGGGTTTTTGTTGGCCCTAGGTCTGAGTCTGTAAGTTGTCATGACTGTTATGTCTACATCAACAGCTATGACCAGGGGAAAATTATGATCATTAATAATATAATGACATATAGGGTGCATATTATTATTATCATTATTAATATTATTATCATTATTATTATTATTATTATTATTATCTTACAAATTGCATGGGATAATTATGACAGTGATCTTATATTGGAAGAACTCCACCTGCAGCTTTATTACCTGTTCTCCAGTTCCATCTGTGATTCCTCTGGTGAATTACAACTTCCCGCTCACAGCATGCCTCTGAAAAACAAATGTTAGCAGTTCATTTGGTTTGAAGAAAAGGAAGAATGAGCAGAGAGACACACCGTGACAATTAAAGCCATCCATCCTGGCCTTCGCTTTGCTGAAAAATGTGTTTGTTTCCTTGTTGCACAAAGACAGCGTGTCTCTTTGTCTCTCCATCCACCTCAAACATCTCCAACACCCTCCCCTCACACCGCACACACAAAAATGCAGCCTGCTTAATAAAGATGCATGTACAGTACTGCTGTGTCTTTTCTTCTGCCTGTACGTCGGTGTCATTCACGACACAAACAGCTCCATTTTGTCTTGGTAAACTGGGATCATTCAATCAATGCCTGTTTGAAAGCAAGTCTAAGACAGCTAACTGGATTGTGACATATTGAGAGATTCCACCTTGTGCGTGAGCGGTCAATACTGCCATTCCTGAGCGGCTGTGCTGTTAAAGCCGGGCTAACACTTCGAGGTGACATTAGAATGTCATATTTGTGTGTATGTCTGTGTGTGTCAAGGCATGTGTAAGTTGTGTGAGCCAAATGTGTGTCAATTTATCTATATCTGCATGTCCTTTACAGACACACTGACAAACTGATCATTATTTTCTCGGCTGTCAGTGGAGCCTCGACCTCGAGAGCTTTGGCAAACCATATGTAAGTAAGAGTATAACAGTCTGTGTATGTGATGGAAAAGGACAAACTGCTTCCCTCAAAGCTGTGGATGAATACAAACTGATCACAGGCTGCTGTTCTTAGTGAGGGAGGAAACTGGACTTCAAACTTTAAGCCTCCACTGCGGTTAAAAAGAGCAGCTTCCTAACAATCTGAAGATCTTACCTGACGCCCCCTGAGATGTGGGAGGAGGTCAGCTTCTATATACAGGGTGCACATTCTACCTAGGGCACCCTGGTTACCAGAAAAGTAGCTAAATGACAAAATAAGTAGTGAAATTACTTGAGTTACAGTGTGGGACTTTTGGTTTGAAGTCAGAGAAGGTCACCCAAATGGCTCCCCTACTCGTTGGCATGACATTGTTAGTCATTAAATTGGTAATGTCCATCCATCCATCTATCTGTAACATCTTATCCTCACTAGGGTTGCGGTGGGGCTGCAGCCTATCCCAGCTGACATTGGGCGAGAGGCGGGTTACACCCTGGACAAGTCAGTGTCCAATAATGTCTATTTTATAAATGTCCAGCATCAAACTGATTTTCAGGCCTAAAATTGAGGTCCTGAGCAAGAAAACAGCATTTATTCTCTGCAGTAAACAGACTTTTTTGTAGTCATAGTTTCTATTTTTCCAAAATACTATTAAGATTTGAGATTTAAGAGAAATCGACTCAACTGAACTGCATTTTTTTTCTCGCTGGCTGTGAGGTATACATTCTGTAGATTTCATCAAAAACAACCATAAAAAATACACTGCATATTCTAACTGCATCTTTATGTATGGTAAGCATAATTTAAAGTCAATCTAATGGCAGTCTGTTAAACAAAACTGCCATCTTCTCTGATGTTCTCGATGTTTTGGGCCCTCAGACTGAATTATTACAGGCCTCAGCAATAGGTAAAGTCAACGTCCCCTTCTTTGCCAAAGCAAAGTGGTCTGGCAGTGCCAGCACTGGGCTTGGTAAGAAGAGTGCAAATAGCTGGCAGAGATGTTGGCTTCCAGTGGCAACTATCAACTTGACCTCTGCATGTTCAAGCAGAGAAGATCACAAGATGAAGGCAGTCATCAATTATAAGGCAATGAGGCAGCCGTCATGGGGGGCTGGGAGCAGCAGACAGAAACAGGAGAGGGCATCAGCTCCAAACACTGTATGAGAGCCGGCTTGAAGAGGCTTTGTGTGAGCAAAATGTTTGTGTTCATCAATATGTGTGTGTGTTTATGAGTGTGTGTGTGTGTGTGTGTGTGTGTGTGTGTGTGTGTGTGTGTGTGTGTGTGTGTGTGTGTGTGTGTGTGTTACAAGCACGCTGAAAGCGAGGACTAAAAAAGCCTCAAGGGGCCAAGGGGAAATCTTGGGTCCCCATGACCCCTCCTGTGGCTGGGGCCCAGCTGTGCTGTACTGGGCATTTGCCAGCTAGAGGACAGATCTGTCCCCAACCACACACACACACACACACACACACACACACACACACACAAATGAGGCTCACACAATGTTAAAAATTCACATATAGACTAACATGTGCACCCTCCCTTGCATCACACACACACACACACACACACACACACACACACACACACACACACACATTCACACACACACAGATCATTTGCAGTGATCTATCTGTTTGTTTGTTGGGGGCATATCCTCTTTGAGTTTGATAGAGGGCAGTTGTGGTCTGAGGAAAATCCTCTCAGTGCATCTCTCTGAAGGAGAAAAATCAAATCAAATCAAATCCTTTGTTTCTCCCAACAACAAACCCAGGAGCCATACTCAACAATCACCCACTCCAATGGCTCACACAATTGCCAAAGCGATAACATCCTGGGAAAAAAAGAAAGAGAAAAAATGGACTACATAAAATATTTCCCCATAATGTGAGACAACAGCACACGAGTGTGTCACATGAGGGTGACTTAGTACATTTTCACTCTGGTAAACTACGATCTTTTCTTGTGTCTACAGTAACATTCCTCCATGTCCTGTTAGGTCCAAGGTCCCACATAATGACTTCACTTACACAACATAGCCAATAGTATGTGGACACCTAAATCTGAACCTTCCATCCATGTAATTCCAAAACCACAGGTAGCACTGTGCTGCCGTTACAGCCCCCACTCTTCTGGTTTCAGTCTCTTCACCATATGTTGAACCTGGCTGTAGGGACTTGCTCATATTCAGCCACCAGACCACTGTTGAGAATGACATCCTTGGATGAGGTTAAGGTCAGGGCCCTGTGCAGGCCAGGCCAGCTCCTGTCTTCATGGATGTGGTATTGTGTTGAAACAGGAGAGAGACACACACAAACAAAAAGCTGGTGTTTGTTTCCTATACCAGGGGTGTTCAACCAGGGGTCCACTACCCCTAGGGGGTCCGCAGAAGTACTGCAGGGGGTCCACCAATTTCTGTCATAATAATTGACATTTTTCACCAAAATAATTAGTGAGAATAAAAAAATATAACAAAAATGATTTTGAGTAAACTGTAAGCATTAATATGAAATAATAAGCTATGTTTAAAAAAAACTGTTTACAAATTAAATGATTCCCATGATGCAGTCTAACATAACGGACATAACATAAGGGAAAGAAAAAAAAGTTGAAGAAAGGTGTTGGTTAAAACACAGCAGTTTGTTCTTTGTTGTAAAACTAACGTGAATCAATAACGTTACTAACTTAACGCTAGTTATTAGTTTGATATTAGTGAAAGCAGAATGGATAAATTTGTCACAGTGACGAGGCCTCGAGCTCGAGATCCTGCAGCTACTCCTTCCACCTCTGCCAAGGCCACAGGTGCTGGTGCTGCCTCCCCAGCAGCACCTGCCCCAGGGGCAGAGGATAAACGCAAAAGAGAGAAGACCCGTAAATATTCAGAAACTTACCTAAGTTTGGATTTACTTTCAAAGAAACCAAAGCAGTGTAATTGCCAGTGTGCGTTGTTTGTTTGGCGACGCTCTCAAATGAAAGCATGAAGCCACCGTTCCAGACTGCAGCCTGACGATGACATGATGCTCTGCTGACAACCAGGCCCCACCAGGGCCAGTCATCTCACTGACCTCATCAACAACAACAACAATAATAATTATACATGAACGTTTTAGCAATAAACACATATAAGCGAATAATCCAGTATATAAATACTGCAGGTTAATAAGTTAAAGTAAAAGGTGAATAAAGTAAATATAAAAGTTATTAAAGGCCAGGCTTAAAATGTGACACATTTTAAAAAAAAAAAAATAATGTGGTGGTTCCTGTTCTGTTTGCCTCTCGTCTAAGGGGTCCTCGGGCTGAAAAAGGTTGAAAACCCTTGACCTATAAGATCTCTCTAAGACTAAGTGGCCTAAACAAGGAGACAAAGAGCACACAGAAGTTTGTGTCCACAGACAATGTAGTGCATCAGGAATGGGTGGTTTGATGCTATAGCTGCTGCTGGACTGTTTCATACAGGCATTAGTTGGTGATGGAAGTAAGAAACAGGAAGCATTCTTTCATCGCCTACAACTTCATCAGCTGACTGGGAAACAGCCTCTCTGCTTCATGTCTGGAGGTGATTGCCTCCTATTGTCTCGAATACTCACACATGTGAACACGCACGCAAAATCTTCTCTTTCCACCAGGCAGTGTCATTTAAATGAGCTGTATGAAGACAGATGAGGGAAATGAATGAAACGAGTGTGAGAGAGAAGAGGTTCAGTCCAATACCCCTTCCTCTTCCTCTCACACACTCTTTGTGTGTGTTCTCTATGTGTGTTTTCATCCCAGACAGGAATTCTTAAAATAATTTGAAACACATGCTTCTATTTCTTATTTTCCCGAGTTAAAAAATCTTCTTTTATATGGGACAATGAAGTGTCCATCAACCAAACCAGCACCAGAAATTGCCATCATTGACCTGAAGACACAGGAATAAGTTGACCTTTTTAAACAGAAACAAAGTCATATGTAGTTTTACATTGATTTTGTTGCTGGGTCGTGGTGAGACAGTAGCAGCAGAGCTCAGTGGATGAGCGAAGAGCAGATTTCATGAAATTGACACAGATTAGCCGTCTTCTTGTATTTGTCTTTGTTAGCATAGCATAGCCTAAAAGCGGCTGAAGGCCAACAGTGTGTATGTCTTTTTTTTTTCTTTGATTAGCAGTAAATTAACATTACAACAGAAAATAAGAATCACAATCTTATTGGCTAGGTGTGTGACATATACAAGAACTTTGACTCCAGTTTCACATTGCTGTCAATAAACATACACACATTTATACATAAATACAGCTAAAACAAATACAACTAATAACTAGTTCATTGACAACAAACCTGCATACATGAAAATGTAAGATCAGAACTTAATTGTAAGAAATGTTATGGCATACATCTCTCTTTGGTAAAAGCTGAAAAAAGAAAATTAGCTTACACTTTGAGGATGCCCCCCCGCCACCACCCCAACAACTACTATAGATATATACATACACACACATACAGCACAAGTGCTGATAGGGTACAATGACATGTAAATACAACACACACACACAGCCAACAACAAGAAGTTGTTTCAATATATGTGTATGCAAGTTTCTGTGCCACATGTGCATGCACACACACACACACACACACACACACACACAGTGCTTTTCTTTTAGGACATATCTCCCAGTTGTCGCACAAGACGAGCGTTCCCTGTCACCGAGGCTGAAATATTTATAATGAGAGCGATGAGGGGAGGCTGTGAATTATTCAACATGAATGGAGGGGGGGCAGGATGGCACTAAATAATCTTCACAGTGTGGCATCCCTCTTCACACACAGGCAGACACACACACACACACACACACACGCAAACACTTTTTTTTCTAATGTCCCTACTGTAGCGAGTGGACAGTGCTGCAGTCCCCTCACCACCTCACCTCTCCAGGCAGCAGCAACAAAACCATATGTTTCAGCATGTGTGTGTGTGTGTGTGTGTGCGTGCGTGTGTGTGTTGGACAGCCATATTGCCAAGCTGCATATCGAATGAGACGACGACACTCACCAGTGTATTTTACATATTCATACACCCCCCTTAGGTATTCAGCTGTCATCAATCCAAATGCACAATAGGAGCTGGATCAAGCAAAAACACTCAGGTCACACAATTCGAACGCAAGCTACAGCTATTATCACGGTCGTGTTCACCACAGTTCATACTGGTGTGGTTAACGTCGGCCCACCATCTGATTTCCCCGGGGGTCTCCATATAGCCCTCTCTCTCTCTCAGGTGTTTATTTTGTGTCTTTATAGTGGAGCTGTGCCAGGTTTTTATGTTAAAATCCAGACGTGTTATCAGACTGAATCACAAAGTGGAGCCACAGTGCAAAGGAGAGTCTCATCGTTCCTAATTGAGATGTTATACGCTCAAATGAAATGCTGCAATCGAGGAAAGGTGAACTAAAAAGACAAGTGAAATGAAAAATGTTTTTTTTTTGTTTTTTTTGTTTTTTACCAGGTTAGCTAATTGTGCACATTCAAACAGACTATTACTCAATGAGGTGGTTTCCTTTTAAGCTTGTGACCCTTTAAATTCACTTGTGTTTACTTGTACTCCTTTGCCATACATGAACTCATTAGTGAGTGTCAGCAGGTTAAGGAGATTTTTTTTCTTTTGTCCATAACTCCTTTAAAGGGGAGGGGAGAGGGGAAAGCGAATAGTCAAGAGGAAAAGACAAAATTCTGAGAAAAATCAGGTGACGCCCACAGGTTACTTAATAACCTTACAGCATGTGATTAAGTTTAACATAAAAATTAAATTTCCTCAAAAACCCATTTTATTCTTTGTGTAAACTCAAAAGGTCAACATTAAAAGCAAAGCTTTTTCACACTTAGCCAACAATTATTAGCCTGCTAATTACCGCCCTACGTTATGTCCAATTTTGTGGTGATGTAGCTGATTGTATGGCAAGAATAAGACGAAAGTCACCATTGAAGTGACATTTTCTTGTGACTTTAAAGCTGTTGTTGTCATAGAAAGTGTGAAAAAGGAGCAAGCAGTCCTCTAATTCTAGAGACATAGTTACCCAGAAAACCTGTGAGGTGACATCATAAGGACAGGAAGCATTTCATAATTTAGTCAAAAAAGATGAGTTTTATTTAAAGCTCTTTTTTAGAGAATTCTCCATAAAGAGGAATGAAAAGGGGGATTTTCTCTTATGTGCTCCCTCTGTGGTCGCCGCCACACGACTACCAGCCACAGATGGACATTGCAGCTCGCCCTCCTCACGTTTTCTCACGTTAAATTGGTCTAGCTGAAGTGTACGCTTGGAGACGATGGGCGAGAGCTCTTTGGGGGATCCTGGACCAGGCGATGAGGCCACCCGGGACTGGTCAGGCCGAGTAGGGAAGGAGAGACAGAAAGAGAAGGAGAAGGAGGGAAAAAGTGTGTGTATAAGTGTGTGTGTACATCCTATTATCTGTGTCTCCTCAGCATTTTGTGAAGGAACCAGATGGGGTCCATTCACACCACTCTGAGTTCTGGAGGCTCCCTGCAGCCACCTCTTGTTATCTTTTGTCACCAATCAAGTGCCATTTTCTCCCTCCTCCTCTCCTCCCCTTCCTTTCCTTCTCCCTCCTTTTTCTTTCTTCCTTTTCCTTCCTCCTCTCTGTCTCCATTTGGGGCCGCCAGTGTGCACAGTTGACTTGTAGTTTTACTTCAGTAGAACCTTTGTGGACCTGCCAGACCTATAGGCTGCTCAGGATACATACAGCACTGAATTATTTGTTCATATCATGTGAAAACCTGTGAGAAGTATCAGCTTCTTTTTCAAAGCTAAACAAGCTTCAACCTGATGAGGATCATACAAAGTGGCCATGTTCGCAACTGTAGCAAGCACAATATCCCAGCAGGATGAGGCAGAATTTTAAATACTTATGCATATCATGCATTAGCAGAGAATCGAACCCAGGTCAACTGCTTGGGAAGGAGCTATGCTAACCACTAAACAATGCTGAGTTGTTACACTGTGTCAACCCAAGAGGAATGTCTGGTCTTTCAAAGTGCCGAGGACTTTGCTGTTCAGGGTATACCCTTATCACACAGGCCTTAGTGGCGAAACCTCACCGAACATGTCTGTCATGTCATGGGTTAGGGGGTTAGGGTAATGCTGTTTTGGTCCGTTCTGGTCCGTGACTTCAAACTTCACCAGGAGCATTTCAGAAGATGGACGTTGCCAACCAGACTTTGTTAACTTGGTCAGATTTGGTCATTTTCCTTGGTTTATGTGCTTCTAAATATGTAAATATGCTATCTATGTTGTATGTATGTATCTTTATTTTGAAGATTCTCCATGTCGTTTCTGTGCATGACTGACTCTGTAGATTGATGAGGACTGTTTGCGGCGTCCATCAAAATTAGAACAGCTGCATATTCTCAGCAGGGCCACGTGGAGACTAACTTCTGACCTTGGTAAGGTATGGTCAATGTTCCCCTTGGTCCATGACTAGTTAGGTTGAAAGATAATGGTGGGAAATAAATGTCCTCTGTCCCTGGAGGATGACATTGTTGCCCTCTTTTCTTTCTTTTGGCATCAAGGCTAAATGTTACACTTGCACACAAGAATGAGCAAAACTGTACATGCAGATATGCCATTAAATGTATTGCCCACATTAATGCATCCCAGAGGACTCTGACTTCTACAGGCACCCTCTGGCAACAGTTTTAATTTTGGACACACAACACGTCCCTTATGATGTTTTTACACCTCCAATTTTATATATCCAATGCCAATATTCGATATTTCATTTTTTTTCATTGAAATGTGGAGTGGAAAGCATTTGGAGGATGGGGTGGTGGATTGCTATGTAGTATGTAGCATGCCCAATTTAGTTGCCTTACCATAACACAACTTTTTTGCCATACTCACAATCTATGTATCGATATTCTCAGATTTTACAGATTGCAACACGTGACATTTGCATATTTTTACTGTAGTCCCAAAATAAATCCTTTTGATTTTACTTGTGAAAGAGTCAGTTTCTTTGGGCCAAGGTTTCAAGACCAGTTTCTAGACTAGTGACATTTCCATGATTTGCTCCTCCAGTCTGCATTCACATGTCCTTGGACAAGATACTAAACTTCAAATTTCTCCAGAAAATGGCATCTGCCATCAGTGTGTGTGAATGGGTGAATATGATATGTAGTGTTTTTGCACCTTGAGAAGACTAGAAAGGCACTATATAAATACAGTCCATTTGCCATTTCTGTGTCTAAGATCAGTTGCACCTGGTTTGCCCATGGAACAATGATTATTGATTATCTGCTTCTTTGAATTGTCCTTGTTGTCAGTTCTTAGTTTCTTATATTATAACATCTCATATTATATATTTCTTCAGTCAGAAATGGAATGCATGCCTCCTTTATGGTAAAGGTTGGTTGATGGTTGAAAACATCAGAACAATGAACCAAACAAAAGCAAACCCAGTGTTGTTTTGAGGGTTGTAATGAACAGTAAAAAGTTTTGTCATATTTCTGAAAGGACCAGATTCCTTCTGTTTTCATTCTTTGTTAACATTATTCTGAGTGTATGTTATGCTGAGTGTATTGGGCTGGTCCAGCTGCTGTTTACATTCCCCTCTTTGCTATAGTAAAGATATGAATGATTCTGTCTGATGAATGAAAACCAGAACATTTCAAAAAAAAACCTTGACATGAGAGCTATACAAGAGAGAAGCATTCGCATAGACGTATGAAGACTCAATGAGTGAGGGTAGAAAAATCTGTCTACTGTATCAATACACAAAGTGTTGAAATGGTGTTTATGAGAGAGTGAGAAAATGTCTTCTGTACGTGTATATAGACTAAATGTGGGTGTTTTGATCGACTCTCCTGACTAATCAGAGCTCATTGTTTTACATGGCAGAGAACAAAGGCTGAGTGATTGCTGTGATTATGGTGAAACCAGAGAAGAAACAAAACTGAACAACCCATGACAGCCACGCCTGCAGGAAGGGGAAGATCATCACCATCATTAACAGTGTGATACTCATCATCACCACCATCATCATCAGCTTCTCCTTTACATTCATCATCATCAAATCAGCACCATTACCATCATCATGGTCACTTCCATTTCTGCCATTTCCACCTTTTTTCACTTTCACTGTGTTACATCATCATCATCATCATCATCATCATCATCATCATCTCACCAGATCATGAAGAAAATAAATCATTATCACTATAGTCACCACAGTGTTCTCATTGCTCATCCTTATTGCTATTATCATAGCATAGTAATAACATAATTAATGATTTGGGTCTGCACATCAAGCTAACAGGTAGGAAGTTCATTTGAAGGTGCTCATGTGGCTGTTTGATTTGCGAGTTGTGCACATCTGCTTCTCTAAGAGTCTCTGTGACCTGTGGCCACCCAAGACTCTCTCCTCTGCATAGACCAATGCAGATGTTTTCAGAAAACCTCAATTCCAGCCCTAGTGTGTGTTTGAGCAAAAACAGCAATGCACTTCATAAATACAAGAGGCTGGGTTGGTGTGAGAATGTGGCCTCAAGTTCCAACAAGGCCAGCATAAGTGATATATCCATGAGTCTGAAGGCAAAATAAATGGCAAAGCACTGCATAGTTCAGACAGAATTTTATAACAATTATTTTATTTTTTAAGATTGCAAGGCAATGTTCTATTGCAACGTATTCTACCTGAAATGTATAATTAAAAAGTACATTCACAGATGACGCTGCATTGCTTTGCACAAAAAATGAAGCCAGGTTCCACTCTTGATGGATGACACTGTGTATTTCAAACCCCGTTTTGAGAGACAGTCAGGCCACTTTATACAACAATGTGTTAGGTGTGTGAAGGTTTGAAAGTAAGAAACTAGATCAAGATGTATTCAATTCAGTTTTATTTATATATTGCCAACAGAAGTTATCTCATAACACTTTTCATACAGAGCAAGTCTAGACCATTCACTTTAAAATACTACTTACAGAGACACAACAATTCCCACCATTAGCAAGCCCTTGGTGACAGTGTCATGGAAAAATTTCCTTTAAGAGGCAGAAATCTCAAGCGGAACCCAACCTGTGGTGGACTGACATCTGTCGCAATCTCCCTTTTCAGCCATTTTGTATTCAGATGTGGTCGGGTGACACGTTGTGTGAGATAGTGTCCTTGAAGCAAACCAAACCCTTTAAACACACATAAGTAATCATGCCTGCGTTGTCCAGGTTACTGCTTCCATTAATGTAGAAGCTAAATGTTTGACTGGGTAACATCTGTGAGTCATACACGGTACACGGTGTATACAGTACTTGTTTTAGCCACGTTACTCCGTCCATTGGATTTCTTTTTATAAGCATGCACAGTGGCTATTGTTCACTTGATGTACAAAATATAATTTAGACAGAACTGAAGAATTGTATCCTGGATCTCATCTTACATATATATTAATATATATAATATTAGTGGTTTTGAATCCTTCACTCTCTATTAATGGCTGCCCGATCACTGCAGCATTTTTGGATTTATCTATTGTATCAGAAGCATAACGCGAGATTAAAGTTAGATTTAAAGCTTATGGTATTTTCCTCTGTAATTCACTGTAAGTGACACCACTGTAACCTTTTACAGTAATGAGGAGGTAAGTATAACAAGTTTTTTAGGACTACAGCTTTTTGTAGCCCAACCATGTGTTCTCTCTCTCTCTCTCTCAATTCAAACTATCACTGCAAGTGTTAAACCAGGTCAATACTTCAGTGTAACTCACTGAGGGTCACTTCAAGGCTGACACCCTTCACTTTACCTTTGCTACCATAGGAACTTTTCTTGAGTCATGAGGAGCTTCAGTATTTTTTCATGGACTGAAAACTGTTATGGTTTCTCCTCTGCTCCAATCGCCATCTCCTGTCTTTTGACTGCATTCTTGTCATTCTCTCGCTCACTTGACCACACACTCAGTTAAGGAACCAAGCTCCTCTTAGCCCAGATTCCACAGGGCTCGGCTGCGAAACATTCTGGCTGTGTTGTGGACACAGGAGCTGATTTTGAAGAAAACAGGGTTCTATTTTCTGCTAAACATCTAATGTTACTGAAAAGGATTTACCTTGCTTGATGTGTGAGTCTCAATGTGGTATCAGTAGCCCAAATGGTAGTTACAGTTTCAGAGCATATGGCCACCAGAAGTAGGATTGAAGCTTAAATGTGAAGCCAGATTGTATGTTAAGGTATTTGCACAGCTCCTGAAACTAATGATCCACTTGGGAAATGGCTGGGACTGGTAAATTGACCAGTTGGACAAATTGACTTCTTCTTTAAAGGTCTTCTTACCAGGCAGCTTTCAGCAACAAGTGAAGCAGGTGCCAAGAACAAATATACAAAGGATCAACATGGCACGCTTACGAATGTAGAGCTGAGAAAAAACACACTGAAGACATTTAAATATATGTGCTGATCTGTTCAGTTTAGACAGTTTGGAGCAGCTAAGCTTTAGTCAAAACAAATTAAAGGTCAAGGAACAGTTATAGAAAGACTAAGAACATGAGAGGGAAATACTGTGTATAGTGTCACAAATACATGAAATGTGTGTTTAGCTGGATGAAACAGGGCGTGGGGAGGGGGGGGGGGGGGGGGGGGGCATCCAAGCCTGGCATCCTGTTTCTCCAGCGAGGTGTTAACCGAGTGAGAAACGCAGCGCCCGATAGGACGACTGGCTCGCCTCCACCTCCTCCCACCAATGCCACCCTCTTCTTCATCTGATGTGTCAAAAAAAAAAAAAAAAAGAAGTGCGGAACGGCTAGACGGGGTCACCAGGGAGTACAGACAGACACTGAGGATTTACACAGCACTACTGCAGGGAACAGATACACTGTGCATTTATATGCATGTGTTCATGTACAGATATCCTGATTTTCTGATAAGAAATCCTCTCGGGTGTGTGTGTGTGTGTGTGTGTGTGTGTGTGTGTGTGTGTGCTCTTGTACTGCTACTCTTGTTTAGACGACTGAAATAAGACATATAAATAAAACAAATAACACATGCTCAGTTGTACAAGACTTAAAACTTGGATTTGATCTATTGAACTATGGTTAAAATTACCATTAATTACATTTTACATGATTTGATTTGAGAACTTCATTAAAAGTAATGATGTTTGTATTGAGAGGGTGAAACCCCTACTGTTACATCAAATAAAAAAATATTCTAGGTGTTGTATGCATAATTTTATAGATGTCTCTGAAATTCAGCTTGATATATTTGCTATCTTTGCAAATTTTGGAATCTTAAAAAAGAGAAAAGTGGCAAAGTGAGAAGAAAGTGTTAACTGTCTGTTTATTTTATTTGGGTTGGACTACAAAGATTCTGACCTGAACATCAAAATTCTGAGATGTAAATAAGAAGCCATCAAATGCATATTATAACTGCAGTTGTATTTTGGCATGTTACAGTGTGTGCTGTAGTGTGTTAAATGTACTGCAGTGTGTTATACGTGTTGCAGTGTGTTACACGTGTTGCAGTGCATTATACGTGTTGCAGTGCGTTACACGTGTTGCAGTGCGTTACACGTGTTGCAGTGTGTTACACATGTTGGGCAAGATACTGAACCCCAAATTGCTCCCGAATGTGTGTGTGTGTGTGAATGTGTATGAATGGTTAGCTCCTCAAACTGATGAGCAGTTGGCACCTTGCATGGCAGCTAATGCCATCAGTGTATGAATGTGTGTGAATGGGTGAATGAGATATGTAGTGTGAAAGAGCTTTGAGTGGTCAGAAGACTAGAAAGGTGTTATATAAGTACAGTCCATTTACCATGGCCCTAATAATATTTAATGAATCTTGACTAAAGATCAAAATGTAAGTGTAATTCATATAATTAAGGTTCATAGCATGTGCTACTCAGATAAGAAATAGTCAGAGCAGTGGTGCATATGAATATATCTAAACCTGTGAAAACATTGTCAAACATCGTTGACAGTACGGGGTTCCATGAAGAATACAAGAAAATCAAAATGAAGACAAAAGTGTGGGTTTATTGACACTCATCTCACACTATTGGTATCTGTTTCCCTTTGAATTTTGACTTAAATATCACAATTCAAATTTCAATCCATATTTTCAGAGATGTATAGACGTTGGTTTGGTCTGGCTTGAGCAAATTCATGCAAAGACACCTCTGTGGGAGTTGAAAAAGTTTCAACTGGAAGAAAATTGAAGCTCCTGAGGCTTCATGAAAGACATGACAGGAAAAAGGAGAGTGACTGGAAGAAAATGACTGACTAACGAACTATCTAAGCACAAACGGACAACTTCACATACACAGTCTATGCATACATTGATAACTACCCCCACCGCTAATGTCTCTATAGTTGGCTTAACAAACAGTCTAGCAGTCAAATTCATACTAATGTATTCGGTCTTGAAAATATTCTTTAAAACGTTGTCTTCATTGTTAGTTTTGCCTTCGAATTTTGACACTACAATCAAATGAAATCATGCCAAATCTCTAAAAATACCAAAATACCTTTCTAACATAATGTTGCTTAAATCTCATTATTCTGACTTTAATTTCAATTATTTGTTCCATTCCATTTTAAAGAAATGACAGTTTAATCTCACAATCCCAACTTTTCATATATTTCAGGGCAGCTGTGGCTCCTGAGAATGTGTGTGAATTGGTGAATGAGATATGTCATGTAAAAGCACTTTGAATGGTCAGAAGGAAGTCCATTTACCATTTCCACAGAAGTCTGAGAGTAATCAGTGATCTTAAATTTTACTCCACCCCAATTGTCATGTAAATCTTGAGTAGAACCTAAAATTGCAATTACTTGTGTTGTCTTAAATGATAAATATGTATTTCCAATGTCTTCCATGCTTTATGGAGGAATGTGAGAGAATAACCCTCATGATATCATCATGACATCATCAGGGAAGTTCAGGTTTGGGCCCTGAAGCTAATTGAAATATATGTATTTCAAATGTGTGTGTATATACAGTATATATATATATATATATATATATATTATATATATATATTTTGTGGACTAAAAGTCAGGGTCTCACAGCCTGTACTGCTTCAGTTTTGCCCATTCCATTTTGAATCTGTCTCACAGATTTTGTGGAAACTGCTGGAGCGGTCCTCTAACACTAAATCAGTATTATGTTAACATAGAGAATGAACACAGTGCATGCCAAGCATAAAACACGTGTGTGTGTGTGTGTGTGTGTGTGTGTGTGTGTGTGTGTGTGTGTGTGAATTGCTGGTCCACTGATGATATCCTGTGCGTACTGTACTGCTATAACAGCAGCCCCCCCACCTCCACCTCCCTCCTCCTCTCACTCACTCCACTCTGCTACTTGTCACTGGACACCGGCCTTCACCAAGGGCACCGTGGCAACGAGATCCACGCCCCCCCGCCCCTGCCCACGGCCCGGAGCCCAGACGAGCGTTCAGGGGCAGAGCTGATCGATAAGAAGAGGCTGAGATATGCCATTACAGGTGAGGCCAGCCCTTGTGCCATCCTAGCCGCTCCTCACTGCAACTCCCTGCCCATTCAGCAATATCTGCACATATTGGGGAGGCGGTAAAAAGAGACGGGTCATTTTTTCTTTCAAGTGTTTTTGAGGTCCTGGGAGGATTTAAGGATCGTTAGGGCATCTATCGTCGGTCTACCACACCCTGCCTTGACATTGTCTGTGGCTTGGTCAAATGAAATTGCATATCAAACTCAATAACCCCAAATTTCTCACTGCTGCTTTACAGCTACGCCGCTATTGACTCCTGTAAAAAACAATGCTACCTTGTTGAGCAGTGTTTCCTAATGGATAAAGAGAAAAAAAAATCTACCATCTTCAGGTCAAGAGAGTTCTTATCACTAAGTCTGTTCTCTCAGTGTCTGTTCTGCCCACACAAACACCTTCATTCCCTCTCCATTACCATGCCAGAGCCAAACAGCTAAGCTTCCTCTCCTTTTCTTTCTGCTCTTCCTATTTTCCTTCTCGAGGAGCAGCCAAACAAACGGAGGCTGCAGTGCCTGTCAAACATCCCTGTGTCCTTTCAAGTTTGAATAATAATGGTAATGACGGGTGATGTCAGAGTGTATAGTTATTGCTGTTAAGGCAAATAATAGCTCTTAAGGCCATCACTAATGGGCAAAAATAGATTTGCTTTTAATCCAGAAGAAGGAGAGCAGTTAACAGCACTTGTCTGGAGTCCCTGTGTGTTAAACAGCCCAGACTGGCTGCTGCTCGCAGCTAATGGCTGAAGCATCGCTGTCCAGTCAGCTTGCTGAATGTCCATTTTGTCTACTATTTTTGCTAAGGTTAACATGATTTATTAAGCATTTGAAGGGCAGTAATTTAGCTGTGACAAGTGGTAACTGTCAGATTTCCTTTGTGATGATGGTGAAATCTTCTTATGAAAAGGCAGGATGTCTATAGAGTTTGTGAATCACAGTTGGTGCAGGGCCCTGAACAGAAAAAGAGGTGTCAACATGTTTGGCCTCATAACTTCCATAGATGCTGGGTGAGTTTTCTTCCTTTCTGTTTCTGGATCATATTGCTCAAGCAGTTCAGAGGAAGAAAGATACTGTCTCAGAAAAAGCTGTGGTCTTGACAATATATTGGCAACACCAAAAATATAGCCTGTGATGATTTGGGTCTGTCACAACCTACAGTTTTGGCAGTAATACATCAGACTCTGATCGGCTGGTTCAGCATTCCAGCTGCATTCATGTAAATGCCCATTTACCTGTTGCATAATACAATAGTCAAAAGATATGATCATATTGTTGTTGCTGAGTCAGATTAGCCACTATATATAATACCCAAGTATCCTAGGAACTATAATCATATTGGACTTTTTTTATTTTTTCAACATAGAAACACATATAAGAACAGTCTGATGTCAAAAATAGACAAAAAGCTCAGATGAAGACCAGAATGGTAGAACCTTTTGAATGGTACAATAAACCTAATGGCTACACATAGACAGTGTTACTATTTTAAGCGCTTACTGCCATCTACAACTAACTTTTTTTCTAACGTGCAACTCTTAGAAACAATAGCACATCATTCTACCTTTCTACTTTGCAGCATGAAGTGTCGTAAAACATCAAGGTCACTCTCTCCAAGGAGTCGTCGTGGAGAGTCTGTAGGACATTTCATCAATAACTTCTTGGTCCTGGTTTGGCTTTTAGTGCATTTCCTATGATAGTTTCTGACACACTTGAGAAACAACTGAGACCTGCTCTAAGAAACATACTATTATAGCTAACAATGTAAAAATCAGAACATATGCAGACAATAAGCATTTCTGCAGTTTGAAATAACATGAAATATATTTCTACCTATCTAGTATGGCACCAATGTCAGCAGTCTCTTTGAAATGTCTTCGTGTACTGGCTGGCTGCACTTGCCCATCCTGCCTCCTCTTGTCCTTGGATGTCTGGTAACAGAGGACATGTGGCAGACCAGGTCAGCTTTCAGGGGCTAGTGGCTGGAACTTGAACTTCTAACATTCTTTAGTCGCAGGAGAGCCCCTCAGGGAGGCTCATATCTAAGGGGGGCTCCTTTTACTCTTCCTTCCCCTTTCACTAAAGGGGGGATCTCTGTACTCCTGAGGAGCGGGTAAAGGAGCGGTCAACAAACAGTGGTGAGCTGAGGTCTGGTCAATGTGATCTGTAGTAGTGTAAATGATGACATATTCACATAGAGACATGCAGAGTGCAAAATGCTGCATGTCAATCAATATGTCATTATATTTCATGTGTGCATGTGCATGCATCTGCGTTTGTCCATCAGAAGCTTGATCACAAATCAACATTTTTATCCAGTTTTTAAGCCACATTTTAGTCACATTTAGCTGATTTTGGATGTATGATTTAACAGAGTAAAAGTTTTCAGCCATCTGCTTTTGATGCTAGATGCTGGATGTCGCTACTGGACTGCCTGGATTGCTGCTGGTTTGTTAGCTAGCTGGTCACTAACGATTTTAAGCCCTGGACTTCACTCTTATATCCTCGGTTGAGGTTTCATCAGTGAAGATTGGAGAGTTGTCTGCAGTTTACTGACAATGTCCACTAGTGGTTTCCAATTGGGAGACTGGACTGTTGGGAGGCTTGTTGTGGGCCTAATTTAAGTATAATGACTGTAGCAGATATCAATTCATATCTTCATCCGGCTCTTCAACCGACTCCGTTGCTTCAATGTCCAAGCGGCGTTGCCTGTCACCCAGTGTAGCAAAGCTGGTTACTACCTCATTTCACCTCCAGCTGTGAGGATCACTGACCCTGGTTGAGTGTGGTGAGGTGGGCTACTTGGGCTACTTGGAACCAAGACAGGTTTCTAATTTTGTCCATTTTAAAGGTTTTTCAATCGCAACACAGCACGACCCTTTAAACATTTCTCCCCAGCTAAGCCCATTCTGTCGTTAATAATATAATATTGAATAATATATACATTTTTATCAGTTTAGGAACATCAAATGACACTGAACATACCTTATTTTAATCATCTTCTAGATGTCCAGTGTAATGTTTGACAGTCAATCAGACCATCATCTTGTCCCATTTGTCCCATCATCTCGTCCCATTTAAATCAATGCATCAATGTTTTAAGTGTTTTCCACCTCAGGCCTACATTGTGGGGTCCCTCAGAGTTTGGTCCCGATTCTGTTCTCGATTTATATGTTACCATTGGGACATCACACAACAGATGATACACAGGTTTACTTCAGCTGTGACCCCAGTAATGTCACTGAAATATTTTCACTTCTAAACAGATCTAGGACATTCATAAATGGTTGGTTTAAAATGTCCTTTAGCTCAACTCAGAAAAGACTAAAATACTTATATTTGGCACTCCAACACTCAAAGTAGAAACATACAAGGTTCATTTTGTTACTCCGTAGTGTAGAAACCTTGGAATTTTATTTGACAACAACCTTACTTTGAACATCTGTCAAACAATTTTTTTTTCAATTTCTCAAGTGAAGCCTCTTCCGTCTATCAAAATCATTGCAACTCCCTTCATCTGCAGTAAAGAGTCTCTCTCCCATCTACAATTAATCCAAAATGCAGCTGCCATGACTTTAACAGTTGATTTTAAAATTTTTCTCATCACTTGACCGCTGACCTGTTAACTTCCCGTGTGTAGTCCAATTCTGCCTTCCTGTTGATTCCAACATCCAGACTAAAAACAAAAGAGTAATTGCTATCAGGTTCCTCAGACCTTCCAGGGGAGATAAGGATGGCCAAGACTATCTCTTCATTTAAGTCTCTTCTTAAAACATACATTTCAAATTCCTGAGATCACCTATATTACCCTTTTCACACCATTTGTTTTTATTGTTTTAGTCACGTTTTAGTAGCATGTTTAATGGTTTATTGTTTGTTGTATGTATTGCCTTTATGTTTATTTATGATTTACACTTTCATACGCAAAGCAGAGATTACAGCCACATTAAATCCATTTCATAGTTTTTGAATCATGTCATTTATTTCATTTCATTTCATTTATCTTTTTGGACATATATAGTGGATGGCCTATGGCCAAATACCATAGTTAAAGAATTAAATAAACTTTATTAAAGCTAACAAATAATCATGAAGCCACATTATGTAACATTAACCTTAAAATAAAAACTTCACAGTCGAATTTGATGTTACAGTCGGGTCTTTGTTATTTGCCACACCTGCTCTTGCACCAGGATCACCAGGATGATCCAGGTACAATCTCCCGTGAGAAGTACGTAACACTTTATAGCACAAAGTTACACACCACCAACTGTCACAGATTTTGGTGAAACTCTATGAACCATCCCCAGCCGGGGTTAAGTGCTGATGGAGGGGGGCTCTGGTGTCATGCCAGAACCAGAACCAGAGCCAGGTAAATGGGCAATGTAACCAGGCTCAGCAGTGTCTACCAGACATAATGTCTCAGGTAAACAGACTGAGCACACTGACAGAGGAAGCAAAGAAGAGAAAAGGGAACATTATGAAGTGTAAATTAAATTAACAGCAATTTAGACTTTTTTCATTGTACAATGTGTGTTAGTAAATGATGCTTTAACACACATATCTTTTCTTTAACAGTGTGTTCTGTATTAATATTATGAAAACACCATCACTGAAATTGCTCAAACATTATTTCTGTGAACTCAATAAATAGTGTTGCTTTCCACGTTACCTGCTTCACCTGTTTCTTTGTCACTTGTGACCACTTTTCTTGCTTAAACCCTTCGATGGAGTCATTCCCAGACAGAGAGCATGTTTTTGTGGCCTGAAGAGCTCTCTTTACTGCCATACCACTATCACAATTTCACATCTGTCCTCCTCTCCCTCATCATCATTTACATTTTCAAATCTGCATTTTTCATATAGATCCCACCTTACTCTAATTTTAATATCACTGTTATTTCCCATGACACCTTTTGTTTTATTATACATTATGAATTTCTCCCTCTCTGTGTCTCTCTCTCCTCCTCTTTCTCCTGCCCCCCCCCCCTTTTCCCTCTCCCTTTCCCCTTCTAATCCCTGTGCCCACACCACGCTTATGAGCTGAAATATTTTATCAGGTGGAACCCTCAGTCAAACTTATCATTTTAATCTTATTTCAATAAAAAAAATAATCTCTCTTCTTGGCTGTTTGACAGCAGTTAATGGTTTTTCGTTATCGTAAAGGAAACTTTGAGGACTGAGATAGACTGCCAAAAAAATGCAAAAAAGCTCTTGTATATTCCTCCCCAGATGACTCATAAAGCGTGCACTCAGAACAGGTAACATATGAGGCGAGAGGACAAAAGCCTGCCGAGTAGACTCATGCATGCATGCAGATTTACATATTCCTGCGGCCTTTGAAGCTCATCAGTGAGGCTGTTTTGGAAGCCTGTATTGTGATGCTTTTTTTGTTCTTGGTATTGCATACACTCACAGCTACCACTCCCAGTACTACTGCACGTCAGTGTTTGTCCTCTACCTTAATCAAAATGGCATGAACTTCATTATTTTGAAAGTCATGACAAGTATACACACCCACATGGCACAAAGATTTTCTTCCATCTCAGCAGAAGTGTGGGCTGATTTTTTCTTTCATATTTTCTTTTCGTTCATATTTCTTAAGTCTCACCTGCTCATATGTTCATCAAAACAGTCACTCGTTCTGTCAATACTGGCCATGAAGAGACCCTGTACTAATGTGATTCCAATGTGAGGGACCCTTCCTCATAAATCTTTACAAAAGTGAATGTCAGGCTCCAACAGTCTGAAGTTACTAGATTTTTAGTAAAAAAATTCCCTCTCTGGACACAAAGCTCCAGGAGGTACCCTTATCAGAAAAATACCTCAACTGGCTCCTTCAGTAAATAGTGGCAGCAGTTCCTGAATCTCCAAGAGTGAGCACAGTTACCCTATGAGGGAAACTCATTTTGGACCACCCATGACACCAAAAAATAACAGAACTAACATTTTTATAAAGATCTCAAGAACATAAATGCAAAATAAATTAATTAATTAAAAAAATAAAAAAAACTCTATATGCGCTGCTTTGTGACTTTCTTCTCCGCACCAGCCTTGCTGTGTGCTTGCTGTACTGGTCTGCAGTGACCACTACATTTCAGAAGTCATATGGCACATGCCATGCAGCCAGTAGGGAGTTGCAGTGTCCTGACATGAGATGACAAGAGCCAGAACAGCTCAGGCTTGTTGAGGTGCAATCTACCATTTTTTTTAGTATCATGCCCTCTGACTGGTACTGGAGGTCACGGTCTGATGAAGCCAATAGAACCAAATCATCTGCAAAAAGCAGAGAAGCTATCCTGAGACGAGTCATACCAGACACTGTCCACAACTGAGACTCATTCCATTAGAATCACAAACAGAATTGGTGAGAAGGCATAGCCCAGGTGAAGGCTGACAGTTTGACTTCTTTTCTTCTGTCTGACCACTGTGTCACTTTACATATCCTCTATTTGCAGAATATGGCAGTAGTTTTTATGACTGTATGATCACCTGAAAAATCTGTTCACTAGATTACTTTTCCCATAAAAGAGATCAAAAAGACAGAAAGCTCTTGGATGTAAACAACAAATGAATTGTCTAAAGGACGAATTACTCTTGTGCATCTTAAATCAGTGACAGAGAGGAGAAGAACATATATTTATAGATAAAACAGTGTCACAGTTAATCACTTTACAGCTTTGTCTCTTATTCATAGACTTCAGGGAAGGTGCAGCTCAGAGGAGAAGAGAGGGATGAGGAGCAGTGGGAGGATCAGGACAGGGACTGGAGATGCCCTCAACCCAACCTCCTTCTCCTGTTTCTCCTTCATTCAGCGTCTATCCCTGTCACTGTCCTCTCTGTCCACCTCCTGGCTGCCTATTAGAGGTACTGTGAGCACATTCCCTGACAGATAATTTGTTAAGTAAATGAAACAGATGTCTTGTTGTGAGTTGTTTTTCTTTTTTCTTTCTCCTTTTTTTGGGGGGAGTGTGCTCCCATGGGGAAGAGTGGATGGGTAAGGGTGGCAGTAAGGACGAGGGGAGACAGGGATGTCCAGGGGGTCACACTGAATGTGCCCCAGGGGTGGTTGGAAGGAAGAGGAATAACAAGGCCCTGGCAGAGCGCCTGGGGACCCGCGAACATCATTCACATCTCCCCATAATCATCAAGGCCATGCTAGGATGCCTCCTTAATTTACATAATACTGTCCCGACGCTTTTACTCCTGCTATCCATCACGGCCGGGATGAGGGGATGAGGCCCTCTTCTCCTCTGCTTCTCCTTCTACCTCTGTCTTTCTTTCTCCCTCTGATTGTGTCTTGTGTTTATCTGCCCAAGCACAAAAGATTGATTCCCCACTGTTTCTCCCACTTATGTTCAGCAGATATGAATTTTCACGGGATGATGAAGCACCGAGTCAGCTAATAATAAACAGAAAACACATTCAAAAACAGAGAGAAGAAAGGGAGAGAGGAGGAGAGGCGTCTGTCTGTGTTTGGCTGATGAGGAGAGATGGATGTTGTGGGGTAAGAGACTCAGGAAGGTACTCTGAAGAAAGTTGAATTAAAAATGCACTTCTTTTTTTCTCGCCGTCACTCTTTTAAAATTTCATTGTTTCACGGGGAGAGGAGGGCTGTGTGACTGTGAAGACACACAGCGCTGTTTGTTTCATTTCTGTTAACCCTGTGGATTCAGACTACACTGAGCTCTGTACCTGTTAGTGATGTGGAGGGTTACAATGATGCAAATCTGGTGCTATGATAGATTAATTAATTATTCATATGACACTGAAATGAGTGGCAGGAGCCCATTTATGGTTTGAATTAAAAGTATGAGCTGCAGTCATTGATATTTAGAGAGCAAACACTGAGCGTACTGTGTATCTGAACAGCTCAAACATAGCTATTACTGGTATATTTGCCATTTCTAAACCCATTGTACTGCTGCTGTGTTTTTCACAATTTCATCAATTTAACTGTGTGTGAAGTGTTCTGGATGTAGAGTCTTCTGGCCTGTGGAGTACATTTAGTGCAAATAGTACACATTTACATGTCCATGCTTTCTAAGAGTGGTCATTTTGTCACCCCATATGTACAAACACGCTGTACGAAGATAAACATTAGATACAGACAGCCCATCCTACAGGGTGGCTAACTGGAATGCTACATCAGAATCACAATATTGTAAAAAAAAAAAAAAAAAAAGTGAACCTCAATGTACCAGTGTCACATGATCACATGATGACAACTGAGCTGACTTCATCTGCTGAAGAAGATTGGGGAGTTAAAAGACTGCTCTGTCCGGTTATTTCTTCACATTCTGTTGATCATTTTAGTTAATTTCTTGCACTTTTAAAAATGTGTTGAAACTTTTCACACATTTAACATCATATAAACAATGACTTTGTAATGTAGTACTTATTTTTCACCTGACTTTGCAGTTCATCTCAGCTCTATGAAGCATTTTAGCATCGTTTAGCTCATTGTTTTGGTTTGTCCTTTTTAAAGCTGGGAAGATTGGATTCTATGAAAACTGGTGAAAAGAGCTGGTGAATGCAAGTCTTCCCATGAGACGTGTGTTTTTAAAGAAAATGGCAAGAAATCAGTGTTTCTACTTTTAAACATCTTTAAAGGCAGCTTTGGAAAGGCCTGCATGCTTACTCATGGACAGCTATGTCTGTGTCATTGACAGTGCTGCAGAATTTTAAATTTAAAATCTCAATATTCAGCACCGGAGACCTTTAATTTCTCTGGTGTTAAATCAGAGTGGTGTCGGGGAGCTATGCGCTTGTGTGTGGAAGCGCACAGGGCCATGTCTGGTTCACAGAGGACATTATCATAAGTACCATTACTGTCAGAAAGCATGAGATCAGTATCAGTGAAATATACTACTGCCACCGCTGCAGCAGCTGCCTTGACTTACAACACCCTTGCCCTAATACTGACATTTCTACAAACACCCACAAAGCAGTTTGCTACCAGAGGTAATGTGGCAATATATTGAATACTATGGCATGTTGTCAATTCCGTCACAACCAATAGGAAAGAGTAAGGAGGATGAACACAGATGCCATTCTGCTGTACATGAACCATACTTGACCATTTATAGTAATACCATGCATTGTCCTGTATTAATATTCCATTATTTATTGTTATTCATTCATTCTGAATGTATTTTTCCCCTTACTGACATTTTCTCTGAAACCATAACATCAAATTCTTGATACATTTATGTGGTGAGTTTTTGAACATAACAGCACATGAATGCAGTACGGGCTAATGGAAACCAAATGTTAGCACATGGCTGACTGAAGTATCCGTCATCAACAGGAAACAGCCCAGCTCACTCTGCCTTCTGGATAAAAGGTAGATAACATAACAGAAACACCTCGAGGTGGTTAGTGTAGAGAAGCATTATAGTGTGTTTAACATTTGGCAACAGGCTTTCTCCATATGTAAAGATGTCTAGATGGAAGTTAAAGGCCGAAAAACTCACAAAGCCACATTATCTTTCTCTGGTTTTCAGGCATCATTTATGCATGTTTGTGCAGTGAGCTGAGATACAGGTCTGTGTGATTCACTTACATACAGTGAGTGTTTTCTTTTTTTCTTGGAAATGTCCCTCTTCTTGGTGTAGAGACGATGAGGAGGTCCAGCCAACATGTATGAAATCGTCTTCAAGTGTTCTTTTAAAGTCTCCAATCATGAAGACATGCTGAATGCAGCTCGAGGAGAAGTCCTCTGCTTTTTCAATGGAATTTAACCAAATTGGCTCTTGTGGCAGTCATGACTCAGCAGCCTGCTTAGATGGACTCAGCACAAACTCTACAACATGCAAAAGACTGATCTCTCATTTTGTCAGTTGAAGTAGAAACGCAAGATATAAGAACAATAACATGCAAATAAAAATGTACAACAACATTTTAGTGATAATTATAGAATAATAGAAAAAAAAGTTTTACCTGAAAATTTGAATAATTCAAGGTTTTAAATGTTTCTTCTATACCTCAATACTTCTTAGACAATAAAACATTGAAGATACTGCACAATGCCCTACATCAGCACTTTCAACTTTAAAGTCAAGCTCATTTGAGGACTCTTCTATCTATTATCACCTCTGGACTGACAGAAAGTGAAGAAGTGTGCTGTGGTCTGAAGAGTCCACATTTAAGATTGAAGACTCATGGTAATCATGGTAATCATGGTAATCATGGACGTGTGTCGTCTGGGACCATGCAGATTGGTATCAGCTTAAAGTTCAAAAGCAGCATCTGTGATGGTATGTGGCTATGTTAGTGCGCATGGCATGATGGGTAATGACAGGCACCATTTTAATGCTAAATGATATCGACAGGTTTTGGAGCAACACATGCTGCCAAGTAATTCAATTCAATTCAATTCAATTCAATTCAATTTTATTCATATAGCGCCATATCATAACAAAAGTTATCTCATGACACTTTTCATGCAGAGAAGGTCTAGACCGTACTCTCCACAATAATATCTACAGAGACCAACAGTTCCACCATGAGCAAGTACTTGGCGACGGTGGCGAGGAAAAACCTCGGGCAGATCCAAGCTCATTGGTAGACAGTCATCCACCACGACCGGTTGAGTTAAAGATAGAAAGGGGGGGGGGGGGCGGGGGGGGGTAGATAGATAAACAGAGAGAGATAGAGAGACACAGATGCACAGCAGCAGCAAATCATTAACTAACTATAAACTGTAATGGAGATATGGTAGCAATAATGACAGTAATAATATATGTAGTGGACGTCGTGCAGGACCACAGCCACGATCCATGAGAACCTGCTGGACGAGAGACCACAGAAACTCCAGGGAAGAAGTTTAGTTAGTAACATGCATTAACATGCATTAATGAGACATGTATGTTTACAGATGGTGGTGGTAATGGTGATGGAGAGAGAGAGACAGAGAGAGGGAGAGGTAGAGGGAGAGAGAGAGAGAGAGAGAGAGAGAGAGAGAGAGAGAGAGTTTTCAGTAAAGGGAGATGTGACTGCATCTTCAACCAATACCGTGCCTGACTAGGCATAACCCTGAAAGAGAGAGAGAAAGAGAGAGAGAGGGGGGAGGGAGGGGGAGTCCCGCGGCAGTCTAGTCCTAAAGCAGCATAACTAAGGGATGACCTGAGCCAGCCCTAACTATAAGCTCTATCAAAAAGGAAAGTCAAACTTAAGACTTTCCTTTTCTTAAAAGTGTTGACCGTGTCTGCCTCCCGAACCCAAAATGGTAGTTTATTCCACAGAAGAGGAGCTTGATAGCTGAAAGCTCTGGCTCCCAATCTACTTTTGGAAACTAGGAACTACAAGGAACCCTGCATTCTGAGAGCGCAGTGTTCTAGAGGGGTAGTAAGGTACTATGAGCTCTTTTAGATATGATGGTGCCTGACCATGAAGAGCTTTGTATGAAAGGAGTAGACAACGTCTTTTTCAGGGATGGCCTTGCTTATTTGACCAAGATGTCAAACCACATCCTTCACATGTTCAAAGAGCGTGGCTCTGTAGTAAAAGAGTCCGTGTGTTGCACTGGCCTGCCTGCAGTCTAAACCACTGAAAATGCTTGCCGCAAATGAGGCACAAAATAAGTCAATGAAGACCTCAGATTGTTGAGCAACTGAAGTTGTACTTGAAGCAAGAATTGGACAGAATGTCAGAAGTTCAGAAAAGAATGTCCTCAGTTTCAGAATGAAAGTGACTCAGTGGAAACATGCTCCTGTCCCAACTACAGGCATCAAATTCAGTGCATGTGTAAGTGCATGTATACAAAAAGTTTATATGTTTGTTCATTGCATTCTGCTTTCATTTCATTACACACTGACAGACAGATTGTGGAGCATTTCCTCACTGCACCTCCACTAACTTACAACACTCAGCTGGACTTACATCCAGCTCACAATTAGCTGAAAGTCATGAAGCAGAAGTATGTTTCAAGTTCCAGCCACAGCAGCATCCAGCTTCCTATTGTGAATATGCAATGTGTGTGCAACAGTGTGTCCTGCTGCAAGTGAGTAGTCAATGAAGTGTCAATAATAAGTTAAAGCACACCACTGAGTGTAATATTGCGATTATACAACACTTACCAACTTAAATAAAATATATAATCAAAGGATATTCATGTTTCGGGGCAATTTACTGTCAAAATAAACATTTCTTTGCTCACTGTTTCTGTTCTGATCTCCATTTCTATGGAGATACACAGGGTCTGACTAATACCTGGTAAACAATCAGTCACAGCAGTAGACTCCTATATGTAATGGAACTCAGTTCACTACTCCAGCAAGTAGGCTGAGCCTTAGTGACTGTTATGGAATTTTCTATCCTTAGGTTACACGAGGTCACGTGTGGGCCTTGAGGTCCTCGGCAGTATTAGTTGTTTGGCTTTGGTTGAGAACAGTAAGTGCCAGTCTATCTCAACACTGTGGTGGCCAGGGTCGAAGAGACTGTTGCTGCCTTCCTAGACATAATAGATAGCTGACATTCCAATCTGCGTAAACAGACATCTGTGTCTCCAGACTAGAATATGCTGACAATAACACCTGCATGGGTAAAAACATTCTCTCTGGCTAATTCTGGGCGTATAGTATTTGTGGTGTTATGTTGAGGTTTAAAGTCTATCCACCAGCATGAGTTCGGCAGAATGTGAGACCGACTCAGACACTTCTGATGCACTATGAGAGTGTCTCTAATTCTCCTTGGTCAAGTGTCAATAAATATTACAGCATAAGACATCAGAGGCTCCTGAACACTTTCTGAACTCCTGACCTCACCATTGACCTTTGACATCAGCAATTTCTCCACAACAGTAACGACTTAGCAACAGAGACGATTTCTAGTCCCGTCAAAGCTTATGGAGAACGTGGAGTTTCCCAATCTGAATAAATATTGCACATATAAACACTAAACTGCTTTGCTAGTTCAGTCTTGTTGTAAGTAAGATATCTTCTGAAAAATATATTTTTCCATGGACAGATTGGCCTCCTAACTTCACATTTATTTTGAAGCTAGCGCCGTATCAGTGACTCACCGGCACAGCTGATGGAGGATGATCCAAACATTTCCAGTAACTCCACAGCATTGTAAAGTCCAAAAGTCAAAATGTATTGAACAAAGATCAATGTAATCATTTCCAAAATGAACAACATGTTTTTATCTAACCAAATATTCCTCTTCAGTCCATATTAGTCGACGTTTAGTCTTTAAAAACAACATTTTCTCTGAGCTCACTGAACTGTTTGATCTCTGACGTGCTGCACACAAACGAGGTGCACACCTGTATTAACGAGGTACACACCTGTATTAACGAGGTACAGGCCTGTATTAACGAGGTACACACCTGTATTAATGAGGTACACACCTGTATTAACAAGGCGGTCTAACAGCTCCATAACAGAGAATATTCATTAAAGAAAGCTGAAATTGTAAATTGAGATGTATTACTTTAATAAAGTTGACTTCCATGTGACAATGTGGAGATGGCAGAGTAATATTTTTAGTGATGAGTCAGATGTGCTGATTCAAGCACATCTAAATGTCTAGTTGACCAATCAGATTGCTCGGTGGGATCCTACTTGTTGTATAATGATGCTTTGAGTGTTTTGTGTGTGTGTGTGTGTGTGTGTGTGTGTGTGTGTGTGTATGTGTGTGCGTGAGAGAGAGACAATAAGGAATAAGGAAGCCAAACAGGATTAATAGAATAAGGTGATGGACAAACGCTACAACTATCAACCCAATACCAACATACCTACACACACACACACACACACACACACACACACCTTGAACATAGACATTCATTTAAGCCATGTGTTTGGCAGACCCCATTGCCAGCACCTCTGGATCTGCTCTTCGTAAATGTATTACGTTTTCTACAGTAAAATTTGGCTGTGGCTCAGACACTGCTTTTCAACTGTGTGTGCATGTATGTGTGTGTCGTGTGGGGGTGTACACTTTGTTGTATTGTTCACTCACTAGACACTGTTAAAGTCATTATTGGCAACATCCTCCGTGTGTTTTGCTCCACATTATTTGGTAGGTCATTCCTGCTTTGGATACAAATAACCTGATAATCACACTGAATCACTATTTTAATTCATCTCATTCATTCAGTTTGACATCATCTTCCTCTGCATGTTTTTGTTTGTTTTTTGTAAGCAATCAGTAGTGAATAATGTACATACTTTCTTAGTTGACAGCTGTGTCCATCTCATCCATGTTGTGGTTGAGGCTGTGCCTGACTTTCAGAAACAGATAATACAAGTAACACTTTTAGAAGCTCCAGGCATACGTCATGCAAACATTTTTTGGAATGTCATCATAGCTCCTTGTTAGCAACTGAATCATTATAATAAACACAACCAGTTATTTCCAAATGAAAACGCCAGTGAATATCAGTGTCTGACTTCAGTGTCTTCAGATCAGTGTCTGTTTGAGGAGAATATTTTGGCATCATTTGGTATTACTGGTGTTAGCAAATAGCAACAAAGCAAAAAGAAACATACGGTTTACAAGATGTATTTTTATGCACACATTTTCTCTTAGTTATTCTTGATTTGAGATAACAGATACTTTGTTTACATGCAGTTAAAAACTGAAAATTGGCATGTAGAGCATCTGACTTACATGCAAGAGACAGACTACAGCTATGATTGCCTGATCTCAATCCTTGGCTGATTGCACGTGTAACGGTAGCCATGCCATAGTTGCCATGTGCAGATTTTTTGTCATTAGACATTATAAAATGATTTTGTCCACTGATAGGGCTTGACTTTAGCGACACATGGACTCATCTTGTGGAGTCCTACTGTACGTACTACTATAAACCTTGTTTAAATCTTTGGTCTCATCATAAACACAAGTTTTTCTCATCCAGCGCAGTAAAGAGACTGGTTTCCATCCAGTATTTCAGCTCGGATGGACTTGCCTATAAGCAACTACTAAAGGTCAGCATTTGACATTATAAAATTTAATTGTGTCCTCGAGCGTCCGAGTAATTATGGCACTTGAGTGAAAATGATCCCGTGGTGTACAAGTCAAGAAGGTGCAGCGTTATTTCGATTGTGTTGACCAATCCCTGATAAAGATGAAATGGCACTGCATAATGATCCTCTCCAGTTTAGTTTTCAGATTTATTCATCATGAAAGCTCTTTGTCCTGTCGCCTCTGCATAATACAAGGCTGTATTTCCACCTAACAGCTCCCAGAGGACTAGCTCCTGCTTCATGAGCTTTCTAGTTTTCTTTTAGGTTTCTGTCTGAGGCAGACATCGCTCTCAGAAAGGACTGGAGGGACAGAGGGAGGGGTTGTGGATATGTGGAAAGAGCAGTAAAACCAGGTGAATAGGAGGAGTTAGGTGGGAGTTGCAAAAAGTAACATTTGCAATTTGACCTGAACTTGTCTGTCTTGACACTTGACATAACAGACACTTGACTGTGATCTGTCATGTTGGCCATTATTCTTTAGCAGTTGGTTTTGACTGACCTGAGAGACTTGCTGCTTTTTAATTGACACATTCCTAAAAAGGTCTTGAGATAAAAATGTAAAGGAATGATCTAACACTGGGAAACTGACAGTTGCTATTTTTATGTTCTGGGAATGAAAGAATCATTAGCAACTGCATGTCTGTGTCTTGAGTACAGAGTTGAGTCAGAACACGGTTAGCCTGTGTACCTGAAGGCAAACACCTTGCTAGGTTTTGTCTAAAAGCTCACAAATGTACACATGTGTATCTTTGTTTAATCTCAGGCTGTAGCGCAGTTTGACTGATGAGATCAGTGATCATAGGTTTAGGTATCTTTGTACAGGTATGGTAGCTGAGCACAGGCTTTACTCCAGCATGTAAAGCCACTTATCTAATAATATGTTTTGTATTCCGGTTTGAGTACAAAGTAAACAAACAAGATAGAGTGATGAATTAATGACTCTTTCTCTGTGAACATTGGTAGATGCACAGCTGGACATACAGTAAGTTAAAAATAGTCAGATAGTAGAGAGTAGGTATTGGTGGGTCAACATAAGCATAGCAGTAGATGGAGAAACAGGAACGAATGGATGGGGTTGTGAAATGTATGGAAACTGTGCTGTTCTCATCTGAGCTATGAAACAGTCAGCTAAACTCATTTCTCCAAAAATCTCCTCCAGTGAACAGGCCGTCTGAAGTACTTGGCAGGATTTTAATGAAGAAAAGGTAAAACTGAAAATAAACAAATAATACAGACAAATATTAAGAATGTGCATAAATCAAACAAATATAACTTTTACAACATATTAAATCCTCTGATTCCTAAACAAATATACAGATACAAATGCAAATAAACATACTCACTGGCAATGCCACAAGAATAAAAGAAGGATGAGGATTGTTGCTTTTCTGAATAACAAAACAGGACTACTTTGAACAGAGAGGAGAATCTACCGGAAAGTTACCAAAATAAAAGTTACCTCTTCAAAATAAAATCTCTTTAATACCTCTTATCTGTTACATCACAGAAACCACAGACTAAGTGTGTTTTGATATCATCCATAGGTTTTGAGTGAAAGTTGGTTATTAAAAGAGACTTACTTATAATACTTTTATAGGCTGATACAGCTGCCAATCAAGCACATCGAACCCATCCCAAAATACAATTCAAATACTGCCTGAATCTACTCAAAACGTTTGAACTTCTTCTAAAATAAAACCAACAGAAAAGAGTTGAAATACTTGAGGGAAAGTTATAATGTTAGACATAGACTTCAATACAGTCAGAAAGTTTCTGAAGCTTTTTGATATTTCACCATTCATAGGGTGGTATTGTTGCTGTTTGATGGATAAAAGTTGGTCAAATCATAGAAAGGGAGATGGGTTAAGACATAAGAGTGGTGGAGGCAGGCTTGAAGATTGGTGTAGATAATTCAAAGTAGGCAAATAGATGTGATATAAATGGGTTGACATATGTCATATCTATCTATATATTTTATTTTATTATGCTTTACTTTCTAATTATGTAATTATTTATTTATTTATTTTTATCTTTTTATCTAGCTTTATTACTTATTATTATTATTTATTACTACTGTTATTATTTTTGTTTTATATTATTCTATTTTATTTATTTTTAACTAATTCATTTCTGACCTGCCTCCAGTGTTTCCTCACTGCTCGACGATGAGATGGCGCTTCCTCAGTTTGTGCTCTGTTCATAATGGGATGGTTCGGATGGAGGGTCAGGGGTGGAGAATTGGGGTTGGGCTGTGGGTGTTGGGGTGGAGGGTTGGGGATGGGCGGAGGGTGTTTGCATGTTTTTATGTTTTATGTTTTTATGTGAAGCACTTTGTGTTACATTTTCTTTTGTATAAAAAGTGCTATACAAATAAAGTTTGATTGATTGATTGATTGATGTAGGTGAAAAAAGAAATGGGTTAGGTAGAGACAGTTGGTTGAGATAGGCAGAGTTAGGCAGACATAAGAGGAGATAGGTGGAGGTATACAGAGATAAAGTGGATGCAGATGTGGAAAGGAATGAGGTGTGATAAATGGGCGAGTGAGTATATTGAGTGTAAGGCAGAGTGACAGGGATGGGAGACAGAGTGAGAGACCTTCAGAAGAAGAGAGAGAAAAGTCCAGTCACAGCCGAGCCACTAATAACCCTCTCTACATAACCCAACTCTGCCCTTCCATGTTAACATACTGTGAACTGAGCACAAGTGACAAAATCAATCCATCACGGCAGCTCACCAACCGGCACAGAAAGGGACAGAGGAGCTAACAGAAATTGATGACATCCCCGCTCGAATTTTACACCATTTCGGCCACGGCGGCGATTGAAACAGACAGAGATTTATAGTCCAGCCAGGGACGGCGGCTATCCTTGATTGCCTCTTTTTTTCTTCCCTCCTTCTTTCCGCCATGAAGCTCCCTTTTTTGCATATTTATTCCCAAGCTCATCAAGAGTGAGCAGACGCATCAGAGTGACAATCTTATTTCACCTTTGGGGGAGGAGGTGATGGTGGAGGGTGGGAGGTTACATCCTACACTTTAGATGAAAGCAGATCTGCCTGTCCCACTGTCTGTCCTTTTGGACTACACACACACCTCTCATTTTGATGTGATTTTTGATATCTGACTCTATAGTTAAGATTTAATGTGATTTAATGAGACAGAGCTGCTCGTAAGGCCACACTGGAACTGAGCAGGGCTGCCCAGACTCTCCTGAGGCTGAATTATTGAAATAGGGGTCGCTCTCCATTTCTGGCGCCTTTGGAGCTGGACTGTGCCCAGACTATGTAGAATTTAGTTCAAAGTATGAACATGACCACTTTCACATTAGGTTTTAAAGGAGTGATTATTATGGGAAAACCCTTTTCCTTTTTCTGTTTTAATCTTTAACAGTCAGGAAGGAGCAGTACTGAGTAAATAAGGTGACAACACACTAATGTACTGGTGAAACCAGAGGAGCAGAATCTCCTTTTGACCAGCGTCGACAAATGTGCCTCTGATGTGAACAGCAAGGCTTGTGCTTGCATGAGAATTGACCTATCGTGGTGTTTCCTGTGCCCCAGGTGTTAGCCTTGTCATGTGGTTTGTGCTCTGCCGGGTGGCTGGCGCAGCTCGTGCATTATGGACCATACAAACAACCAGTTACTGATGTTGTGGCATCTACTGTGACTGTGTCAATATTGCTATACTAATTTGTTAACATAATAGCCATCGTTGGAGACTTTGTCTATAGAGTCTAGAGGGCAGTCTAGGACAGAGCTGGCCCTCTTCACCAGTTTGTTGAGTCTTTTTTCTGCCTCTCTCTGTGCTTCCTCCTCCACAGCAGACGACGGCATAGAAGATTTCAGATGCCACCACAGTGTCATAGAAGGTTTTTAGAAGGAGTCCTGCAAACCCCAGAGGACCCCAGTCTCCTCAGTAAGTGGAGACGACTTTGACCCTTTTTGTACAGGACGTCTGTGTTGTCAGACCAGTCCAGTTTATTGTTGAGGTGAACAGGTATTTATATGCTTCCACCATCTCAATATCCATTCCAGGATGTTCACTGGTCTGAGGTGTCTGGTGGTGATGCGAAGGTGGTTGAGATCGCACCGGTCAGCATACTTCTGCTCATTTCCTTCTGATACACATCCAACGATGGCTGTGTCATCAGAGAACTGGAAAATACACACAGTACAAGTCAAAGGTTTGGACACACCTTCTCATTTGATGCTTCTTCTTTATTTTCACTACTTTCTACATCATGGATCAACTGGAGACATCAAAACTATGAAATAACACAACATGATATGGTAAACAAAAAGCTTCACGAGGTCATCACCTGGAATGCTTTTAACAATTAACAGATGTACTTTGTCAAATGTTACTCAGTGGAATTTTTGTCTTCTTAATGTGTTTGAGACCATTAGTTGTTAATGATTGTTCACTGATTTATTTAAAATATAAAAATCTGTCAAAATCCTAATTAATGGCATCTCAGATTAATTAATGCCTCACAGAGTTCAAGTAGCAGACACATCTCAACGTCAACTGTTCAGAGGAGACTGTGTGAATCAGACCTTCATGGTTGAATTGCTGCAAAGTAACCACAACTGTGGGAGACCAAGAAGAAGAAGAAGAGAACTGTTTGGACCAACAAACATGGAGATTAGTCCAGTGAAATCTGTAGTCCAAATTTGAGATTTTTGGTTCCAACTGCTGTCTTTGTGAGAGGCAGAAAAGGTAAATGGATGGTATCTGCATGTGTGGTTCCCACCGTGAAGCATGGAGGAGGAGGCGGATGAGCTGTGATGGTGTGGAGGTGTTTTACTGGTGACACCGCTAAGTGAGCTGTCCACATAAAAGTGTTCTCCATACTTGATGAGGCACCATGTGGGTGAATGTGTATGAATGGTTAGCTCCTCAAACTGATGAGCAGTTGGCACTTTGCATGGCAGCCAATGCCATCAGTGTATGAATGTGTGTGAATGGGTGAATGAGATACGTACTGTAAAGCGCTTTGAGTGGTCGAAAGACTAGAAAGGCGCTATATAAGTACAGTCCATTTACCATCCATTTTACCATTTACCATGTTTGCAGGACCAGTTGCATCTTCAACACCAGGTTCTATTGGTATAATTATCTGTAAAGGATACTGGTATTCGTACTAGTAATTAAGTAATTAGTAAACAATACCTAGCCCTATTGAATTGGGAAAGGATGCATTTATCCATCTGCTGGAGGCACTGGCTTTCCATATTCACTGGGTGATTACAATTCATGGTAGGTTTGACTGGCTTGTTATTTTGGGTTTAAGCAGCTTTTATCATCACTGTTAAATGTAGGAAGTAACTCAGGGTAGTTTCAATTTACAGCTGCTATAAGCGAGGCCTCTGAGAAGAATAAGATATGGTACCCCACAATAAACAAGAAGATATTTGTCTGTGTGTGCCGGAATCCTGTTTGTTCTGTGTGAGGAACAGCCTTGTGTCATGTCGTAATTGCGATTGAGATCTCGTCCTCAAGCGTCTTTATTTGTGTGGTGGAAAAATTATGACTACTGTTCTTTATTGTGTTTGCAAGCTGTTCTTCTGCTATTGCGATGCTCTGAATAATTTTGTCTATTTGTCTGTGAGTGACTTTGTTGTCTGCAGCTGTCTTCACTAGCATGTCTGGGCAGGGGTGGTGCCGGGGTGGCGGTGATTCTGCCGCGCTCAGTCATGCTTTGAAGGTTTTACGAGTACTTATGGAAAGTATAAATTTCACGGGCAGTGCCGAGCTGCAACCAAACAGTGCTTGACGGCGGCGTCACTGTGACGGCCACAGCAGTTAGCCTGACAGCAAATTGATTAGAATAATTCAAATGTGATGAATAACTTTCATCATGTAACCACATAGTCCGGTGAGTGCGCCATTCGTTAGGGCCGCTGGGGTTTATGATAGGACTGTGCACTGGAGAGAGACAACACATCAACGATATGCATTACACCAAACATCTTTGTCGCAAATGGAAATGGCCCCACACACTCTGCGTGACAATTGTCATGAAAAACTGGAGCTGTTAGAAATTAGAGTCCTGTCAGAGCTGTACTTTTCTCTGTTAAATTTGTGTCTTGACATTAGTGTAAATGGGACTTACATTTAGCCTCTCTAACTGTTTTGTGAAGATGAAAATGATTGTGAATGCAGTAAAGTACCAATGACTGTACACTCAAAACACCATGAGAAACAAATACACACATAACCTTGTCCCTGATGTGAGCACACAACAAGGTCAAATATATGGTTAAATATAACGGTTAAATATATAGAAATGTATTTAGTGTTGCTTAAAAATATATAGAAAGCTGATAGCTCCATCATCACAATCTGTTTTACTGTGTATGAATGTGTATGTGACAATAAAACTACTCTGCATTAATAGTGCACAATAACCTGTCAGCTTCATGCGTATCACCAAAAGTTATTAACTGACATGTTATGTTCAATTTAGCTTAAGTTGACAATGTTTAAAGGCCCTGAAATGATATTATAAGTATTTCTCCATAACAATGAATTTTGACTTAATAAAGTGGAAAAGTTTAGAAAAATAAACACCCTTGGTTTTATTAAAGACAGAAAGTCAATAAGATTAGGTTGAAATCTAGTATATGGCTGGACTGTGGATGGTCAATGTGCCCACCTGTTACATGCATAGTCAGTGGTCGTGTCTATGATGTGAATTCCTCGATATAAAATGTTCATCAATGTCAGCAGTGGAGTTACAGGCTCCAGATTCTGACAAGAAAGAAGAATACATGGAATAAAGGTGGATTTCTCTGGTCTCTGAGACTGACAGTGTTATAGGAATGATATGATCAATTCTATTTTAAACACAGAATGCTCTACTTAAAGTGCAAAACAAACAAGCTCAATTTTCAGTACAACTTTCAGGACTTAACTAAGCATACAGGTCACAATCCATCCATCGTAAGTTTTTTGTGTGGTATGGGAGGTTTGGAAAATGAAAACTCTCCAACACGAAATTTTAGGAAAATCAATCATAAAACACTGTAATTTTAAAATATTGTAATTCATACAGAATGCACAAATTAGAAAAAAAATAGTGCTGATAGTCGCCAAAGGAGGAGTCAACAGGAGTCACATCTGGAAACAAAGATACAATAACTACACCATGAGTCCGTACATTCATTAGCAAGAAACAGAACTTGGACAGAAATCTAACAAACTGGTGAGTAGTGGTCCCATTCAGGTACTGTTATTTAACATTTAATCAGATATTTTAGAGTGGCAACAAGAGTTGGTCCACTATAAATCACAATGAAGGACATCAGTTTAACAGTAGCAGGTGTTGCTTTGAATTTGTGACACATTGTTCGACACTGTTTCAGAGGATCACCAGAAGAGAGCAGCCAAAGTGTAGAAAAAATGAATTCCACTGTCCCAGCACCAGCCACAAGTCTCACAAATGCAGAGAAATGATGTGATGAAGGTTACTGTCACCTCCATGACGCAACATCGACACATGCACGTTTGTCTTTTCCAACTACTTTAAAAGTAATAATCAGTGACATTTTCAGATGAATAAATGTCAGTATAGCCACTTTTCTGTCACTGATTGCTATAACACAGCAGGGAGTCATCCTATAGCCAGTTCATGAAAGCTTTTACATCTGCTGGAGTAAACAACAAGGTCTCTTCAGGAACACAGTGTTTAAAGTGCACAGGAAGCAGTGGCTGCTTTAATGCTGATTTGAAATAATAGAGAAGAATTTTGTTAGCAGGCTTGAGTAGGATTTGGGTTTTTGGAAGTTTAGTGTGAAGAGGCATTTGTTCCCACACAATTTTCTAAATGTCTCATTGTTTAAATTGAATAAATGTCAGATGTTCAAATTTGTACATGTAGCGGACACACTTCCTCTTCTTTTCTATCAACTTGTGACCCCTCTAGGTTAGGAACCCGATGTTTTAGGGCAAATGTTTAAAGATGGTAAATGGACAGTACTTATATAACACCTTTCTAGTCTTCCGACCACTCAAAGCGCTTTACAGTACATATCTCATTCACCCATTCACACACATTCATACACTGATGGCATTAGCTGCCATGCAAGGTGCCAACTGCTCATCAGTTTTAGGAGCTAATCATTCATACACATTCACACACTGATGGCACAGCCTTCAGGAGCAATTTGGGGTTCAGTATCTTGCCGGAGGACACTTCGACATGCAGACTGGAGGAGCCGGGGATCGAACCGCCGATCTTCTGATTAGTGGATGACCTCCTGAGCCACAGCTGCAAAGGTGAGCTCATGGAATGAATGTCAGTTGAGAGTAAAAGGAAAAGTCAGTGTATTCTTGATTGGCTTGTGAACGCTACATGTCCACATTTCATCATCTCCTCTCAGACAGTCGCCCCTTGTTTGGCCGACGCCACTCAAACGCAGCAGCCCGCCATCACATACATCTGCATCCTGTGCAATTTGTCACTGCCGCATCTCACGCCACCATTGGGTGTTGCCAAGCAACCTGTGTGTCTAACATGCTATTTCCCATGATAAATTAGCTGGGCTGTTACTATGCCAACAGAATTTGTTACTTAATTAAACTGATTCCGATCGCAATTGGCTGGAGGGGGAGAGAGGGAGGGAGACAGAGAGCCATGCCTTTACTGAGAGAAAGTGAAGGAGGGAGAGAGAGGCCATGACACACACACACACACACACACACACACGCAAGCCAAGGAAGTGAGATGAGACAGAGAGAATCCACAGAGGAATGACTGTTATTAGATAGGCTGAGATATTGAAATGGTCAGGCTTTGCAGATGAAGGCAACAAAAGAAATGTGAAAAAAAAAAAACATCAACAACAAAAAAACACAGGACCCATCTGGAATTAACGGCTTGATGCCTTCAGAGGTGATTCATTTTTTTCTCTCCCTGCTTTTAAGAGAAATGCATTTTCCCTGACAACAAATGTGCTTTTTTTCTTTCTATTCTACTTTTATTCAAATGAGCTGCAGGCAGGTCAGGCTGCTCAGGTTGTGTGGAACTCTCTCCGCCATGGTTCAGCATTAGAAATCTGCACCCGGAGACAAACACAAGGCCTTTCACTCCTGTGACTGAACAAGAAGTCGAACATGACTCACAGTTCCACTATCTGCCAAAGAATAACTGTTGATCACCAGCTAATTCCGGAAGGAAGACACCAATAATATATGGAAGCAGCTGACCACATTAGATTTTTTTAAAATCATTTTTAAATGTCCTCATATTTCCACAGTACTGCTGCTGCTACTGCAGCTCAAGTGGTCTGGGCAATTGCATTGTGTAGTGTAGCGTACGCCGCTCCCAGGCTTTGACCGCTAAGCGAAGAAAAGAAAGAATGGCAGAACAATTTGGGCGTCGGAGCAGGACCAAACGGAGGGGAGCCGCGAGCATGTAATCTCCTAATTTGGAGCATCACGGCGTCAGATCCCCGCCTGCTCACCGCGTTCTCTCAGCCTTACCTATAGTTATTTCCATAACTTCCTGACAAAACCATTTTGTCCTGCCTGATTGGGCCTATTTGCATTGGACATCTCTTCTGCATATAGATTGATGGGTTTAATCAGCGAATCAGGGAGAGCGCTCAGACATCAATCAATGTCACACCACTCTGTCTTGCTCTCAGTAGTAGTAGCCTTGTTTTTTTTCCTCTCTTTGGTCACTCTGTGGCTCTCTTTCTCTCTTCCAGCCCTCCTGATGTTCTGCTCGCATTCATCAGGGAGAGCCATAGAGACTGGAGGGAAATGGGGGAGTACTGTCTCTCTCTTTTTCTCCCCCCATTTGTTACAGACTCTAATGTGAACGCTGATGCTGCTTCAGTCTGTAATGAAAAAACAAAGTCTGAACATGTAAAGAATGTCACTGGCCTCCAAATTGCCAGATTGGCCACCACGACCTAAAAATCTTATTTTTATACTCTACTCTTGCTCTGCTTATCTTTACTCTGCAAAGAACCCAGAAAGGACTTTTAACAATTGAGCAATTTATTAATATGTTTTATTATTGTGAATGTGCCTTTTTTTTCGTATGTAGTCATTAAAGGTCTTTTTGCTTTTAGAAAATATTTACTAAATATACTTGGCAGGATTTCATGAAATAAATACACAGTTGGTAAACAGTAGATATACTTTATTTTATTTATTTCTGATCTGACCACTCAAAGCACTTTTACACCTGTCAGATTCAAACACACATTCATACAAAGATTTTGATATTGGGCCGGAAATCGAACAACTAATCCTCTGATTACTACAATTAAGTGACAACATTACATACTTATGTCCATTTAACAGCCCCAGTTTTGTTTCTTGACTTTTGCAGATCTTCAGTGTTTTTGTCAGTGGCATGTCATCTTCCTTTTTTACCCCTCTCCTCCATCCTGCCCTTCTCATCCATGCTTTGCTCACCCAGAAAACCTCAACTAACAACCAAATCTGACATTTTGCAACAGTTTGTTTGGGACAGTGATACTGGTGTGATGCAGACATGTGTGGCTATTTTAATACTGCGTTCTTTTTTGTCTTTTTTTTAATTGGCTGAAAGGGAGGGAGCCAGTATAATATGATAGTACAGTTTAACAAATATTAAAATAGACCATGTGTCTGTTTTAAGTATTTAAAATTAACAGCGGACAGCAAACTTCTATGAACACCTCTCTGTGTGTGCAATGCAATTTCAGATAATATTAAATAAATAAATAAGGCTATGAAATAAATTCTGAAATAAATAAATGTAATAAGTGTAAATACAGAAACAAGTCAATATACTTGACTATATAAATAGGTTTTTATATGTGTGTATTTTTCCAAATACTGTGCATACATGTATTTATTTATTTATTTATGTCAGGGGATTTACTGCATTTCCTGATAATCACATGGCCTCCGTTGGTCTTCTGGTCTACAGCAGTGATCTGCGTATTTGAATAAAGCAGATAACAATAAAAAAGAGCTGAGAAATAAATGTGACATTAGAAAATAAAAGAGATAAAAATAGAGTTTTGGAAAATGTTCTTTTTAAAATGAAAATAATGTATTAATTTATATAACTATATTCCCCAAATGTACATTTATTTTTTCACTTATTCCAGGATTAACTTCATAGGCATATTTATTGAGGCTGTTCATGCATTTATTTATTTAATATTGACTGAATGGCATTCCACATCTGTGAGACAAGGAAGGTGGGAAAATCAATGTCTGTGCATCGGAGAGGGGAAATCAGGTCATGGAAAGGATTCCCATACATCCATGCACGAGTATTTATGCTCTTGAAAACATGAGACAAACATGGCACCCTATCTCTGTTTCCTAGATCCCATGCAGCAGAAAGGCTGTATGAGCTATGGGGCACTTGTCTTGTCTGTGGAGGTGTGTGTATGTGTGTGTGTGTGTGTGTGTGTGTGTGTAGATGAAGGAATATGAAACCTCACAATGAGCTGGCTGGACGGCCGGGCCCTGGGGACAGCAGGCTGGCCTGGAAGAGTGGCCTGCACGACAACCATCCACATCAATAGGATAAGGCAGGTCATTAAAAATCCCTCTGATATAGACTGATGTGTCTGTGCTGTCCGGGTTCTGCAGCTGGTGCATGCTGGGTAACTGTGACAATGTTGGGGTCAAATCTGGCCTGGGACCTCCGTTATGTGATCTCAGTGTCCCTGCAGCATCATCCTGTTTCTGTCCACTGTCCAAGAAGAAGACAGAAATGCTTTACTGTTGTGTTGTGGCTGGTGGAACAGTGTGTAACGGTAGTGCAGCCTGTAATTTTGTATGTTTTGTATTGTAACAAAACTGTATAGAATGCTGTTCATAGCATATTTTCTGTTTTGTGAAATTAGATTAATTAGGCCAAGAAAAAAAAGGCATTTATACTATATGAATATATCTCATTAATTGTGACCCAGTTAACTTTAAACCTAAAGTAAGTATCAACATGTGCTGCTGTCCACATATTGCTCCTCAGAGGATTAACCCCATAAAGTTTGACAAGTCATGACACCAGTTTTAAAGCAGTGCTAATCAATATTTTAATATTAACGATGGATAGAATGTGTTATGTATAGTTTGTACTGTCAACCCCACAGAGAGTTATCTCCAACTCTTCAGTTCAACTCAGCTGTGTGGGTCTTTTTAGCATAGATATAAATCCCTACATGCATGCATGTGATAGCTCATGGGAAAACATTTCATGATATCTGAAGGCAAATCCAGTAAGCCAGCCATGTTCTACACAAGAAGTGAAGCTTAAACACTAACCAACCACACAATGAGCTAACATATTGTTATTTGTTCATACTTTCTTACACTTAACATGTTTCCCAAATGTAGCTAACCAAAAATTAGCCACCTTGGATGCTTATTAACATTGTGTGTTGTCAGCTTATCTCATACATGATTTCCCTTTCAGTAAAGCAAAAAAAAAAAAAAAAAATCCCTGTCTTGATCAGGAAAAATAGATTTGTACTTCAGCAGCTCAAGTCAAGCTACATTTTTTGCTAAACCCCAGTGATTTCTCTGCATCATATTTGTAAATTCAAATTGCAGTCTGCAATGTTATCGTGACATGACGATAACATTACACACTACTATGACTACATTACAGACTACAATGAGAGAACTGCTAAGAGAATTACGGCACAAAGTAAACCTTTTCCTGCTTTATCAAAAAACGTAACTCTTTGACCTCTCCTCAAAACAAACCTCATGCTGGAAACTGGTTTTCAATATAATCAGACTTAGTAGACTGTTATAAAGACTGTGTGCAGATATCCCACTGCAGCTCTCCAACACCTGCAGCTAACAATACATAAGAGGAAAGGTTCTTGTTGACTTTACACCTTCATGGTCCACAGGAATACTTGAAGGACAGTAAAACTCCTTCTTGGCTTCAGTTAGAGGATTGATTATGTATATACTGAATTCACTCCTTTATATTTCACTATGATTGTATGTGACAATTCAACTGAACTTATTATAGGGACTGAATAGCTTTCATCTCGACGAACACTACTTCAGACAATATTCTCAAAAATTCTCTCTTTACTTATTTTAAGTGGATGAAACCTATCAATGGTGAGCCGGGCATCAATGAAGAGACACAAAAAGTGTTAAAGGAAAAGCCTTCTCTGATAAATAAAGGGATGTTTGCATTACGTTTAATGCCATGGCAGCCTGATGGCTGATAACCAACATGAAAGAAAATGAGCAGGTTTGTAAATTTAGGCAAACATAGTGATGAGAGAGAAGAGACAGAAGGCATGGTCATGATGTCAGCTTGAAGAGGTACTGAAGTCTCCTGTGTCTAACCTCACACAACACACTCTATCTGACAGCAGAAGTACAGACCCAACTTGTCACACACATTCCTTATGCACTAAGGGGCTCAAGAGGCTGTAACATGTGTGTGTAGGCCATAACCATGGATGGCCACGTCTCGAACGCTAGATTGGAATGGAACAGGTTGACATGGCGACACCTCAATTTCAACAATCAAAGGATGAAGGTGAACTGCCCAGACACTGAGTTCCAGAGTTGCCCTTGCCTTACGCTCTGAAAGTATTAAGTCCACAGTAACATAACTGCAAGATAGTCCACATACTAGTCTTAGAATTTCCATCAGGCAAAAACATGCTTCTCTAAAGTGTAACTATATTACCAAGTCCATAATGTTGTCCATTGTAGCCTTTCATTTGATACATTTGGGATGGTAAGGAAACATCACAAATGATCCACTCCTCATTACATTTCAACTAATCTGTATATACCTAGGTCCAGTGATTAGCCAGATCCGTCTCTGATCTCTGATCTGATCTCAGATCTGTCTCTGAAAACCTCTTAACATACAACCAAACCAACTGTGTCAGCTGCATCAGTGTGTTGTTTTATTTAAATGGACTGTACTTATATAGCGCCTTTCTAGTCTTCCGACCACTCAAAGCGCTTTACAGTACGTATCTCATTCACCCATTCACACACATTCATACACTGATGGCATTGGCTGCCATGCAAGGTGCCAACTGCTCATCAGTTTGAGGAGCTAGTCATTCATACACATTCACACACCGATGGCACAGCCTTCGGGAGCAATTTGGGGTTCAGTATCTTGCCCAAGGACACTTCGACATGCAGACTGGAGGGGATCGAACCGGGGATCGAACCGCCGATCATCTGATTTAGTCACCTTTTATACCCTCACATTTTCCAAAAAATACTCCACACATTACCTTTTGTCCTCACATTTGACACTTGACACCTGTTTGTTTTCAGATTTGTGTGCTCATAATTGAGTTAACATTCTGCTGTGTGGTTTTTGTATTAGCAAGTATCACTTACCTTTGTTTGGTCTTACTGAGCTCCTCTGACAAAAGGCCTGAGAAAGATGGCCTTTTTGAGAACAGTCCACAGGAAGTGGAAGAAACCAAAAGGTAGAGGAAGAATCAGAATCAGTATCAGAATTGCTTTATTGGCCAGGTGTGTGTACACACACAAGGAATTTGACTCCGGTTCACTTTGCTCTCAATTGTACATAAGTACAGTTTAAAAGACAAGGGACATGACAGGTAGAAGGGGGGGGGGGGGGGGGGGGGGGACTTTAACTGAATTTAATCTAGAATCCCCAAATATCTCCTTTGTTTGGTGCTGTTATCATAAGCTAGTTCTGTCTTTATAAAGCATCTCTTTCAGTATGTTATTAATGTTTGGATATCTTTAAGTTCATGAGATATTTAAAGTTGTTTTTAGTCAAGCTGTTTTTTGTGTGTCTGTCTAGGGCTAGTCCAGGTGTGTATAGACCACCTTGTGTGTCATTTAAAAGACCAGCCTGTTTTTGTCTGTTATGTTCTGTTAGGCTAAAGTTTCTTTATTGTTTAGTTGACTTATTTGAGTTCTGGCTCCAGTTTTTGTACCTTCTTTTTCTTTTTTCTTATGTTATAGTGAATTTATTTACTTTTGGCATTTATTATTACATTATCATCATTATTAAAGTAACTTTTTAGTTTTACACATTTGTCCTTTTGGCTTTCTGTTTGGTCATTGATGCTCACTTACTTTGCATTCAGTTAAGACATGGTGTAAGCCTCTTTCACCATAGGTTCTAATTACAATTCTAATTAGGTTCTAATTAACTGGACCCAAGTAAGATGGCTACCATATGGTTCCATCCTGGAATGGCACGTCTCATCTACAGGGCCTATCTAGCCATAGTTTCCTGACACCACCACCATCACTTAAAGTGTTCTGTTAGTTGAGCTGGACACACTCTAAATGTATCACCACCACCACCTTGCATGGCAGCCAATGCCAGTGTGTGAGTGGATGAATGAGATGTGTCGTGTAAAAGTGCCTTGAGTGGTCAGAAGACTAAAAAGGAGCTATATAGTACAGTCCAATGTCAGTAATGATAATGTTATATATCAAACATTTAAACTGTTCATATTACCTGAAACAGGAAATTGTGTCTCTAATAATAATTATAACAATGATAAACAATTAATAAATAATACTTGATAACTGCCTTTATTTTGAGCAGTTTTATCTGATTGGTTTCTGAAGGTATCAGTCCTTATCAACTGTAGTAATTGGCTGCAGGCAAGGAAGAGATCGGTAGGGGACAGGGAAAAAAGTACAGTACAGTAGCGTTCTAGTACAGAGACTGTTGGACATTTAAATAATGTTAACAGAACAAGCTGCAGACAGTAACACACGCTTGTTCAGTCACAGTGGATTACAGTGGCGCGTGCTCTGTGCAAAGTGTGTTGATGCTAACTGAGCAAACGTTAGCTGCTGAAGCAGAGGACGCCATTGTTGGACTGAAGGGACTGTTTGTGTTTCGGATGAGAACCTGTGATGACTTCACCTCCGCTGCTCTTCCTCTACTCTCTAAGACTGTTCCTCCAGGACTGAACTGTCAGTTAAACTTCCTGTTTTCACCGAGGAGCATGATGTTGTTAGCTGCACCGTGAGTGAGCGAGTGACGTCAGGCCTGTGGCTTTGTGTGTTTGTTTGTGTGTGTGTGTAGGCGAGCGTGGCATGCCCACACTGTTATGAGTCTCATAATGAGTGTTTGCAGCATGTCACACGTTACAGTTTTGATACATATGCAGTGGTTAAAAAGAGTTTTACTGAAGACATAACTGGGTGTAATATTTTGATATCTGCTAATTTAGTTTTGCACATTTTCTGAGAAATTAAGTCATTTGCTCATTTTTGCAAATATATTTGAATTTAAAATGATTTCCAAAACTAAATATTTTGATTTTATTAGGATCTAATTTTTTTCTTTTTATTCATTTTAATTACAAGAGTAAATATTTTTTAAATAGATATAAAATATTTTTTGTTCCATCTTTTCAGAAAGAAGTTAGTAAAATAAAACAATATTTTCTTTGCAGTTTCTGTGCATATTAATAGTATTATTAGGTATTATTAGGTATCATCCAAAGCAGGTAACCCTTCATGGTGCCATTTTAAACAAATGAACCCAACTTACCTAACCCTTCTTCAATCTAAAGCTAATCACAGCATCTTCACATGCACCTGCACAGAGAGCGGTGGGGTGCTAATGTATGCACATGTTTGCATAACGTCTTCCTTCAGCTGAGAAGCTGTAGCACATTTTGTCAGAAAAAGAAATAGTGAAAAGGCTCACAATGGTAGAGTGGGTTCCTCGTGTCCTTCCTGCTGGACCCGGCCTGTGGTCTGCAGACATTTACAACCATTCTGATTGAAACCATAGTCTTAAATGGACAAAAGTGTCTGCATGTTTTCTGATTTTCTGAACTTAAGCAACATTTTCCAGACACTTGTCCTCCTAAAAACATCATGTCTGTGGTCCTCTACCTGAAATAATAATGAGCCTTTTAAATGGTGTGCCCTCAGCGCAGCGTCAGGCCGTGCAGCGATCAGCCACGATCATGTTCTCTGAGTCATAACGTCGATGCAGCTTAGTAGCCTACAAGCAGTGGTAAGAAATGTTACAATAGTTGCAGTGTGGCAGCTTTTTACACTCCACACATTCAGCTAGCATCATGTCATGTGGAGACGACCTGAGCTGAATCACTCTGTACACTCACACATATTCACAGTGAGCGCTTTGAGAAACAAAACCTGGCATTTGGAGGTCCATAAATGATAGAGATTTGCAAATGGATGCTCCTGGTCACCCCTCCTCACATCCTCAGGCCTGCCGCTGAATTATGGAGGCAAACACTTTTCCTTTGAAACCATATATCAATCAAACATTCATGGCTGAGGAAGTCTCCAGACAATGACACTGTGAAACCAACCCCACAATACACACAGTGTTTGTACGTGTGTGTGTGTGTGTGTATGTAGAGGAACACACTGTTTTGCCAATTAGAGCAGAAGCTGACCATCCTCTAAATATTTAAATGGGCATCACATATCATATACATGAAGCAGCAAAGCAGCAGAGCGTGCTGCTGAACTCTGTACAGGTCATGGACTTTATCTTTAAGTACCGCTCTAATACACACTGAACTCTGCAGGAGCATCAGTGGACAGCCTAGATTCAAGGTACACTGTGCCAGGCAGCCAGTCAAAAGATTACGAGAGGAAGAATTTGTAAGTCGACAATCTCTTGATCATTTCAAGACCTCGACTCTTTTAGAAAAAGGTAGCCAGGGCATGAAGGTGAAGAATGACAGTCCCTGTGGTGAAAGGGGGCACATGTCCCCTCTAGCTGTACCCACAATGCCTTTAATCCAGGGGTCCTCCTGCAGGCTGGAAGCCGCACATTGTCCGACAGAAACTGTCCCTTTGGTATCATTTAAGAGCAGGCCCTGGTAAATGTGTCCTCGAGCTACATATGCATTTTTAAGACAGTGCACTTTAAAGCAGAGCTCACGTTGGTTTCTGTCTTCATTTGACTCACGCTGAGACACTGGCTGTTTCTTCTGCTCCTGTGAAAGGAAAATAAAAACTTTGATCACACCATGCTGCTGATCAAAAATGTTTTCCATGTGTATGTATCGTTGTGTATGTGATGTGTATGTGATGTGTATGTAATGTGTGATGGAATTTGTGTTCGTGTGTATGTGCATGAATGTTGGTGTGTGTGGGAGCACTGTATGTATGCGTGTATGTGTGTGTGTGTGTGGTTAGTGAGGCTGCAGACTTGATGACTATCAGTGCTGCTGTTGGCTAACGTCCTCTTTGTGGTATTAGCAGGTGAGAAAATGGTTTTGACTCTGTGTGTGTGCGTATGTGTGTAAGTGTGTAAGTGTGTGTGTTGGGAGGGGTTAGGTGCTGATTAGGGTTTACATTGCTAAGTGGGTGGTTACTAAGCGGGCCCCAAGGTGCGAAAGCAAATCTGATGATTGTGGCAAAAGCAAGCCGGTGACGATGTTTCCGAAACGTCAGTTAAGATAAAAACCAGGGTGAAAGAGTGAGGAGTCAGTTAAAGAAGAGCAGCAAAAAAAAAAAAAAAAGGTGTCAATCTCTGAAGTGGCTCACACCACAGATGTTACTGTCGGAGTGTATGTAGAGCATCATTAGTCAGTGACCTGTTTAAGGGCATGGACTGATAACAGGATGTGTGCAGTAAAATGTGTTTAGATTCATTGTGAGAGGTCTCCGGGCCATGTGTTTGGAAAGTGAGCGTGGGAATAAGTTGTGTCACTAATCTGGAAACTGTGTGCCATACAGCACATGATTAGTCAGACATTTTAGAAAAGGATCATAATGTGACTGACACACACACACACACACACACACACACACACACACACACAGCTACTGGCAATAATTAAAATGACATGCAGTAAATAGTTATGTGGCTGCACACACTCAACTTGTTTGATTGTATTAATAGCAAACATTCTCCTATTTTCATTCCCTACAACAAATTAAGCATCATACAAATATTTGAGTTGCATAAATATGTTCAGTGATTTCCTAATCATTGTTTTAGATATTGTTTAGATACTGTACTACTCTCTTTGTGATGCTCTCTATAGTGCAGCAACTAAATCTGATGTCCAGGTTAAATCTGGTGTATTATCCTTGATGAGTTTGGACTGCAGCACTGGAATATAAACCATATTTAGGTAAGCATACTGGAGTTATTTCTAAGGATACATAAATGTGTTCAGTATCATGGCTGATAAAGCAGACTGGTTATTGGACAGATGTGATGAAACAAATGAAATACAGTGAGTGGGTTACCAGCTCCATTTGGCTCCATACAATGATTCCAGTGTGGTGTACAGGTTTGAAAGAGAGCACTGACATTGGACTAATACTCAGTATCAGAGGATCGGCCTGAGTTGAAGAATTAGAATTCAATCAATTGCATGTGTTGTTATTTTGGTGTTAATTATGTGATGACAAGCCATTTGACAGCAATGGAACTATTTTTAAAGTGTGTACACTTCAGGACTAGGACCAATATTTCTTAAAGCTTATAAATATTCTAAATTGCCAACCAGTGTTAAACTGGAGCACAGTAAATACACCGTTGCACCAGTGGACTTTGTCTTGGCTGGCCAGTTTTTAGGATCATGTCATTTTTAACCCTTACATACTGTTTGGGTCAAAATCAGTGACAGAAGCTCAGAGGTTATGGCAGACAGACTTGTTATTCAACAGGACGTTGATCAGATCTTCCACGATGAGGAAGCTGATAGTGATTTGGAGGAGGATGTGTCAGTAAGGACAGTGTCTAATGGTTACAATGGTTATATGGGGCGGCTGTGGCTCAGAGGTAGATCCCCGGCTCCTCCAGTCTGCATGTCGAAGTGTCCTTGGGCAAGATACTGAACCCCAAATTGAATGGTTAGCTCCTAAAACTGATGAGCAGTTGACACCTTGCATGGCAGCCAATGCCATCAGTGACCATCATATGAATGTGTGTGAATGGGTGAATGAAAGCGTTTTGAGTGGTCAGAAGACTAGAAAGGTGCTATATAAGTACAGTCCATTTACCATACATGGTTATATTATAACAGTTTCAGGATGTTCTTGCCATTTTCACTATCAATAAAATCTGTTTAAATCATTATGGCTGTTATGTGTTCATGTCTTAGCATGATATAGTGTGATATAAGTGTTTTTTTCTCCAAAAACAAGTGGAACCTAAAAAATACACTCTCATGCTATCTAAATCATAAATAAAGGAATAATCAAGAATGTATTAATGTCAGACAGGCAATTTATATATTCTAAATAGATCTGGAGTTAAAAATTTGATTTATAGACACTTTTTTCTTGGACCGAGTCAATATTGACCCGGTCCATACTGTGAAGGCATTGAATATGTACAGTTTGTAAAGGTTAGTGCCGTCATAACTCCTGGACATGTTCAGAGAAGATAATGTAAGAGTTTCTGTGGGAAGCAACAGGTTATTCTCAACATGTGCTTGGGAGAGTGACCCCTGGAATTTGACATGTGTGGGTATGAAAGGATGATGTTCTAAATGTTCAGCTGCACTCAACAGAATTATGTAAATGACTGAATGAAACTCAATTCTGTCCAGAGTGGTATTGACTACTTTTCATATGAGCTGCTCTCAAAAGCCATTCATGTGAGATGTGAGATGCTTTTCTGTACACTGTCTTTGTTGCTTCTTCAACGTGTCAGAATGTCGTGATTGCATGGCCTTGCCCTTGAGCATGAAGAGCTGTTTGCTTGATTACTCCAGAAGTCATCCATTCAATGGCCTTAGCTTTTGTTTTTGCTCAAAACTCAGCATCCCAGCATCAGGGCTCATGGTCATGTTTGCTGTAGTTCATTACCACTGCGAGAAGCAAGAGAAAAGAGGAACTCATCAAAGAGCATTCTTTCCTCCATTCTTCCCAGCCAAGGTTTCTCGTATGAGTGAGAGTTGAGGGAGGAGAGCAGTAAGAAGGAAGAGAATATATGAGCAAAGCAGGCTTGGGTCACTTCTTTCCAACGTGACCGTGCATTGATGAGAACATGACTGTTGCTTTTTGTCTTGTCATGTTAGCCTCCACATATATTCATAGAAGAGGCTCATTTCCCCTCTCCCCCTCTTTATGTTATTAGCTCTCACAAAAGGTGTTATTCACAGAAACACACACAAACAGTCATCCTGTGTTCACATTCATGTTCCTGTCTCTGTGACAATGTGTGTGCCATTGTCACCCCTGTTTTGGTTTACACCCTATGGTTGATTTGAAGTGGGAGTGTTGGGTTTCACAAGGACAGGGTAGCATATCTCATTAGTAGGTACAACAGGTAAAGTGTGTGTGTTTGTCAGGCAATGCTTAATCAGGAGAATGTTTGGTGTGGTCCCAGCTGCAGTGTATTTAAAAGAGTAAAGCCCAAAATCCTTAGAATAGCTTTTATTTCCATACATGCAGATTCTATTCCAAATCAAAACATGAAGAAACATGTATCAGATTTGTTATTACTTTACAGAAAGTGAAGAAAAGGGAATATTAGGCTGTTCAAAAAAACAGCAGTGTGTGCATTTTTCTTTACAAACTCAAACATTTACTGTATAAACTGAACAATGTTTGAAGATTTAGCTTTCCCGTGAAGCAGAGTCAAATTCCTTGTGTGTGTACACACACCTGGCCAATAAAGTGATTCTGATTCTGAATCACTGAACTAATGTTTAGTTGTATAACCACTGTCTTTGAGAACTGCTTCACATCTGTGTTGCATGGAGTCGACCAACTTCTGGCACCTGTGAACAGGTATTCATACTCAGGACAATTGGACTACATTTCACAATTCTTCTGCATTTGTTGGTTTTGCCTCAGAAACAACATTTCTGAAGTTCTATTGGATGAAGGTTCGGGGATTGGGCTGGCCACTCAATTACGTTAATCTTGTTGGTCTGGAACCAAGATGCTGCTCGCCTACTGCTGTGTTTGGGGTCTTTGTCTTGTTGAAACACCCATTTCAAGGGCATATCCTCTTCGGCATAAGTCAACATGACCTCTTCAAGTTTTAGCTTTAGTGTCATCCCCGGGCTTCATGAACCTGCGGTCCATCCTGTGGGTTAGGCTACAATGCTTGTTACTGCAGGCTAATGATGCTCACTTTTGACTTGTCAACGACACGTGAAGCACCTGAGTCACCTAGCCTAAGTCCCGCCCCGCCGTACTTCTGATTGGTTAGTAGGCCTAGAATGAAAGCTGCGCTTCTATTGGATTCAGAGAAATGTCCAGATATATCTGGCCGAACCGAGGTCTGACAAACTGTGTGCGGCCTCTAGACCCAAAAAGAACAATCTTGCTTTCATCAGTCCACAAAGTGTTGTGCCATTTCTCTCAACCAATGTGTTCTTTGGCAATTCGTAACCTCTTCACCACATGTCAATTCTGCAACAATGGGACTTTGTGAGGGCTTCTTGCTGACAGCTTGTCTTCATATAGGTATCTTCTTATTGTTACAGTACTGACAGGTAACTCCCTGGAGCTGATCATTGGCTGAGTCTTGGCCATCTTGGATATTCTTCGATCCATTTCTTCCATGTCTTTCTGGTTTTGGTTGCCATTTTAAAGCATTTGAGATCATTTTAGCTGAGCAGCCTATCATTTTCTGCACTTCCTTATATGTTTTCCCCTCTCCAATCAACTTTTAAATCTTGATACTTCTTCGTTCTTCTGAACAATCTCTGGAACGACCCATCGTACTCTGATTTTCAGAGAGAAATGCAGTAGAACCAGCATGCACAACATTTGCTGCCTTTGTCCTTAAATAAGGGCCACCTGTTTTTTCACAGAATGAATGACCTCACTAATTGAACTCCACACTGCTATTTTTTTGAACAGCCTGATATTCCTTTACAGAAAGTGAAGAAAAAGGAATAACAAATCTGATAAACTTTTCTTTATGTTTTGATTTGGAATGGAATGTGCAGTGTCCCCAATGCTATTGTAAAAGCTATTAGAAGGATTTTAGGCTTTACTCACTTTTTTAAACACACTGCTATTATTCTGAACACAACTGTACATGGAACCCACCTTTAGGAGTGTTTGTGAAGAAGCTGCAAATAGTTGCCATGTCAGAATATATCTTCAGTGATCACATATCAACACAGTTGGGTCAAAAGAGACATCTCAACTACAATCTTTACTTCAACTGATCATACAAGCTATTTTACAAACACATTTACTGGATGTTTGTGATTTCCAAATTATTGCTCACCTTTCTTGTGCTATGTTTTGGACATGCTAACATGCTAACAGCTCTGAGCAATGATAAACGATAATGATAAATACATTTTAGCAGGTATAATGTAAAATAAAAGTTAATGTAAAAATAAATGTAAAGTAGCCATTTTTGTTAAGTGTGTTGACATGCTAACATTCACTAATTAGCACTAAACTCTAAGGCTGATGGAGGTATTTTGTTATAATGCACTAAATCAAAGATAATGGGGTCACCAAAATAGTAGCAGTACATCCTGAAAGTAACATTTATATATGAACCAAATTTCACTTTTATTCAGTTTAATTTTGGGGACACTTCTAAATAGTTGAACCTGCTGATGGTGCTAGATGAAAAGTGTGGGGATCATCAAAGTCATCAGGATTCATCATACTGGGACCATGAATGTTAAAAATCTGATCTGATTTGCAACTCTCATTACACTGTATTCTCTTAGACTCAGTGTGGATTGATACAATTTTAGAAATGGTGGTCCAACTTTTTATTGAAAGTGACAGATGTTGATGACATTTGAGGGCCTAAGTGCATTTAGGCTGTGTCTCACTCTTGATGAAAAATCATCCTCAGTACAGGAAATTAGCTTTAAGACCAAAGAGATTTTTTTGTACCAGGCTTTAAACATGTTTATTTCCATTATGAAGTTGGCCATTTTAATATGGGTGCTTATTGAGGTTGAAATGTTGTGTTTAGGTTAGTGAAACCCAGACTGGAACTTTTAAATGCATTATTGTCTAACACAGCAGGATGTGATGACTTTGGACGACCCTTTGTAGAACTTTGTGTATGAAAAATTAGCTTGGAAATCGATCTATACTGCTGTGTAAGAGATTAAAGATTCTTTTTTTTGTTATGTGAAGGCTTTAGGCTTGCTTAGAATAATAAGCAATACAGCCAGAGTTAAGGGAACCGTTGAGGGTTTGAAGTGGAGCCGATGACATGCCATTGACTTAACAAGGTTTTTGTTAGTCAATGGTGCAATTGCTTTCTGCTGCCTCAAGAAACACACCCATGGGTGCACAAATGGGTACAAGTGCTACTTGCACAACGTGGGTGCCCCGCCGGGTTTACAATCATAGGACCCTTACATGCTTTGGAAGTGCTCAAATAAATGCTCTTGGTGTAGATTGCCTTTAACAATGGTTAACATGTTTTGAGGTGTAATGAGCCATCAGCAGCCACACTTTACTCCATATATCTGTCACATACAGAAGCAGACATGTCTTCTCAATCACGTCACTTCATGTAGCTTGCAGTCTCAGCACACTCTTAAGTCCCTAAGCATTTCACACACTTAGCCCATTCATCCAAGCTGCCCACATCAGTTGAGTGTAACATTTTTTAGCATGAATTATTCCTGAAATGTCCTTTTATTCCAACACTTTTGTCTTCTGACTCTCAAACCTGAACAGTCAGCAAGAGACGTCAAGCACGCTCAAATGCTTTTAATAGAACTAGCTGCAGAGAGAGACGGTTTCAACATTTCATCACAGTTTAGGGTAGATTTATGAGGACTCCGCCATGTAAAAGGAAAAAAATTAACCCGACCACACATGAGAGAGGGAAGAGGTATACCAAGTCAAACATCAGTGTCTCACACGGAGTAACATTATGACAAAAAGTTTAGGTACCAGAGACAGAGCTGTCTGCTGTGTCCCTGGAGAGTGGCCTACATCATTCCTTAAATATTTCAATCCCTGTGCTCATGTTGGGGAGGTAAGTCTCACAGACTCCCCACCGCTTTGTGTTAATGAATATTAAGAGGGACATTTTCCTGAGGGTGAGGACCCTTTTATTTATTCCCTTTATTGTTATAAACTCTCTTCTCTCCACTCTCTTGGTCTCTCTGGTGTTAATTTAATTGTACGTTCATCAGCTTGCATGGAGCTTGCATCATTACACCATGTTGACCTGGCTTAGATAAATGCAAAGAAAATGACGAATGTGCCATGCAAGACAATAACTGGAGAGGATGAAGGAAAGGATCACACCAGCTGTTGGTGTTTGAAATCAAAGTATTGTCAGTGTACAGCTATGCGGTTGCTAAGAGAGGGAAAACGACTGTTTTGAACGTATGCCATGCTAGCAGCGTTGCTCTTGGGATGGCAATGTTTTCTGGTCCAGACTAAATCTCAACAACCATTAAATGGAATGGATTGCTATGAAATTTAAAAATTGAAAAAATTTCATGTTTCCAGGGCATGGAAAGACTTTGTTGATCCACTGAATGTTTATCCACAAAAAATTTACTCACCATCTACAGTGTCGATTATTATATTCCAGGTGTGTAGCATTGACTGTATAAAGGATGGACGTCGTATCCCAAAGGTCCCCCACAGGTTTCTGAAGAGCTTCTGAAGCTCACTGTGGTGGCTCTGGCGCTGTGCTGCCATGTCGGTGGGGTGGGCTGAATGATGCCTTGGTGCTTAAATCAAAGCAGCCATGCTCTTAATTCTGCATAACTTTTATTCTTAATATAATTTTAACAGGTGAGTTCTATAAAAATTCACCCTCAACTGTTTTTTGTACCAGGCTGTAAACATGTTTATTCCTGCTGTGAAGATTTAGACATTTTAACATGGGGACTTATGGAGACTCCAATCATTGTAGTCAAAACCTTTTTTTCATTTTGCCTCCATGGTCCATCTCCTCACAGTAATGACCACAGCCTTCACAGATTTTAGTGTCTGCCTGTATAAACAGTTAGTAATCAGTGTACCAAAGCTGCAAAGGGTCAGAGTGATGGGTGCCCTTTATTATGGTATGGAAATGGTCTAGAGTGGGCCTTGTTGGACACTTCTGCTGTCTGCATAATGGTAGTTTGCTCTGTTAAGTCCCCAAGCACAATGACCAGGGAATCTGTACGGTTATCCTCTTATCCATGTAGTCAGCCAGGTGTTGTAACACCTCACTAAGGAGGTGGAATCTTGATGAGATGAGAATAAATATAAATTATCAAGACCGATTCGTACACTAGTATTACGCTATGAGGCTGTACATGCTCAACTGGAAAAGCAGGAAAACTTCTTGTTAATTCCAACTTGGGACTGTTCATACACTTGTGTGCATTCAGACAGGATGGCAGGGCTGTGTCTATTTGTGCTGAATGTAACCACTGTGAAACAATTCAATTCAATTCAATTTTATTTATGTAGCACCATATCATAACAAAAGTTATCTCATGACACTTTCCATACAGAGCAGGTCTAGACCGTACTCTTTATAATATTATTTTCAGAGACCAACAGTTCCACCATGAGCAAGCACTTGGCGATGGTGCGAGGAAAAACTTCCTTTTAACAGTCATAAACCTCGGGCAGACCCAAGCTCATTGATAGACAGTTATCCCCACGACCGGTTGAGTTAAAGATAGAGAGGGGCAGATAGAGAGGGTGCTCGGTCCCCCAGCAGTCTAGTCCTATAGCAGCATAAGTAAGGGATGACCTGAGCCAGCCCTAACTATAAGCTCTATCAAAAAGGAAAGTCTTAAGTTTACTCTTAAAAGTACTGACCGTGTCTGCCTCTCAAACCCAAAATGGTAGTTTGTTCCACAGAAGAGGAGCTTGATAGCTGAAAGCTCTGGCTCCCAATCTACTTTTGGAGACTATAGGAACCCCAAGGAACCCAGCATTCTGAGAGCGCAGTGTTCTAGAGGGGTAGTAAGGTACTATGAGCTCTTTTAGATATGATGGTGCCTGACCATGAAGAGCTTTGTATGTAAGGAGAAGAATTTTAAATTATATTCTAGATTTAACAGGTAGCCAATGCAAGGAAGCCAAAATGGGAGAGATGTGATCTCTGATCTTGGTTCCTGTCAGAACACGCGCAGCAGCATTCTGAATTAGCTGCAAAGTCCTAAGAGACTTATTGGAGCAGCCTGATAACAATGAGTTACAATAGTCCAGCCTAGAAGTAACAAATGCGTGGACTAGTTTTTCTGCATCCGCTTGAGACATGATGCGTCTGATTTTGGCGCTGTTACGTAAGTGGAAGAATGCAGTCCTCGAAATGTGTTTTATGTGGACATTAAAGGACAAATCCTGATCAAAAACAACTCCAAGATTCTTTACGGTGGAGCTGGAGGCCAGGGTGATCCCATCTAAAGTAACTAAGTCTCTAGAAAGAGAGTTTCTGAGGTGTTTGGGTCTATTTACAAGAACTTCAGTTTTGTCTGAATTTAACATCAGAAAATTGTAGGTCAACCAACTTTTTATATCCTTAAGGCATGCTTGGAGTTTAGTTAACTGATTGGTTTCATCAGGCTTGATCGATAAATATAATTGGGTGTTGTCAGCATAACAATGAAAATTCATGGAGTGATTTCTAATAATGTTCCCTAGGGGAAGCATATATAAACTGAATAGAAGTGGTCCAAGTACAGAACCTTGTGGGACTCCTTGGCAAACTTTGGTATGCATGGAGGATTCATCATTGACGTGAACAAGCTGATCGATCTAAGAAATACGACTTAAACCAGCTTAGGGCGGTTCTTTGATGCCAATTTGATGTTCCAGTCTCTGTAAAAGAATTTGATGGTCAATGGTGTCAAATGCGGCACTAAGATCTAACAGGACAAGTACAGAGTCCTTTGTCTGATGCCATTAGGAGGTCATTTCTAACTTTGACTAGTGCGGTCTCTGTGCTATGATGCACTCTAAATCCTGACTGAAAATCCTCATATTGAACTGTTCTTATGGAGAATGTCACACAGCTGATTGGCTACAGCTTGCTCAAGTATCTTAGAGAGAAAGGGAAGGTTTGATATCGGTCTGTAATTGGCTAAAACCTCTGGATCTAGAGTGGGCTTTTTAAGAAGAGGTTTAATTACAGCTGCTTTAAAGGACTGTGGTACATATCCTGATAATAAAGACAGATTAATCATATCCAATAAAGAAGGGCTAACTAGAGGTAAAACATCCTTGACCAGCCTGGTTGGGATGGGATCTAAGAGACAGGTTGACGACTTAGATGAAGAAATTATTGAAGTTATTTGATTGAGGGTTTATTGAAGGTCGATGGGAGAAAAACAGTCTTAATATATATCTGGTTTTACAGCTGTTTCCAAACTTGCTGTATCAGAATGCAGATCAGTGCCTGTTGAGGGCAAGAGGTGATGAATTTTGTCTCTAATAGTTATAATTTTATCATTAAAGAAGCTCATGAAGTCATTACTACTTAGACCTAAAGGAATGGATGGCTCAATAGAGCTGTGGCTCAGCCTGGCTACAGTGCTGAAGAGAAACCTGGGGTTGTTCTTATTTTCCTCTATTAGTGAAGAGTAATAGGCTGCTCTGGCATTACGGAGAGCCTTCCTGTATGTTTTTAGATTATCTTGCCAGACTAAGCGAGATTCTTCCAGTTTAGTGGCACGCCATTTGCGTTCAGATTTACGTGCCTCTTGCTTTAATTTGCGAGTCCACTGGCTATACCATGGTGCTAACCTCCTTTGTTTAATTATCTTCTTTTTCAGCGGTGCAATAGAGTCGAGAGTTGTTCGTAATGAGCCTGTAGTACTATCAACAAGATGATCTATTTGTGAGGGGCTAAAGGAAGCAGACAAGTCCTCTGCTACATTGAGACATGGCATTGAATTCAGTACTGAAGGAATCACTTCCTTAAATTTGGCTACAGCACTATCAGATAAACATCTGCTGTAGGAGTTTCTGCAAAAAGGCTTATAGTCCAGTAATATGAACTCAAAGGTTATTAAAAAATGGTCAGACAGAAGAGGATTCTGTGGAAAGACTATTAGATGATCAATTTCAATGCCATATGAGAGAACAAGATCAAGAGTGTGGTTCAGACAATGAGTCGTTTTATTTACACTCTGACAGAAGCCAATTGAGTCTAATAAAGAGATAAACGCAGTGCTAAGACTATCATTGTGGTTGTCCACAT
>OX336887.1:25691325-26012571 GCA_946959425.1 Argyrosomus regius
GGACAACTCTACCGGCTGCGGAAGGTGTGCAAATTAATAAGAGTGTGTGCTGTGTGTCTGGCAGCAAAGAACACAGTCCACTGGAATGTGTCTGACCTGATGCCCCCCTGGTAAACCCAGTTCAATGCCAGTCTTGATGTAACTCAGCGACTCTATGGTAAACCAAGTGAATGTTGTGTATGTTCTATGCAAAAAGTAGTTCTTTTATGGTACACCACCACTTCATCATCTCACAGTTCTATGGTAACATTATCAATAACATTCAGACAGGTGATGCTGAGGCACGCTGGCACATGATTTTCACTCCCCGGCACCATTGTCTTCATTAGAATGTGTCAATAAAATATGACACTGCACTGTTTGTATGTAATGTATGTTATTGGTCCAGTTGTAATAGGATTCAACCTGGGCAACCAAATTCCATCTGGGCAGGTGCATTTACACCTAACTCATCTGATACCATGCATCTAATGGAAGTTTGGCCCAGGATAGAAACCTCCTATCCTGTCCTCACATTTGGATCTCTTCAGGGTCCATGGCTGCTTGAACTCTTTCACTTACTTTCTGCTTTTCAACTTGTTTCCTTGTGTTGTAACTCCTGAGCTTAGGCTTCCAAATAACATGCACTTTCAAGTTCACAGCTGGTAAACCGCATTTCAATGGTTTCAATTCAGTCACGTATAATCATAAATTAGTTATACTAAAATGTATTTTACTATATTCCTGTATATCATACACAGTATTATACAACTATATTAGGTACTTACCTGAATTCTGGCCTTTTATATGCAAACCAGGTGATTGTGTTTGAAGCCATTTATTGTAAACTGTGGGGATGGTCAGAAGGCTCGTGTTTCAGGATGATTGAGATGCATGAGGAACAAACACAGAGGGTGAAGAGTGTTGGCCCTCGGTGACGTGTAAAATGTGACGTGTGTAAAGGAAACTATATGCTGGCAAGCAGCCACACAGACTGTGTATGCATACAACATACACATCATTAATATCATATGGCTTTATTGTTTGTTTGTCATGACCCCTCTGTTCATTTACACACTGAGCATGTTTATATGTTTGCACTGTACGTTTGACATTGCACAAACCATTCAGCATGAGTAGGTGTGTAATTAATATCACTGATTTAGATTTGAGAGATAACGAGCAAATGAATCTGAACCTGATGGGAGGGTGAGGAAAATGGGGGTTGGGGGGCTTTGGACCGCTGCCATCACTGAATTTACATCTGTTTATTCACTCCCTCTGTGACCTTTCTGTACAGCCCAGGTTTGCTGCCCCCCTCCCTTTAGTTTTATCACCCCTGAACTGTCTCCATCTCTCTCCTCTTCCCCCCTCACCAGGGTTACATCTCCCTCCTTGATTTCTTTTCTTATTTGTGAGAGCTAACGAGTCAGTCGACAGGGTTCAGGGAACTTCTTTTTCAGGGAACATGTTTTAAATTAAACATAATGCCACGTCTGGGCCCACAGGGGTTTGTTGTGAAGGAGGAGCTGCCATGTCTTTTCCAGCAGTAGCTGCATTTGAATAGTGTTTAGACTCTGAAGCTGTTGCCTCTCTTTCTGCCACCGCACCTTCCTCTTTTTCCTCCGCTGTGAATCTGTCTTTCGATAAAAGCCACGCTAGCCCAACATCCAGAGTAATTTACTGGAGATTGTGGCGCTATGGCTAATTCGGCTCCTTTCAAATGCTAATACACACACTCTTACCATTGCGCTGGCAACATCCTCATTACAATAGAGAGGAGCGTTTGTACAACTCGAGTTGTGCAAGTCTACCTGCGTGTGTGTGTGCGTGCGTGCGTGCGTGCAAAAGTGTGTGTTTGAGTGTGTGCTAATGAATGAGAGCAGCACCACAAGGGGGAGTTGAGAGGTGACGATTTGGCACTTTTTCTAAAACACACATCCGAGAGAAAGATAGAGGACAGAAAGACGGAAAGAGACAGAATAGGAGTGGATAGAGATGACGTTTTCATGATGATGTGTTGAATGACAGAGGATGAAGACACAGAGGAAGAGTAGCTCTAATATCTATCAGAAAAAGTCCCATGGAGACACATGAGGGACAAAGTGTAAACAGTAACATGAACATGTGTAACATGAAATTTACAAATTTGAAAGTGAAAAAAGTTCTGCTCTCAGACAGCACAGACATCTGCCAATAGGTCAGTCTATCTGCCAGCTCAACTACTGCATATGTCTGCGTCTGGGGTGGCCGTGGCTCAGTGGTACAGTGAGTCGTCCAGTAACCTGAAGGTTGGCAGTTCGATTCCCGTTCTCGCTGCTTGGAAAAAATTGGAAGGTGAACTGACAGCTGGTGGGGTGGCAGTCCATCTCCATTCCCGGGCACTGTGAATACCGCTCCAGTATATATGGGTATATGGCATCTGTCTATGTGTGTGTTCCTGTGCATGTGTGTTCTGACAGGTGCCAGCTGGATGGGATAAATGCGGATGTGTACAAAATGATTAATAAAGTTTCAACTTAACTTAACTTATTATAACAGACTTTTGCTCTCTCCTTTCCTGTGTGAATCTCTACTGATCAGCGAGCTTGTAACATGTTGATTTTGTTAACTTATTGATTATGTAAATCTGGCATCACGTAAACACATACAGCATGTCACCATAGCCTCTATATAACCTGGACTTTCTTTCTGAAGAGCCATTGTAAAGCTCAGTGTGGTGGCTCTGATCATCTCCATCTTGACTGTCCTGACGCCACACTCTTAATTCTACATAACTTAAATATATTATATCATTTGAACAGGTGAGTTGTATAAAGATTCACCCTCAGTACAGTTGTCATGAACAGGGAAATTAGCTATAGAGACCAAAACAGTTTTTTGTACCAGGCTGTAAACATGTTTATTTCTGCTGTGAAGTTAACATGGGGACTTATGGAAACATATTTCTGTAGCCAGCCTCTAATGGATGTTCGAGGAACTGCAGTTTTGACACTTCCTGTGTTTGCTTCACCTCACAGCAACAGTGGCAGGCTTGCTGTTGTTAATTTGTTGAGCTGTCCACACTCCTCCACACATAACTATACAAATGTGAATCACATAGTTATTTCCATCCATCATGTAATTGTGATACACTTGAAGGGCAAGAAATAATTTAGTGTTTAGTGCCTCATACCGTTCTCGTTCAGCCCCCACCACGATGGATGTCACACTTCCCATAATGCTAGAGTTCTGCTCGAGCCAACATCATGTAGTTAACAGTGACATTTTGGCCTCATGATACATTAATCATCTCTCACACCTGGAAAATTCCAAACGTGCTAATGTATTCTCTTTCAAATAGTCTAAATTGTAACAATGGCACCTTGAAGTTAATTATATCTCCAGTCCACAGCTCTGGTGTTGCCACTTAGTGTTAGCACCATAGCTGGCCTCCCACCTCCTCCTCACCCCCTCAGGACACTCTGTCGCTCTCCGCCACCCCCCCCCCACCACACACACACACACACACACACACACACACACACACACACACACACACACACCCATCTCAGCGGATTAGGTGCTAACTAACCCTTCTTTAATTAACTCATGATTAGGTATTAATATCTGGCGCAGGTTCCAGGCTTGCAGTTGTTGCCTTAATAAGTGGATTAACGTTAGCCCCCCCCCCCTCCTCTCTGGCTAACAGATATTTATCTTGCACTCCATTTCACCCTCGTTCCACATCCATCCCTCTTGGCTTTCTCTGGCAACTGTTCAAAAAGAGAATTTTCCTGCTAACAAGTTTGTTCTTGTGGTCAGAGTGGATGTGCTCAGTGCACAATTACATACAATGCAATGCGCCTTTCACACAGCTCAATAAGACTGGACTTTGATTTAGATCTTATCAGAAATACAGTGTAGATACAGTGTAAACTCTTGGACAACACACAAACACAACTCTTGTAGTTGAAGCCACTTAACATCCTCCTCATTGGGATGCTAGTCTGAATTAGCAAAGGAAATAATCTTCCTCAAAAAGAAAATACAAATATATTTGTTGTGCTTGTTCTCGAAGAAGATGATACAATCTGAAATCAGGAGGATGTCAATAATTCCACCGGGCACATTCTGTGTGTGCTGCGACCATCGGAGCTAATCATGGTCGTTCTAGTCAATGTTTCAAACCCCAACAACCACTGTGGATGCAGTGTCCAAAGAGCAGATCGAGCTGGCTGGAAGTCAGACACAAAAAAGGTATAGAGAATCTGGTCGATTTTCAGAACACCCTGTGCAAACCTCCGATCGTAAAAACAGCCAAACAAACGTAGCATATTTACAAGTCTGAGCAAGTTAAATAAGTCAGGCGGGCAAAATGCTCTGCAACGCTCCTGGTGGGGTATGAAGCCACGTGGAGACTGGACCAAAACAGTGCGGTGACCGACCATGACCTTAACCCAGCTGAGATGGTCTGTGATGAATTGGTCAGCAGAGGGAAGAAAAGCAGCGGACGAGTGCTCAGCATATATGGGAACTCCTTCAAGACTGTTGGAAAACCATTCCAGGTGATGATGTCATCAATCTGGTTGAGAGAATGAGTGTGCAGAGCTGTCATCAAAGCAAAAGGTGCCTGAAGAATCTAACTACATTATTTCATATGTGTTATTTAATAGTTTTAATGTCTTCATCGTGTAGTTGTAAATAATCAAAATAAACAAAGAACATTGACCATACATCAGGCGCATAGAGCAGAAAGGAGCAAACAAACCACTACACACTCATTAAAAACAAAAGTGCTCTGTCTGATTTGGGCCGAATCACTTCAAACATTCTTTCCTGTATATTACATTGGATTTGTGAAAGACGTTTGTGTGTTCTATAAAGTTTATTCCCAGTGTGAAGTTCATGATGAAGTCCATCTCATCAAGCATACAGAGAAGTTGCACAGGTAGTTGTACAGGTATTCTGCTGTGGAGCAAGAAAGAAATCTGCATCTCTTCCACAACAATGACCTTTAGGACAGCATTCGTGTTGAAAAGGATCATAAAACACCCGAGATAACATTTTCAACAGCATATAAATAGGCGTCTTCAGACCCTTTCAAGCCAGAGGCAGGCAAATGTTTTTTAAGAAAAGCACTTGTAATATTTAGCAGGTGTTAAAACGGATTTACAGGAGAGAAAAATACATTTTCCAGCATATTAAAGCAAACCACCTGCATCTCTTAGCAGGTCCAAGGAGCAGCTTTCAGGGAGCACACTCACATTTAATGAGAGTGTGCTTGAGAAAGGCACTCCCAGCCAGCATCAGAGCAGACCACAACAAAGTGTGTGTATGTATTCAAGCATTTACAGCTGGCCTGTTACAGCAAAGAAAAGTCTTTATATGTGACCTTATGGTAAAGGATCAAATGAATGTAATGTGGAAGGAATGAGAGTGAGGGAGGCCTCTGCCTTACAGAGGCATACTATACTCATACTCAGGTTCATACTTTATTTGGAGGGTCTGCTAGAATATGTTTACATGTTTTAATGTTCAGAAACACATTATTCTCATACCGAACACTACTGCATCCCTTTTCACCTCCTCTCTGAAGCACAGGTCAGCTCCCACAATCATGAGCAGACACCGCCTATCATTTTCCCTTTAGCTCACTGTGAACATCACATCAATAACCACCTCTGAAACAAAAACAACACTACTACGTGTTCAAGCAGGAATTAACATCTGCAAAGGTAAATACTGCTAATATCAGTACTTATGCCTCAACAATACTTTGTGTCAGCTGGAAATGAAGTGTTCAAATCTCAGTGATGATCTGATGATCTGTAAAACATGACAGATTCAGAATTGTTAAACAAATAGACCAATGTTAATATTAATATAATGACTTACTGAGCAGGCAGGTTAACACAATATAACAATCCAAGAAAATCCCATCAACAGTCGAACAACTGGAGCACACATTTTACCCACAAGACTCACAGACTTCATCTCATTCTCTCTTTGTTTTTCATATATCTCTATTCATTTCAGTTCAATTCACATATAATCATAAAGGTACAATCAGAGTGAAATGGATTTCCGCAAACTCATACAATTTGTTCAATTTAAAATAGTGTAAAATAGAATAGTAATAAATATAGAAAAAGTAATAAATAATAATGGTTATAGAAGTCATGTGTGTAAATTCAGTTTCAAGTCAGTAAAGTACCTACTTTTATGGAATCAAATAAATAAATACTACTACTACTACTAATAATAATAATAATAATAATAATAATGGCAGTGTTGTCTTCCTAAACCTCTCGGTGCTGGTCCATGGTTTCTGATTGTGGAGTGATAAAAGTGTTCTGGGTGCAGTTGCTTCTGTTGTTTTACAAATGAATTCCACATCAGACTCTGTGTTTCTATTGATGTCCTGAAGTTAACGTTGCTGTTAATGTGCTTCACATTGTGTCATGTAGTGCAGACTGCAGAGGCCTCTTACAGTTCCTAACATTACGTTAGAAGTTGATACCGGCATAAAGTTCGTTCAGGATATTATCCTGCACCTGTACACTAGCTAGCAACTTCTGCCTTTGGGTAGTGACAACCAAATGAAGTTTTTACAAGGAGATATAATGAGGAGCGCACACATCAGGAAGGAGCTGAGAATAGAAACGCTGCTTGTTGGCTTTTAGGGCTGTGAGTTGAGGTGGTTCAGTCATCACATCAGGATACTTGTTGGATGCCTCCCTCTGCAGGTTTTTGCATCATGTCCAAGTGGAAGAAGACCCTGTGGTAGACTCAGAGAAGGGATTATATATGTCATCTGACCTGGAAACACATTGTGATCTCCAGGAGTAGCTAGAGGACATGGATCGGTAGAAATGCGATTGGGCTACCTTGCTTAGCCTGCTGCCTCCGTGACCCACACCCTGAGGAGCTAATTAACAAATGATAGCATGCTAATATGCTAAATTAAAATGGTGAATATGGTAAGAAATTGACTGGCTGAACATCAGCATGTTAACATTGTACCTGACAGAGTGTTAGCAGCTGATGCTGATGTTTTTTGCATTTTGGATGAACTGACCCTTTAACTACCTCAAACATTTCATCGGCCAGTGAAGTGTATTTTCCATGATGTGCATAAATCTCAGAATGATTCTGCATTCCAGGGAAAAAATTAAAAAAAATAAATAAATCACTTTCACTCTTCTCTTTTGTTGGTTGTTCGATCTTTAGGATTAGATCTACAATACAGTTGCACCTCCACACACCTCCTCATTCAAATCTGTCTTTCTCCCTGTCTCTTTTTTTCCTTTTCCACCTCTTTCTCTCGTCTTGCATAAATGCCAGCTCCCCTACCTGGAAGCCTTTTGCACTGATTTACGAGGGAGTTTGTACTGTTCACATTATAAATCTCTCACCCCTGTGACACTCCTCTGCTGGTATTCATCCACCATTTTTTATTTTGTCTGTTTTGTTACAGAGTACTTTGGACTGGGGCCAAGGAAAGGCACTCTGGGATTATCTAGAGGTTTAACAGGAATGAAGTGTGAATTACAACCAAGCAGCTCCAGTACTGCTACCGACCTTGACAAACTTGCACCCGTGTCCTTTTGTTTTCTTTTTTAGACCTCTCAGATAATTACTCACCTCATATTGAAATGGCAAATAAGAAAAGATTGAAAACACCAGCAGAAAGCCCTCAAAAGTAGTCAGTAAGTGCTTCAAGACTCAAATAAAAAGACATTTAGAGGCTGAGAGAGAAAGAGAGAGAGGTAACACACATTTTCTGAGCACCTGAGCTTTTTAGTGTCCTTAAATGGCTGATGTACATGATTCTTTCTGCTCTTAATGCTGTTTTACACTTTGCCTCTGAGTCAGTGTACTCAAAGTGATAATTACTACTTTCTATTGTACATAATGCTCAATGAATTTCCCTCCAACCTTTGCACTTCATGAAAATATTTGCTGGGAATAATGAAATTCAGTTGAAAATTTTACCACCCTGGATAATATTACACTCTTCTATGAATATATATACATTTCTTTGATTGGAAATTATATTGCTGTATTTGTATATGATATATGTATATGTATGTAATGTGCACACACACACACACACACACACACACATATAAGATAACATAGACGTAATGATTGTTGTTACAGCAGTTTATATACACTCAACAATGCAAGGACTTATGTTTCAAATGTTCATCCATTTGAATTATGTAGGAAGTATGAATAAACTAAATCCACTTAATGTGAAGCAAGTAATAATATTTATGTAATAGTACAAATAAACTCAATGTGCTTCCTCTACACAGTAGCCAGGTTTATGCATTCAATATTAATAAAGCAAATTTGTTTGCCCAAAGCCATTTCGGTTTAGTAGTATATACTATGTATGTTGTTTACAAAGAGGTCTATAGTGATATAACTTTGCTCTGCTAAATTTTGTGTGGACATGTTCAGGACAAGAGTCAGATAATGAGTCAAAAGCAGAAAAATAATGTGTGCCAAAAACAAACAGCACTCAGATCAGCAGGTTTTGTAACTTTGCCAAACTATTTGTGAAAATACATACTTTTAAATATTCTACACTGTAGTAAAATAAACTTACAGGAAGTAACATCTGTAGGTAAAATGAGTGCTACGTAACACTGCACCGTCAGCACTGGCCCAGTATCAAAGATCTTTATTCACTATTTCAGATGAGGAATGGTTACCTGGATGCTCATATGTGGTGGCAGCATGCTGAAAAGCGACGGATGGGAATGGCGGTGGATTCCAAGCAGTGGGATGTCGTCTCTACTCCCTCCCCATCTGGATGCCTTTATTTCTGCCGTCCGCACAACCTGTGTTGAGACTTGGCTTTAATCACTCAGCAAGGGGCTGTCTGCAAAGGTCAGCTCCATTGATTAAATGCGAAAAGGGAGAGTTGTCATCTTTTATGCGAGGTGTGGTGATATCTCTATAATTCTCTGTAGGAGACTCAGTTGTTTCGAGGGGGCTTCGTTCTTACAGAGACATCGGAGGAGATGTTCTCTGTCCTCTGTTAAATCATGTTGGAACACTGCCTACAGAATAAATCAGTCCAAATTTGTAACTTCTCTATTTTGAATACTTTGTTGTGTTTCTGATGCTGGTTGCAGTCATTCTACAGCGTGTCTTAAGGATTTAAGATGTATAAATATTGTAGTCTGAGACCAATACACAAACACTTCTTTAATTACACTGCAGGATTTGTCATAATGTAAGTACAGGTAGCTGTAATGGGATGGTACAGAGAAGTGGGTGTCTCTCGAGAAATGAAATATATAAGTTATTATAAATGGAAAACACCAGCAGTGTCAAAACACCTAATCCTAACCTACATGCCAACAGTGTCATTAATGGTTGATGTGTCACACCATTTAAATATATGCCATGTGCTATCTGCAAGTAAGCAAATGTTGAAGATGTTCATGTATGTTAAATCAATCAAATCAAATTTTATTTGTATAGCCCAAAGTCGCAAAATACATTTTGCCTCGGAGGGCTTCACAATCTGTACAGGGAGTGACACCCTCTGTCCTTAGACCCTCGGTTCGAGTTGCTGTCTTATTTTATTTCAGAAATCTGTCTATTTCTGAACACAATTGTGGATCAACCAACCTACAATGTACCCTTATGCTGTATTCATATATTTAGGCAGTGTAGGAGGCAGGCAGTCTCTGGCCTCTCATGAAGTTACACCCATGTGTGTTGTGCTGAGTATGGAATTTAAGTCCTCTTATATAGTATACAGTGTTCTTACATGGCTTGTCTTGTCGTACAGTTTGTTTCCTGAGTATTCAAACTATTTTAACTCTTTTGTGGCCCAGGTTCCTGAAACTGCTTTCATCCAACAATAACGCCTGAGCTGGCAGGACTTTCCCCTATAGTGCCACTGGGCATCTTCGAAATCGCTGTAGCTTTAACGAGTGGCATCAGGTCCACTTCATGATGAATAGCAGTATGCGTATATGCATGTTGAGTGATCCAATTACAAGAAGACAGCTCAGGTGTGAATGCACCAAAGATGCATTGAGGACGCATTGTGAACCGATCATTCAGACAATGCTTGGAGATGCTCTAGCAGTGTTTACTCAAATGTGTCCTGGGCCACACAGGACCGCCTGCTCAACAGCATCAACTGATGTCCTGCAAGTACACATGGAACACGTCCATTGGTTCACTGTAATGCAGATTATGTATGTGGGCTCTCTTACCTGCCAAGATAAGCAGCAGATGTCTGTGACCACACTGGCAGCCAGAGCCTCATATTCTGAGCTCCAGAACAGCTCTTCAGGAACTGTGGGTGAGGTGATGCGTACACTGTCCATTCTTTATACAGGCAGTGGTTCTGCCTTGTGACCTGTGTCGTCTTCTCCTTCCTTCACTTGTGTGTTTAGTTGCACAAACATAACACTGGTAGCTGGAGAGGTGCCAGCTAACCTCTGGGCTCTGCTGAGGTGCTCTTGAGCAAAGCAAAGTCTAACCCTAATCGCTCGAGGCATCCCATCACTTTTTCCACATTAACTGCATGTGAGGTTCCTGTGTGTGCTCAGACTTGTGTGTTTTCTAGACTAAATATCAGCTCTTTCTGGCCCATATGTAGCTGAAAGGTTTGACCTCTTGGCCTACTTGAGCTGAGAATCAGTGTTTGGAGTCGCAGAGCTAAGAATCCAGTTCTCTTAAGTCTTAAGAGGGTTAAAATGGCTGGTAATGTTTGAAAAACCCAGAAGATTTACGCCACTGTTGGACGAAGTCAGTTGGGCCCTCTAGGTTGTTATTTTTGTCATATGACATATTTTTCACAGACAAGGACAAGATATAGTATAGTACCTACAGTCTTGGCCTTTAGACAGCCATCTCTTTATCTTCACAACTGTGAGGTACTGGCTTGCACTCTGCTCTGTCACCATCACGTATATGTGCACTGATCTCTGGGACAAGTCTACAGGGGTCTGATCTCAAATAGATGACATAAAACATTCTTCATGAGCCCTCATAGAGAGTAACACATTCGTGGTGTATCTGTAACACAGTTCTTCCATAAGAAGTCTGGCAAGTAGAGGAGAACGCTAACAATTGCTGTTGATAGGAGAATGTGAAGAAAAGAAAAACAAACTTCAGAAAGTCAATTTCTGAATTTGAGCATCAGGCCCACCATGGAAGGGCTGATAGTATGAGAAGTATTTTATTCCATGAATTATTAATAGTCTGCACTGTTTGTTATGAGGCATCAATGGACATATGGAAGAGTGGAGGACACAACATACTGAGAGAGTGAACAAGTGAGAATTAGAGAGACAGATAACAAAGCTGTCAGCTGCAGAAAGGAATCATATACAGGGACAAAACCTGGAGTTGGCCTACTGTTGACCTGCTGCTGACAGTGGAGTGGCAGAAAGAGAATGAAAAGAAACAGAAGGACAGTTTGTTTTTTTAAATATTTGTTTGTGTGTATAAGAGTGTGTAATGCTGTTGAGAAGAAATGAGAGTTCAAGAAAAGCTCTGCACCTATTGTGTGTTTGCATGTGGACATCTCAAACTCTGCCTCCAGGGTTTCATTGATGGCCACCTTTTCACCAGGTAATGTTATGAACATTGGACACTTGAAAAGCATGGCTCAGATCAATGTACACTCTGGTAACAACTGGATACTGAAGACAGAGTGACATTAAAAACACTTTCTGCCTTATGGGTGCCCAGCAGATTCATGAGACCTCCAGTGTGGCTGTAGGTCTCTAAAGGACTCTTAGGATCAAAGGGCTGAAGTCTGGGTGAAACTGGGTTGATAAATCAATTCACTTTATTTCACCAGGATAATCCATTTAGTATAGAGTCATCTCAAAAATGAGTCCTTGGTATATTTGAAATCCCCTAGACTATTAGGGATCATTTCAGACAATGATACTGTAATACTGAAGGCTGTAAGGCACTGAACTGAAAGCAGAATTTCTGGTTTACAAGGACTTGCAGGAGATGTGGATCCCACCTTTGATGCTGACCTTTAGTGATTCTTAGTGGCAGACAATACAGTTATTTTGATTCTATCCCCAACAGCCATTTGCAGAAATGTGTGTGATGGTCTGCTGACTCTACCCAGGATCAACACTAAACTTGGACAAAGTTTCTTCATGCCATATATCTGGATCAAACTCCCAGAAAACTGGAAGTCCTCTCCAAGTGTCACTTCTTTTAAATCAAAGATGCCTAGCCTTTATTAAATATCCATTAATGTCTCTCACTACGCTGTAAAAGGTGGAGCAGAGCTCAACAAGCTACTATCCCAACCACAAAGACCATCGCTGCATTCATCTTAACATCATAAGAAAGACCAAGGTAGGGCTGTGCAAACTGCCTGAGCACAATACCACAGTAACCAAGGTCTCATTCATTTCAACAGGTCCACAGTGGAGAGGGTGGACAGCTTCAAGTAACCTTGGTGTCCACATCACAGAGGGCCTGACCTGGTCACTTCATACTGACCCTGGTGAGAAAAGCAAGGTAGAGGAATAATGAGGAACTTCTGCTCCTTCACCTGGACCCCAAGGCCCAGCGAAGAGTGGTCGGATCCGATAAACATATAATAGGCAGTATCCTGTCCAGCCTAAAGGATATTTACACTAGGCACTGTGGGAATGAGGTTAGAAGAATAATTAAAGTTGTTGCTAATTTTCATGTTCTAAAGTTCATACTTGTACTTGAGTGGGGTATAGTATAAGTTTCCATGCTTTAATATTTAAAAAAGCATGTTAGTTTTGTCATACTGTCCATTGCTCTGTTCACTTTACAGTCACAATCTGATTGTCCCTCAATATTGCAACATTAGTCCAACATCACCCTCATCTGCAAGTCACTTTACCTCTGCAACATGCTAATGCCAATTTAACAGACTAAACTTCAAAATAAACACTAAAGCAACACAACTGATCCATCCTCAGTCTTGAACGTATTCTTACAGAACAGAAAGTGAATCTGTCTTTGTTTCCTCAGATGATGGGTGTAAATGAAGTTCAAAGTTCATCCAGCCGATGCCTAGCTGGAGGATAACCTATCTAAAGTGCTGACTAAAGCTGTGTTACAACATGACATAATAAAATAAAATACATAAAAGTAAGTTTGTTTTTCTATAATCATGACCATTAACTCCTGCATTCCTGTTTGCTGCCCAATTTGTTTGAATTGTGTGTTGCAATAAATAATGCCTGGGCTACTAGTCAGGTTATCTTGTATCTATATCTTATTATCTTAATATTACTCCCTAGTTAGGGTAAAGAGTTACGCCCATATTGCAACTCAGTAACATCTTTCATTAGACCAAATTTTAAACTCTTTGTAGTTTTCCTGTTAAAGATTTGTAGTTTCCAAGGCCAAACCAGCCCTGAGGACATCACTATGACGTCATAAGGGTTATCAGATTTAACTAAGCTCTTACATCATGGACTTGAACATCACCAGTTTCACTAAAGTGGCATTACATTCTGAAAATGTTCAGATTGTGTCCACTTTTTGTCTCAACCATGTAAAAAAAAGTTTACACAATTTCCCTGCGGGGATTAATAAAGTATTTCCGATTCTGACTCTGATTCTGATAAAAACAAAAATGTTTTGGCTGATAGATCCAATGCCAATATGAGTTTTAATGCAATATTTGTGCATGGCACCTATTGCATGACTATGGCTTAAGACTAGGGGAATATGGTAGTTTTGGCAAATAAATAATGGTAAAGGTTTGATTAGGCAACATTTTTTTGTTGTTTTTATTGGACTTATGATTAAAATGTTATCATCATCTGAGCTGACAATGGCATCTTAGGTGGTGAGGATTACTTTGTGCATGTACTGAATGCATCAAATTGGCACTAAGGCAAGATGTTCTACATCTAGTATAAAACGGGCCATGCATGTTTGACCCTGGTCAAAATATTTTTTAGTTTAGTTTTTTTTTGTTTTATTTATTTTGCACAGTTAAAATTACATAGAAATGACAAAGATAACAGATAATGTAAAGTGCAGGGAGAGGCAGAAAACCCATCTTATTTAAAGCCTCCACCTATAGTTTAAATTTCACAGTACTACATAAAGTAATGACAAACTGATAATAGAAAAAACATGTATACATGTATAACATCAACAACTAGTTATAATGGCAATGCAATAACGGCAAAATAAAAACAAAAATATTAGTGATGTTTTCTTATTGTTAAACTACCATTTTGGGTTCGGGAGGCAGACACGGTCAACACTTTTAAGAGTAAACTTAAGACTTTCCTTTTTGATAGAGCTTATAGTTAGGGCTGGCTCAGGTCATCCCTTAGTTATGCTGCTATAGGACTATACTGCCGGGGGACTCCTCCTTTCAGGGTTATGCCTAGCCAGGCATGGTATTGGTTGAAGATGCAGTCACATCTCCCTTTACTGAGAACCCTCTCTCTCTCTCTCTCTCTCTCTCTCTCTCTCTCTCTCCCTCTCTCTCTCACCCTCACCACCACCATCTGTAAACATACATGTCTGTCATTCATGTACATTAATGCATCTTACTAACTAAACTTCTTCCCCGGAGTTTCTGTGCTCTTTCGTCCAGCAGGTTCTCGTGGATCGTGACTGCTGCTGTGGTCCTGCATGACGTCCACTACATATATTATTACTGTCATTAATGTTACCAGATCTCCATTACAGTTTATAGTAACTTAGTTAATGATTTGCTGCTGCTGTGCATCTGTGTCTCTCTATCTCTATCACAGGTTCCACTGCTACTGTAATCATTTTATCATTCATTGTAATCCATTGTCATTTTTCATTGTAATTACACAAAATGTTTCTGTTGACTTGTTGACTGTACACGTGACATCTATTGCACGTCTGTCCGTCCTGGGAGAGGGATCCCTCCTCTGTGGCTCTTCCTGAGGTTTCTTCCACTTTTTTCCCTGTTAAAAGGGTTTTTTGTGGGCAAGTTTTTCCTCACTCGAACCGAGGGTCTAAGGACAGAGGGTGTCACTCCCTGTACAGATTGTGAAGCCCTCCGAGGCAAAATGTATTTTGCGACTTTGGGCTATACAAATAAAATTTGATTGATTGATTGATATTGTAAGATGGATTTAATGAGTAAATGCAGTACATGCATAATGGGATTATAGTGTCACTTACACAGTAACATACTGAATTTATTTTACTTTTCCACTGTGTACCTGTTCTGCTGATTGTCCTGCATGACAAACACACTGGCTTTTACACAGGTATGAAAAGGTACTGTTGGCAGGACAGTGCTGAGAATTAAACTACAGACAAAAGATTTTCTTTAATGTATATGATGATGTATAAACCCTTTTAAAAGCAGATTTAAATGTTCAAATGATTTGGACATCTTAGCACATAAGTAAATGACAGCGATCAAACTGAATGCGAAACCTCCTAAAGAGTTTCTGTAATGTCCTTTCTGGTTCTTGGATTCATATTTGGGACATCTGAAATTCATCGTTATGATAGGTAAATGAATTATTTCTGCAGACATCAGAAAGACATCCAAAACTGTGGAAAGGAGCTTATATTTTAGTAAGTTGTTGCTTGAATTTCTACAGTTAGTGCTAAAGAACTGACAGGTTAAAGCAGTGAAAATATTCTTAAGATAGCATACACTTAAACTGATACTGCATGTTTTTTAGGTCTGCCTTTCTATGTGGCTAAAATGTTTTGTTGCTGCCTTCGTTCCACAGCAGTACATAGCTCTGCTTCCGTGTCAGGATGATTCTTGTGTATTTCTCCAAATTGGAGGCATGCCTGGCCCATCAAAACAGAGTAAAAGCTGCATTATATAGTATAACATGAATTAATATTTGCTGATCACTTCTAGCATCTGGAGGTAACTGATCTGTGTGAAGATATCAGCGGTGTAGAGAATCAAGGTTGATTTGCACCACAAGTACCAAAAAAAAACAACAAAAGAACCAAACCTGGACACCTTCCAACACTTGATCATAAAACTTCTCCTGGTATGCAGTGAGGAGCTTCAGTATGTCCTGTGTGTTTTCTTTCATCTGCTAAAGGAGTCACAGTGGAACTCTGATCAACACACTTAATGACAGACAGGTGAATTTGCCCTGTCTTCACCTCCTCTTTGCTCCATGCCACGCCATTAATCCCCACATTCCTCCATCTTTCTAACCTGCCTATAGAGGAGGGTTCAAAGGTTATGTTCACCAAAGAACCCTCCCCAGAGCCCCAGACACCCAGGGGGAGCAGTCTCAGCTTGACCCCTGACCTCTGACCCCTCCACCCGGGTCCCAGGTCAAACACGATGGAGAGGCAAGAGGGTCACGGTCAAGGACTCAATGTCTGCTCAACATCAGCAATACACACACAAAACACACACACACACAAAACACACACACATAAACACACACACAGACACACACACACACAGTGGCTGTCTTCATCCATCAGTTGCGTGTGTTTTAGACTGGGCTGCTTCTGGATGTCAACACAGACACTATTGATTTCTCATTCATCTGGACCAAAGACCTACAGGAAAGGTAGAGAGGGAAAAATCAAGGTAAATAAACTAAAGGAGGAGGGGAGGAGGGTAAAGAAAAAGGGAACAGAGAAGAAGAGTAAAGGAAGAAAGAAAGCAAAACAATGGAATGAAAGGAAAAGGGGAACAGAAAGAAGAAAATGAAAAGGTGACAAAGAGTGGAGGAAAAAATGGAGGAACGGTAAAGAAACTCTGAGGGAAGATGAAAGGAAGAGGAAACAAAATGACAGATGATAAAAAGGAAGGAAAGAGGCAGAAGAGAGACAAAAGAATGAAAAAGAGAGGAGACAAAAAAGGGGGAGGAAAGGTAACAAGGGATTTGAGGATGAAAGAAAAATGGCAGTTTGGATAGACATATGAAAAAATCAAATGAATTATATTTTTGAAGCTGAGAATCTGAGCTGCTATGAAGATTCCACTCGGACACCTAATTCCCCCAAACACACATGATTATTCAATCTAGGTTAAATCAACAATACCCAAAAGGTAGCACAAAAGGTGAAGGTTGGCGTGGTGGAGGATGCTGCAGCAGCAAATAGTGTTGGTACGAGTGCATAATAGTCATAAGTGTGAGGTTGTAAATTAATGACTGGATGTTAGCAGTAAGCGAATAGCCAAGCAGCTGGTGCCTGAACGATCACCATGTGGGTTTGGATCACGTCCTCTGCCATACATAGATGGTGGCAAAGCATGTTCTACTTGGGGATGCATGTTCACATTATAGATATTATTAGACATTATGTACCTTCTTGCCTACCTACCTACCTGTCTCTCTACCTCCCATCCATAAGTCAATGAAATCATCTAATCATCTCCACTGCCTGCATTAATGTCCCTCCTCTATCGCTCTCTATCACTCTTGTGACAACTGAGAGACGTTTATGAATCATCACTGCATCAGCACTGATAGTAGTAGTGTTATATACGTGAACAGAACTTTTTGTGGGGATATTTCATGGTGTGGCAGCACAAAAAATACAAACACATGGTGTAGATAGCAAAACGTGAATCATTTTGTACCACAAATATTAATTTCTGTGTCCACATGTACAACATGAAGAGAAACAGGGTGAGCAGTACACTGAGAGATACAAGTTAAAGTCCCATGAAGCGTATGTCAGAGTTTCTCAGGTGTGTCTCCCCTTTCACAAACCCCTCTTGACAGACTAAAACATCCAAAGTGTTTGCACAGTATTGTATTGCAAATGATTTCCGTGAGTCCATTGTCATTGTATTGGTTCTCATTGTAATACAAAGAAAAGAAGAGGAAATTTGTTCTGTTGTATTCCAGTCTCTTCACTGACCTTCAGCCCAAGGCTGTCACTGTAATTGCCATTGGAGACTGTATCTTCTTCCAGCCATACAGCCTCTTTCTCCACATCTACCAAACAGAAGAGTGTCAATTCAAGAAAACAGAGGTTGTGTTTATGAATATGCAGATGGTTGTGTAGGGGAGAATACAACAATTAGTCACTCGCACGCAGGAGAAGGACAACTGCCCATAGGATTCTCAGTTAGTATTTAAAACAGTCCTGGAGTCCAAATAGACAATAAGACCCAATTCCAACTTGTTATACTGTCCTAAAGGAGGAGAGGAAAGGAAACAAGAAATATTCTCTTTTCAGATTGTATCAGTTGTGAGAATAGAATACCAAACATGTGCTAATGTTCTAGTTCAGATTTATGTAGAATTTGCTAGAAGGGCCATCATATAGAGGAGGCTCATTTTGGCCCTTTGCATCCACAATCTCCTTCTTACAACCCAAAACCTGGGACAATAAGTTGAAACGCAGATGAACTGGTAAATTAAGCTTCGTGTTAACCAAAATAGTCTGGTACAATGCTCAGATTACTGTTGACAATACAACAAACTGTTTTTTTAACTTCATGTTCAATTTTACTCTAATCCTAATGAGGACGACCCAAAGATACACTCCCAATCCTTCACTTTGGTTATAGAAGGATTAAATGGCTTGTAGCAACAGCCCCGGTCCTGGTTGTTTTATATGTTTATGGTGTTCATTTTTTTTAAGATCTTTTGACCTTTAAAGTACAGAAAGTAAATGAAGAGTTTAGCCTGCTGGTCCATCAGACTCAGAATCTCAAAACTGCTCTCCAGCCACATAAAAGCTTCAAGAACCGTGCTAAACAGTGTCCCCCACTGCTCAATAAAATCTGTATTTATCTTGGCTGACACGTGTAGGAATTAGGCACTTGCTAATATTGAAAATATTTAAGATCGTATTAAAGTCCATTTTGGCTCAGTTTGTTGACTTTCACAGCTTGGCCTTGGATTTATAATGGCCTCTGAATTGTTTCCTGATTCATAATGACAAAATTATATACTTTTCCTTTTTGCTGGCAGTCTGCGTGAAAGTGTGCACTGTGTATTTGGCTGTCTTCTCAAGTGTGTATGTGGATTGTGTGTAGAGGCAGGACAGCGTCAGTGTGTGTAAGTGTCCCTGGCCATACTCTCGCTGCTGCAGCAGGCGGAGGGGTGGGGGCATTTATCAGCTCTCTAAGTGGCTGTAGGAAAAGCAATGCTCGCTGGGAGTTGAGCTGACAGCAGTTTTCCTCGGATCGATCTGCAGCGCTGCTCCAGTTTATGACAAAAGAGTTCACGACACGGCAGTCACAAAGTCAATACCGTGATAAATACTCCCCCTCCACTCGCTCCTGTCCGCCACTTTACCAGGCATTTGGCCTGACAGTTATTACTCCCGCGGTAAATCCACTGACCAGAGGGGAAGAAAAGGCACTCCGCTCCAGGTCTCTGGACTGGATTTATGGACCCAAGTGGACCAAGTTTACTTAATTTAAAGAAAAGATATAAACTTGGAGAGTCACTCCTTTTGCAGGCGAGCCACTGCTGTAGTTTTACTCCTGGGAAGGTGAAATAACTGTTAAATGCACACATGCTCCTGTTATGCATTCCTGTATTTATGCCTGTTTGCAAATGAGGAAATGTTGAAGCCCTGTTTTCAGCTTTGTCCAAGCATGTAGGTGACTATTAATCCCCCCAAAATACATCTGTAATATTTCCCCCTCTTTTCTTCTTTGGGGATCTAATTTGAATAATGATTAGTGAATTAAAATCAGGGATTAAAGCGTACACTGTCACACTCACACACTTGTTTGCTGTTGCCTTGACCAACCAACAACCAGAAACTTTCCATCACATGCTCGTCACATTACCATGAAAAGATCCCAATAGTTCAATTTTCCACAAATGAGGAAACATTAGGAAATGTTTTGTAATTTGCCTCAGCACTAATCGACATGTTAAATCCCTTTTACAGTTAGTAGTGGTGTTATCCTTGCATATGGCATAATCAATGCAGCCAATTATGCGGATGAAAATTACACTGGTAGATATTAATATTTTCAATTACTGTGGTCCAAATAATACAAGTCTGGGTTGGGATTAATATTTTCTTCAGTGACTTACAAACAGGACAGCTATTGCATGTAGAGTGGGAAATCATTGTGTTGCAGCATGACGTGTAATCCTGTTAGAGATTGGGAAACACATTTAAAGATCTCATTAAGATTTATCTTGTTTGGGGATTATGAATAAAACGTTAGCATGGACACCATGGCACTTTGTATCCCATCATGCAAAGCATCTCTCACAGGCTCTGACCCACCTTGGTACCAACACAGAACAACATAGTTAATTAGTTAATTGGTGCACAGCCATGCATCAACCCCAACTCTACCTGGTCAGCCAGTCCTGTCCTGTTTGTCTCAGTTGAAGACAGGCGGATTGTGATTGATGTATGATTATCTAACTCACTTCTCATGGATCCTGAACTACAGATCTGCTTTCCTGATTCAGATATGTTTTGTATGACACTTTGTTTGAGACCTCTTCCTTACTGCCGTCTTTCAGCTGTCTTCACACCCACATATGTAGCCTGGCATCACAGGCCTCCAATGGTTTTTAAAAGGGAAACACATTCCCTTCCACCACAGTTATAATATAGCATTTCATTTCTACTTATCCACCATCAACAACAACCACCCAGGCCTCCAGCGTTTCCTTGTCAGAGCCAGTGTCATCACATGTGACATCACATGACCTCTGCCACCTCTTCTCCCACAGTACTGCAATAGCAGGCCCAGGTTGTATTTCCCCTCTGTGTGTGACTAGTCTCAGGTCATCTCAGCCTTTTTTTTTTCATCCCTGTATTTGCAGGCTTTGCAAACCTCCTGTGCATATGCATCCTTCCGTCCCATCCTCCCTTTCTTCAGCCCTTAGTAATATGGTTTCTACTCCTCCGTCTTCTCTTATAAGCAGCACAGCAACAGAAAAGCCCCATCCAGCAACTCCCCACCACAGGTTAATGAAGTTGGTGGTTCTCATCCAAATGGTTCATAGTCTGTTCCACTAAGAGGGGCTAGTTTGCCTCATTCAGCAGCAAAGTCTACAAGAATCTGACATTTTAAGACAGTTCAACATACAGACAGCTTCTGATTTACATTGTTTGTAATTTTGTGTAAAACACAGAGCAGGTTTGAGCAGATTAAAATGTCTACATGTGTGTGCTTGTTGAATAGGTGTATTGATAAAGTATTGGCTTCTTACTTGCTATGGTTGTATTTCACTTACTGTATGTACCTGAACAAGCATGAATGTCATCAACCCAATTCGTCTTTGAGTTATCTATCAAAGTGAAAGAAAAGCAGCCAACAGTGTTCAACATATATGAGCATACTGAGGAGCTGTACACCTCACAGCACAGAATAATATATTTTTTTAATTCATGCATTTCACAGACACTAAAGCTGAGCCTTGAGCCAGTAAGGAGCTTTCACTTCCTACTTATCATCATTGTCCAGTGGAAACCATCACTCACGTCATTCGCTTCGTATTTAAGAAATACCTTCAACCTCTGATGCTCCCAGAACTCTTGTTGCATTGTCAACACATAAGGCTGCTTGTTGACATTTTGGAGATGTTTTATGTTTTCATCTGACACCAGAACTCTGCAAACTGTTGTTAACCCTTTAAACTGTCAAGTCTGTGTACTGTGTGTGTGCACACGGCCTTGCTCTTCTGTTGGCGTCCACATGGCAAATAAAACACTGGATGGAGGAGGGACAGAGACAGACAAACACGGGGAGGGAAAACAGGAGAATGGAAAACAGAGGAGTGGAAGAAGAAAGACAGACAAGCAGAGAGCCGAGAGATGAAGGCAGAGATTTTTCTTTCAAGTTTGACTGGAGGCAATACAGCAAACCATAATTAATTACCACAGACAGGTACGTATTAAAAACAATATTCCATTTCTCCGAAGCCTTGGAGGTCTTTGCACCAATAAAGGGAGGTATTCATCAGATGAGGCCCTGTCCAAGTAAAGCTTCATGAAAGCGGACGCTGCCTTGTGTGGTTAATTTATATCAAAATCCCTGCATAAACTGGGAGGCCGTAAAAAGTCCCAATTAGCCATCTGCGATTGTCTGGAGGAGGTTTGATGTATGGGCCTATCAATACAGCACAACTGCAGCCTGGGCTGTAATATCAAACTGTAATTCAGGATGCACATGGCGAATAAGCACCCATTGACTCTGTGTGTGATTTTACAGACCGTTAGGGAGAGCTATTTCAATATAGGCAGAGCCATGGAAGAGTGGTCGACTTAAGCAACAGATGACGTGGGCAGAGAGTCTGCGTTTACATTTATCTGCTGTAAAGTTCAACATGGATGCTTGGGACTTTTATCATCTGCTTGTCAACTGGTTTATAGCTAGCATATTAAGGTTAAAGGAAAAACATCCAACAGTTTCAAAGTGCTGCATCCCTGTGAAATAGAATGAGGGGGTTTATGATACAGCTCTATGTGCACAACTAACTCCAAAAATTACCAGAAAAACTCAAATAAAACATCATAAAACATCAGGTCACAGCATGTAGACCTTTAGTTTGGTCTTCAGGTTTGTCCTTAAAACCCAGCATGTGTGTCCAGGCAGGTGCATGTGTATGCTGTGTGTATTATGGGGAGGAAGGGTGAGAGAGACAGGTTGATGTGGACAGATCAAGGTTTTTGAGGAGGAGACAGGATGAGGAAGGAGAATGACAGTGTTGATGAAAAAGAAGAAAATGAGGAGGGTGTGCAATGGACTCAGAGAATGAAGAGAGGAGGAGGAGATGCTACTAGGACAAATATGATGAGGACCAACATCAGGTAATGTCCTCACATGTTGAGGACATTAAACATAAGAATATAATAATATCCAACCAGGGCTGAGATGATCTTTTGAGAGGGCAACAACAGCCCTCCTTTCTATCTCTCTGTGCATTGTGCAGTGTACTATTAGTTTATTGTACACTTGAATAAGCGATACACACCATATACCATTCCCACAGGATGGCAGTGTAACTGGGCTGGGTATTATATTTATTTCAATGCATTATTATATTTCTAGTAGGTTATTACTCATGTCTCCATTTGAATTCTACTTCATTCTAAACACACACACACACACACACACACACACACACACACACACACACATCTAAATCTTATTTCACATAAACCTGCTTGCTCCGCCTTGGCAGTATTTTTATAAACTTCTATTTGTAAAGTTGCCTGTAAAATAAACGCTGCGTCCACGTCTTCAATATTTTTACCTGTGTGGCTAACCAGCACACCAGGAGGACAGGAGCAGGAGAGCGAGGTGGATGCAGAACTTTCAATTACATCGAAAATTTCCATCCATTTGAATTACATGGTTTTAATTAACTAATAAATGTGACGGCCTCTAGGGTTGTGGGCTGGGAGGACTGTCACTCTGTGTTGCAGGAGCCTGGGAGGTGGAGCTGCAAGCCTTATCATCAGATGCAGCACACCTGAGGAGGCTGTAGTGGAAGGCCATAAAAGCAGGCCTTGGCCTCACTTCTCTCTCTCTCACCTGGCTGCCCACTGGACTGATCCTTTGTTTGTATTTGTTTCACTTTCATACCCTGCATCATTCACATTGTTTGTTTAATTAAATTCATCTTATTATTAGTAGACTCTGTGTGGCTTCCCTTCTTTGTCACTGCCGTGTGAGCCAGGTTGTGACATGCTTCTCATTAAGTTTGTTAGTTAATTTATATTAAAACTATGTCATTCAAATGGATGGAAATGTTCTGTGTAATTGAAATGCATAGGTGGCCTAAACATGTTTTTGAGTGTATGTGCCTCAGTCTGAAAACATTTTGTAGGAATCAGATAAAAGAATGAGTCAGAAATAGAAGTTTGAGCATGCATTCAGTGTTCACTGTGACCTAAAACATTTTGCTCAGTACCAAAGGATTGAGGTTCATTAGACATGATTACCGTTGGTGAGTTCTTCCAGCTGTTCAGTAATACAAATATAAATCACAGACACAGAATCATCTGAAAAGTGTTGAAGGATAAGAAGGGAAGAGGTGGAGAAAGAAGAGGTGGGAAGGAGAAGGAGGAAGTCGTTTGGGGGGAGGAGAAACAGTAGCCTCGAGAGCTAAATGGGTGAGAGGGGAGAGGGGAGGATGGCAAATGGAGGAATTGGTTTACAGTCTTGAGTTTTGTTCCTATTTCTCCAATTACCAGGAAAAAAGAGCAGAGGAGAGAGAGAGCAGCATTCCAAAGGTTTGCACTTCAGGCAGCTCGCTCTGTGAGTCAGCAGAGGGAACAATAAGCCAAAAAAACCCTCACTGTCACTTGACCTGCACACACACCCACACAGACCAGACTACACATCACACACATACCATGAAGCATACACTGATCCGTAAACACTCCGCTGCAAATATGTATACACACCAAACAAAAACACACACACACACACACACATACACATACTGAAGCAGTTGTCCACACAGTCCCAGGTTAATTTGGTGGCAGCTCCCCCTCATCATCATCACACAGATGGCCACGAGAGAACTTAATTCTTCCTCTATTGACTCAGTTTGTGTTGCCAGTCCCTGCTGTAATGAATGATCCATCACCAAACCTACTGGAGGCTCAGGGTAAGCGAGTTTCACACTCTATAAGAGAGAGAGAACAAGGAGAAGGCTAAGAGATTTGATGCGTTTAAATGCACCTGCAAAACATTCCCAGGCTGTATGTTGTATATGTGCTGCACAGTTTTATAGAATTTGCATATGTTTTAAAAGGTACAGCACACTTAAATGTTGTAAAAGTTGTTTTAGCTATAAACTGAATTGTATAAATTGACTTAATTAAAACAAAACAAAAAATTGCATTTACGGGTTGAAACTGGCTTAATGCGACATCTACTGTTTTAAATCCTCCTGAAGTTTGCACAACAAATGCTGACATAAATAATTAAACTGTTTGGGACTCATTTTTCAAATTTATAAAAAAAATATAACATAATACATTTATATAAAAATAATATTAACCCCCTCCAATTTGAGGTAGGCGGCCCACCTACGAGGATCGAGGAGTTCGATCAACCAGTCAGGTTGCTTGATCCGTGCAATGGATCCAAAATATGCCATTTAACTGACTTGCATTAAACTTGGCAGTAGGTGTATATCTTTGAATTGTCAGCAATTAAATCAGAATGATTTTCTCAATTAGTATTTTTAAAAAAAGATGTGTTCTTGCTTCCTACCACTGTAATCATCTCACATCCCCTCAGATTAAACCCTGACCTGTAACACTATCCTCTATGTTTACCCACACATGTTTGCACGTAACTTTGGAGAAGCATAATTCCAGCCCCATAGACACTAGAAAATGCAAACACATTATCCACATTATCACTTTTGGCTGTGTGTCGTCGACTAGCTCTCAAGTAGTCAGTCTTGATGATCTGCAACCTGAAATGAAAGTAAAAGTCTGTCACCAGTTATGCTGGAAAAATATTTTTCTTACTCATTTCTGACCATTGGTGGTCAGCTGGAATGACCAAATCCAATGGAGTGGTAAATACAGCAGCACCTCAGCAACCAAAGATCCTCAACTGCTGAGGTTACTCAGTCATTGCAGGAGTGAAAGATTGGCTTGATGTGAAACAGTCAATGACCTCTATGATGTTCCTTGTAACCATAATGCCAAAGTTTAATTTCTTGCAGTCAAACATAAACAAGTATTAGACCAGAAACCCATTTCATAAGATCTAGCCCCATTTGAGAAGATTTCATTGTTTCTAATTTAGTATTTAATTAGAATTGTCTCAGTAATTCTCTTATGGAGATTATTTCAGAATTATAATACACTAAAATTAAACTACTGCTAATTTCATCAGGGACTCAGTAGAACCACCCTGAAGGACCCCTGGAACTCTTTTAAGGACCCTTTGAAGTCCACACACAGATCTCTGGAAGCAGTGTGTGAGGAAGCGAAGACTTAACCAGCTGTCAGGGAGGCCTGCCGTGCTGCTTAACTCTCTTAATTCTGACAAGTGAGGACTTCTCAAGCCAATTCCTCCAATATGATGGACACTCTCTAACAGTTGGCCATTTCCACATTTCCTTGCAGACTTCCCCCTTCTTCCCTCCCTCTGTCATTTCTTTTCTTTCTCTTTTCCTTAAAGATGCCTGCAAGATGAAAGGCTGCAGCCCTCGCCCTTGCCTTATCACTGTCTTTAGAGCTTGCAAAAACTTGGCGGCACCTCAGCTTTTTAGAGCGAGAGAGGGGAAAGAGAGAAGAGAAATAGCGTTGGGGATTATAGTTCTGAGGACAAACCTGGCTATTCACACTTGGCATTAGCAAGACAGCCCGGGTACAAGAAGGATATTTTTTATTCCCTTCAATTTAACTTTAATTACTCAAATCTCGGCGAGGGCACACAAGAAAAGCCCAGGCATTTGTGTCTGGGAGATTAGCAGACTGCCCTGCCAAGTCCTCGCCGGCACTGCATCGTTAGATAGAATTCAAATTCAAATCCAGGCTAAAGACAGTGCAGCTGTCACCCCCCTGGCCTGAAAACCCCCTGGATCAGGAACGAGCTGTCCTCCCTCCTCCCTGCTTTCCCCAGGAGAAACCTAATCCTGCCTCCCTCTCTTCCTCTTTTTCCATCGTTCTGTCTCTCTCTCTGATGACTGTGACAGCTAAAATAAAGCCATTAAAGCCTCTCTGAAATAATTAGTAATTAAAAATAAAAAGTGGGTTGTTTTGTATTTCTTTGGCATTTTTCCTCAGGCTGGAAGTGTAGGCTGCCGTTTGTAGGTAACACATGCGTCTTTCATGACTCCTCAGATATTGTTTTGAAGTGTGGTTGAAGGAGTGATTTCTTCATGGACATATCAGGTTAAAAAAACATTTACGCTTCCACAGCTCCTCCTCGCACTCAAGAAAAACTTACTGGGCTTTCCTTTCCTCTGGAAGTTTGACGACATGCCTAAAATCAGCTTCTTGGTGACATGTGATACTGTGAGTCTTCATTGGGGGCTTGTTTAATCTTGTCAGCGAAGGACTCAACAGGAGAGCATCTCACAACGTTCAAATCCCCACTAGTTGTTCGCTTTCTACCCGCAATTGACTTTGTGAACACCTGCAATGTCTTCGATAAGTAGTTCGTCTTATCTTCTTTGGGAGAGCAGACCCCATTATCGTGGGTTCGGGGGCAGATACCCCCGTCGTGCCGCAGGGCGCAAATGATAATCCATGCTGCCACACCGCTGAAATCCTAGTAAAGTGATCCTAAATTGACAAAACCCTTGAATCCCCTGGACTAGGTTAAGCCTCATCTATTAGTGCTACAGTAGCTCGGGATAAGGGTCGTCAGACTTGTGCCATTCCTGAGAACATCATCAGCAGTGCCATCCTTTTGGTTATCTCTTACCTCCTTTAATCCCTGCAGACACAGCAATGCAAGAGGGGCAAAGAGTTCACCATCCCTCTCTCTTGAAAGTCTTTAGGTAATTTCTTTATAAAGTCATGTGCTCCATGTGCTTGGGTCTGTGAAAACACTGCATCAAGCCATAATATCAGAGCAGACAGCATTAAGCACGAGTGCTGCAACTGGTTATTTCACTGGCCCAGAGTCCATGAGCGCAGTAATTGATTGGCGTGATGGAATTAAGGGGAAACTTGCCGTGCTGAAGGGAGAGCTGGCACGGGCCTGATACATTAAATATCTAGCCTGGCTCAGCCAGCCAGGCATCTGATTATGGTTTCAAAGGACTCTGACCTGGACTTGATTAAAAACCACGTACCCCAGATGAAGGGCCTCTGAGGCCCCCAAAGGCATCCAGAGTGATGCCAGTAAGGGGAGCCACAGTGAGTAACAGCAGCCTGGGATGAAGTCATGGCACGGCAGCCTAATTACAGGTCAATTTAAGGGGGTTGGTTTCGCTAGCCAATCAAATGTTGTCTTGGAGGATGTAGGTGGGCTAGTCTTGTATATCTTTCTCACAGAGGTACACCCTCTTCTGCAACAACTCATAAAATTATGGCAAATGAAACCATGGAAAACAAAGAGGAAGAGGCAAAAAAAGTCTAGACCTCTTAGAGGAGTTTAGTTGCTGCCTTACTTACTAAGTTCTAACAAGCCGCAAGAGCCAAGTTAATAACCCCCTCCTCCATCCTTCCATCCCTCTTTCCCATCATCCATTCTCACACTCCTCCCTCATCGTCCTCTCATCCTCTCTCCCAGTCTGCTCTGGCCTAAGGGAGGGGATAGCGATTAATATCTGCCTAACTTGTTACCTAATTCATTATGGAATAGCAGTTAATTTGATTTGATATTATTTTAATAAAATTCTGTAATATATTAGATTGTTTCAGGCTATCAAAATAATTTTCCAATTATTATGGTTACTCAAGCAAGTCCAGCTTCCCCTCCCTTTGTGGTGAACAGCAGTTGGTCTGACTGTGAATACATTAGCTGCTACAACTCCATCCCGCCAATTTACTAAAATAGACGTATATGCATGATTACACCCCAAATGTTATTAGTGCTATAGATCCACACAGCCACAATAGATTGGAGTGTGACTGTGTGGCTCAGCAAGGTGTCTTAAATGTGTTTGACTGAGCCCTCATAAGGAGGAATGAATCAAATAATTCCAGAGAGATCTGATTTCTTTCTGTGCTAATGGCCGCACACTACACTAGTGTTTTGGCTCTCTGTTAATTAGTAACACGCTTCAGTAACCCTGCCCTTTCTGAGGCATCAAGGCGCAGTGGGCTTCAGCTCAGATGGACGTGATCTAAGCGAACCCCCTCCTCGTACACACACATGCACACCTCGCTGCCCCCTGCCAGCCTTTGAAAGCCATCGTACAACGTAGAGATACGGACTCGCCGTCACATCACGAATATGCTGCCCATAGCTTCAAGAGAGGTTTTGAAAGGGAAGCAACACCTTATAAATCACAGCACGACGGTCTGCTGTTAGTGAGCTTTGCATTTCCAGCACCTGTGACCTCACTAACTCTTCGTAGGGGCTCAAACTTATTTTCAACCTGTAGAAAAGTTTAATGTGATCCTCAAGTTAATGTGCTTAAATGATGGCAAGTGTCTAATCTGATGGACCCGAGCCATAGGCTCACCTCGCTCTTAGAAGTGGAATTCCAACCGGAGTGCAAAGAAGAGAACTTGTTTGGCTGATGCAACAGATCTTTCACTGTCTTCATATTGAGCATACCGTCACATATTGGGTTTCACTCCCTCAGGCAAAGTGCACTGTATCTCTACCTCAGTATGCATTCACTCTTATGTAAGGATAAAATAAAGGTTCTCCTGTTAATTGTGTGGTTGCCTCAATTCTTTATCACCTGTTAACCCAGTGACTTGATGGAAGGAACTGGACTTTTTATATCCCCTATTCAGTAAGATTACACCAAGCTGCCACTACAAAGTGCAATTTATGTCCACTTTTAGATCATTTCCTTGTACAGTCAGCGGTGGAAAACTGTCCACCTCTTGGAGAAATGTCTATAATTACTGGCCACACACTCAATTACACCCAGCTGTAACAGCGAAGTCAGGTTGACATTGATGGCATTTATTTGACCGCGGACAGGTTTTCTGTCTCACCTCCTTGTCCAGTTGCTCTGATGTCTGCGCCAACGGGTGCCCCAGAGCACTCACTCAAGACCCAGCCCGGTTTCACAAGTTCCACCTCTCTTAAACTCATAACTCAGCTTTGACAAGCTGTTGGCATCCTCCCAAAGACATACTCTTGCCAATGTATGCAAACTGCTCTTGCCTTGAGAGTTTGCTTTTTTCCATACCATGACAATGGAGTTCACTTTTTAACGCCCTACTTTTTATCTCTTATTGCATTCGCATAACCGCCCCCTTCTTTTTTCTCCCTGCAGTCACAGCGTTATCATGATTTATTGAAGAGTCCATTTTGTTTTCAGTTCCAAGACGCTCAAATCAAAGTACCATTGCAGTACTTTATCTTGGTTTATTGGAAACCACTGCATACTCCCCTCCTGGTCAGTTAAATGTATTTAAGTGTATATTTTGATAAAAATAGTCTCCAAGCTGCAGATTTCATTGTTTTCCGTGTCAGTGATGAATCTCTCTTTTTTGATAGTTACTCTCAGGGAGAAGAAAAATGCCAGCTTGGCTGCACTGTTATTTCCTCTAAAGAAAAAAAAGAGAAGGCACTCACAGTAAGAAAAAGGGACTGACTAAAAATAATCTGATTACACTACCTTGCTTTGAAAGTATAGCAGCTGCAGCACATTCACCATTGTGGTTTGACATTTAATTAACATGTCAAAAAATATTTTGGTCATTATTTTAAGTTTTCTCCCCGGGGTATTTGCCCACAAGCCTAGAATGTTCCTATCAATTACCACCACTCCCCTCTCTTCTCGACTGGCTCTGAGGACACGGAGAGAGGTCACTAGAAAACTTGTCTTGCAGCCTTGAAGCACATTAGAAAGCACAATGTTCGAGGTGTTTTTATTTAAAGTGAGGTGACAACAAGACATGCTCATGTTATGTTGACTCGGTGAGTGTATCAGAACAACACATGAGCTCTGCTTTTCGCCTCACACTTCTGCACATCTAACTCAGCAATCTCAATGAGCCTTCATGCTCTCCAGTACTCAGAGGAAGAGAGTAAAAAACACACAATGCACAGAAAACATGAAAACCCACCTTTGTCTAAATCAGGAAACAATACCTTGCTGTCTGTCAAGTGGACACAAAAGACTTTAAGATGCACCCCACTGTTTCTGAGATTCTCAGAGAAAGCATGTGTATGGGCATGTGACGTTCTATGATTTATGCTGAGGACACAGTATAATAGAACAATGGCCAGAGTCCTTCAATACAATAAGCAGGCTGCAGGAGAGCCATTGAATGCTGAGACACTGTCACTTATTGCAGGTAATATGAATGGAGAGAGGCCAAATTTGATTTCCAGGGTACTACCTTTGTGCGCTGTTTGTTGGTCATCACTTGCAAATCAACACAGGCTTGATTAAGCACCACTTTATAAGCAAGGAAAGGGAAAGAGGGAAGTGCATGGATACATGTAATACTGATCCTGTTTATTCCCTCATACTTTATTATGCATAACATGGCAAACAGAATGCGGATATGATGTTTGTTGTCTTTTGTATGTTCACATTGAAAAAACAGCTGATTTCAGATCCGTAAGACAAGCCTAACCTGAAATGAGGCATATTCACACACAGCACACAGAGGAGCAGGGCAAGTGTTTTTAAATACAGCCCACTTCTTTGGCCACCACAACTTTTGAGTTTAACCTCCATCTGACTTCGACGCACGTCTTTTTAACTGCTCTCTACCAAGGCGAGCAGGGGCACTGTGTGTGCTTCCTTGCACCCAGTGCATTAAAACCTTCCCTCTTATGTTCTGGGAGATTGAAAGTGTCCAGCGTTTTATTCAAATGACACACTGCCTCACCGGGTGCCTCTTTTCTCTCTCCTCTATCTGCTTCCCTCCATCCCCCCCTCCTTCACATTATTTTTGAAGACAACTGCAGGCTAGAGGATAAGAATCCCAGTTGCGGTGCTTGCCGGCACTTCCTCCTCGGCCCTGATTTGAATAAAGAGCTTTGAAATTAAGTGGACAGGCCCGTCAGAAAAGCAGCGGTGCGCCTTTAAGAAAGCTACAGAGCCCGGGTAAATTATTTTGATTGACGGTACCAGGACATTTTTTGTGAGCTGGCTCATTTAATTGCGAGTGCCAGGGGGCATCTTCAGGGGCCAGGTACCGGCGTACCCATTTGATCTCCTCTAGCCGTCTCCCGGTGGTACAGGCTACCCGGGCACCGAGGGCCAGAGGGCAGATGAACAAAGGCAACTCTGTGTCTGTGAGTCTCTCTCCACCTCGCCTTCTCTGGAAAAAAAAAAAAAAACAAAGCTGTGGAATGGGCAGCCAAAAGTGTGAAAATTGATTTCCAAGCTCATTTGATGTTGCGTCTTTAGTGTCAAGAGTGGTGCATTCATTGATAACGAGAAGAGAGGGGGAGAGGAAGGGAGAAGAGAGGAAGGTGGGGATGGTGGAGTAGAAAGAAGAGAGCAAGAGCAAGACAGTAAAGGCAAAGAGAGCAAGAGCATCTTCTGACAAACATTCTTTTTTTATTTTCCTGGATGGAGAAGAGGTGTGGACTGGGTTTCAAACGAAAAGGAGGATTAGGGAGAGGGGGCTTAATGAGAAAAGGATCCCTAGTCAATGGACAGGCCCTGTCAAAAAGAAGAAGCCAATACTCCCAAAAGCTGAGCTGAGCCCCAGCCGGCAAACACACACACAAATGTACATACACCTCCAGACCCAACAGTTTTCCTTAAATCCCATCAACCAAAGCCCAACACTACTCTATATAACCTATATTACTATCTTCGCCAGCTGTCTGTCTCACACCCCGTCTCTGAGCACAGCAAACCAGCTACAGAGCCAGTTGTCCTTATCAGTCCCAGGACTTGATATGAATGAACACAGTAGCCTGGCTCTAGTGCTCAAATCAAGCCTCAGGTCCAGATGCCTCCGGTCTCACTCAGTTCTGTTGTGTCTCAGTCTCAGTGGCGATCTGACCATTTACAAACATATTACATCAGCTCAGCCATATTTTCTTCACCTGCCATTCACCAAAACGATGTTGAAATTCAATTACAAATGATTTAGCGTAGACAGTGAGCTAAATGGCTGTTTTGACAATAAGTGATTGCATCATTGGTGCTTTGGATATGAATGCTGTTGGATAGGATACTGTGTTGCTCCTGCTGAGCAGTTTCTGCCATCATGAATGTGTGTGAATGGGTGAATATATAGATACATTTTTCACAACCTTGCAACCCAATAGACATTCTCATTAAAAATATCTAGAAAATGTCAGTATAAACCATTACTTACTGGTCAACTTCTAAACACATACACCTGTGCATTACAATAGTAAGAAGATAGAAACCCAGCTTCAGTGAGTCTACACATCTTGGTTATGTGCTGGGGCAGGTAAACATTAAATCTTGCTTTCAGAGATTCTGGGCTTGGCAAACTCAAATGTGCTACCTGAAGTGTTCCACACAGGATACATGGCACTTCAACACTTCATCCAGGTTTCTGATCACTGTCTGTCAGATGTTTTATTCACTGAAGGTAAGTAACAGTAAGTAAAACATAAAATATGATAAGTGATACCATCATTGTGCCTCATTTGTGATTTTTAGGCTTCATGTCTGATTTTTGGATCATTTTGGCTTTCTTAATGCATACGCCATGATTTTTTTTACAATGACAAAAAAACAATCTCACTTGGTCTAGTATGATCAGTAGCTTATGATGGCTAAAACTGAGATAATTATTGCTGTGTAACTGACATTATTTAATCTGTACTGTCACTGTTAGAGTTTACCTTTCACTCGGGCCACAGTGGTTGCTGTGTTTACTGTGTCACTAGTCACCTTAAAAAGTTGTTCATGTTTGTTGTTGTTATGTTATGAGTTTTGCTCAGAGTGAGTCCTTGTCCCTCCATCATAATTTTTAACATAAAAACACCAGCATGTGGTGTGTTAAGCTAACTCATCCAAATCCAATGTGTCTTTGTGGCAACAGCATTGCCACGTGATTGGTGAGAAATACCCTTGTTTCTTAGATGTGATTGATTTGTAGATTGTATATTGAAGTTTCTGATTTTCTTATCAAGGAAATCATTTTCCCTCAGTGTTCATACTGTTTATACTAGCCAGCCCTAATTAAAGTCTGACATCACATTCACATACACCAAAATAATAAGTTATATGGTGTTTATGTTTAAGTGTCTACATCCCTGTGATTCAGAGTGTTTCATCCACCTACCTCGTCTGACTAGGATGAAAGATTAGAACTGTCCCTGTGCATTGTGGACTCACATGGCTTCTGTAAAATGATACTATTTATCATGTAAAATACACTATTTTCTCAGGGGGGGAACCCCGGGGTGGGCACCTGGAAGTATGACATTTTGAAGGAGAGATTTCAGATTTAGATGTAGATTTATGCATTGTCTTTAAAATGAATTCTTCGCAATGGTGTGCTTGTTAAAGGGCTTGTTTGTATTTGAAATCTTTCCCCACTTTCCTTCCCAACACTATTTTCTCTCCCTCTTTGAATCCAAGCAGCATTCCACTCCTACTTAATTGACTTTGCATATAGAGGCGCCTCTAAACTGGAATAATAATGTCAAGTTAAACCTTTAAACTTTGCATAAGGAAATCAAGTGCATGTTGTAGATTGAAGATAGATACATGATATAAAATGCAAACTATATCCTCTGCAGGCCACACTGTGTCTGTTGCATTTTGCATAGAAATGGCTGTAAGTTGGAGGAAGCACTCAAATGGAACATAAATTATTAAAATTAATATTCTTAAAAATAAATCTGCCATATTCCATACAATTAATATTAGAGGAGTACATAAGCAATTTAATATTGTACTTCTATAGAGTTAAAGAAAATGATCAAAACCTGTGCTGCTGAGGTCTAGACATTTCAACTTGTAGTTTCTTGCATGGGGAAATCTTACATTTCCCATGATGCAACCAATAGCATCTTTTTTGTGATATGGGCTACTGTCTGGTTAACGTCCACATCTTTCAAAGTGCACGCCTCTAATTTGTCTTGCTTTAGATTGAGATGTTGATTGATTGAGATTATAAAAAGGATCTGTTGTGTCATAAATTATTGTGTGTTGTTCCACTTCAACAATTAGTCTCTCGCCGTTCATGTTGAGACCCTTTGATCGATTGACTGCTGACCTGGTGCCACCGGTAATGACTTAATGTTGATGAGAAGTTGTGATAGGCTACATGAACTGCATACTGTGTTTTATTTTGAAAGGGGGCGGAAGTGTGTTACGTTGATTCTGTGTTGGATTTCCTGTCTGGTGCAATCTGCTCTGTTGAGCTTCACGCGGTTTAGCAACGGCTTGATAGCGCTGCAGCGCGGAGAGACACTGCTGGGACGCTGCTGAGACGTTCCGCGGCGCGCCCTGGGGATGGTTTCATTGATTAGAGTGGCAGCGATCAGCTCCGGTGACCGCGGCGCAGCCAATACGCACCACTTACGTCCCCGGTGGAAATTAGGCTTAAGCCTGAAGTAGTTGTTGACACGCAGTTGGCAGTATAGAAGACTTTATTCTTAAAACTGACAGTGAGATGCTCAGGAAGAGCTTCTGCCCTCAGACCACTAGGATCTTAAACAAAGGCATTATGTATTTATTCATTATTATTATTATTATTATTATTGTTATTACTTATACTTAAATGAATGTTGTGTCTCTTATTCCCACCCTGCTTTGTGTGCTGGATCATGAAACTGGACAAAATGTTTTGTTGTCTTCCCTCTGATGTCTGATGTCGCCTGCTCCGCCCCATCTCTTTGTGATTTACAGAGTTTCCTGATGGACAGTGAAGTAAAAAGCTGCCATCTGTTGCTGCTGTTTGTTAGTCGGGCTGCATGGAGTGTGAGCTCAGAACTTCAGCAATACAATGCCGTGAAAGTTTTGAAGGGGTCAAATTTCCCTCCTTCATTCATTGAGGGCACATGAACGTCTGCTGTGAGGCCACAGTGGAAACACAAGTAACCACATCTCAACATGGCAAGGCATTAAGGCCAGCTATACCAGGTGTGTTAAAACATGACCACAGAACAAATACATATAACCAATTCACTGCTACAACAGAGGAGAAAAGTTTCGTGCATTAGTGAAATTTCAGCAGGTTTGTATCCACAGCCCTGCAGTGTGCTGATCATCCTCCCTGTCTGGATCTCATTAACCGTCTGTTGCCTAACCCACGCCACTAGTCTAATTCCCAACGAGCTGATTTCTGTCCAAGATTATTTAACCAAGGACCTGCATTGTTTATTTCATTTTATAAGTCAATAATCTTATTTTCCCTCCTCTATTCCCCAGATTTAGCTAATATGCCTAATTACAAATTAGCATTCTCCACATAGAAGAACCACATTTCCAAAATAAGACCCAGGCTTCCAGTCAGAGACATGAGCAGCTCCTTCTATACCTGCCATGTGTCCACGGGCCAGGATATTACTGCACCTGGAGGACGAAGGCATAGAACTCTGTTTAGTTTGACCCTTTGACGTGAATAAAGAATATTCTGTTCAGTAATAATAATTCCTTAGAGCCCAAGCTGCAAATAGGGATTCAGTCACTCAGGTAATCCAGGGTAGTGCCCTGAGGTCCAGACTCTCCCATTTTCATTGTGTAGTGACACTTTACAATAACCAGCATTAATAAATGGTCAATTGATAGTTTGCTTTAACATAGCTAACTCTCAAAGCTAATACGAAATAAGCACATTAGTAACAGTTTGTTGTTGCACACATAACATTTGATATACTATGTTTAATATTTTTTATTGTTTGTACATCTCTAAACAATACATAGATAGATGGATCAGATATTCTTAACATTCGTTAGTGTGCAAAACATCTATAAGCTTTATTTGAATAGCTGTTATAAACGTGCAACTGATAATTCTTAGATAATACCTTCTTAAATGGTTAATCAATACTGTGTAGTACATCTATAAAGGCTGTTCTCAATCCACACTTAGATTTTGTCATGCCCTAAAACCTGCTCATCCACAATATCTGACAACACGATACAGCACAGACATTTCAGAAAATGAATAACCTGTGGTCAAGAAATTGTTAAATCAATCAGCTCCCCCTAAATCTTTTTTTTTACATGTCAGTAACATAAGTTTGTGTCCCTCAAACACAGGCCCACAGCTCAGGGCCTGGGCCTCACCTTTGGCCTGGGTTAAGAGTCCAAAACGCTCAATGGGTATAATTGTGTCACCCGGAATTCATGTCTGATCATTTTTAGATGACCTTAATGGATGAATAAGTGTTTAGAAAGAATGTCATGAGCATGATCAAAGAGGCTATCCTGAGTTCACATGTGTTCCAGCACAAACAAGTTTTCTTTCTGCCCTCCAATCCAGAGTTGAGGGCAGTGGGGCAAGAAATAAACAGATTTGAAAAAGCAATCAACAGCCCCCCCACCCCACCAAAGCTGATTTGCATCTGATCCCCAGATCATGTTTTATTTATCAGTAATCACAACCAATCAGGGAAGAAATTAATCAATGAAGGCGCGAGGCAGGAGCGATATCCACCATCTGGGGGTCGTGCTGATCCCTCCACCCCCTGGCAGGGACGCACACACACACACACACACACACACAAATGGGCATGTACACATAGACATACAAGGTCCAACACAGATAGATACACACATGTATGCACAAACACACATGGGCAGAGAGAAATGAATACAGACATGCAGTGAGAAAAAACACACATTCACACATGCATGGACACACACAGGGCTCAACAACAATGAGAACCAACATTATGCACGCACACACACATGCAGTCCCCTTTCCTCTTGCTTGTCATAGGCCCATATTTAGGTGACTGATATTTTTCTCTCCCCCTACCAATGAGCTCCAAGCAAGTCCATATGGCCCGGATCAAAGGTGTTGCTGGGTGCATGCTTCTGCTTTATTGCCAGCCGCTGCTGTTAATTAGGAAACAAGATCACAGGCAGTATTAAAATCCAATTAAATTGATATGAACAGATTGCCAAGTGATGTTCGCTAATGTATAATTGAGCACCATGCAAATTTCTCTGGCTGCCTTTTGTTTTGCTGTGTCTCTGCCTCTATCTCCCCGGCCCACAATGAGCAGCCAAGCTTGAAACTTTTCCTCTTTCTGTCGTCACCGGCTCAAAGATAAACAAGTTAATGCCCTGAGATGGGGGCTATTGCTTTCATCAGTTAAAGTGATATCCTCCCAATCATTCACCAGAGGGGCTGTGGAGGATGGAAGGGGTGCCAGCAGGGCATGTATCCCAGGATGCTATGTCTCAGTCTGGCCTGTCTGGACATGTACATTTGAAAAGTGTGTGTGTTATGAACCTGTTGTGACCTAAAATATATCACACCTGTTTATTCAACAGAATTGATTTTCTGACTGCAAGCAACATCATCTATATAAAACTATACAGTAGTCCACTGGTTGCCAACCTGGGGGACAGGATGTTCTGTCACAAGATGAGTCAGAAGTGTCATCGGACTGCAGACTGACACTGTGTTAGAAACCAAGTCCTGGACAATAAAATGTTCAGAAAGCTGAAAGATGTAACAACCCACACATTGTCACTGGCCATGATGGTGATAACGATAATCCTGAAGGGTTGAGGATTCCATTGGCCACAGTTGATGAGGAAGAAGTCCCTATCTGACTCCAATCTGCAGTCTACTTGATTGGCCGCCTCCCCAAGATCCCAAACAGAGTCCAATGAGATGACAGAGCCCCAGAGGTGTCCCTTAATGCAGAGCTCGAATGTTTTCCTGTTTTTTTCATCCAGTGGCAGCTGATAATAACTCATTCATGATCTTGTGTTTGAAAGTCAGTGGCTGGAATATTTGATCAAAACTGGATGGAGCATTTTGTGATGTTTACCATAAAATCTGGCAGGTGCCAGTATTATTTTTAAGTGTACCATGGTAGCTTCTTAATTATCTTGATTTTGCTTATTGAATGTATTGATCCATAAGGTAAACCACCTTAAATAAGTAAAGTGAAAATAAAATGACATTTCATTCATATCACAGGCTAGGATGAGTTTCTAATATGCTGTTTTCATTTTACATGTTAAAGGAAGCAAAATCAGTAATCATCTTCAACACTGTGCGTTTGAAGTATAATAATAATTATAATACGGGTTATTCGTGTAACACTGTCTATTTATATTGCAGTATAAATATTGCAGTATCAAATATTCAGCCTCAGGCCTTTAAAAAATAATTCCAATGAAACAAGGTGAACATCATGCTTAGGTTGAAGTGGTCATGCGCAAAGAAGGATGAGGGGTTGCAAGTAGACAAAGCTTTATGAACTAAAAAGCTCATGTTTATTGTGATGATCAGTTTGGGGTCCTGGAGACCCCAGGCCCTCTTTGACAGCTCAAAAATATGTTTAATATTTAACTGATTTAACTTAATACTTCATGACTTTCTATTATTGCACTAATCACTTGCGTAATCATAGCTTTTTTGACACAGCACAACCCCTCCCAAAGCCCCAATAACTTCAATTACACCTCTGTGGTTAATGCTCATCACCTCACAGCAAGAAGGTTCATGGTTCAAATTGGTTAAACATACTGTGCATTTCTATGTCTGCGGAAAACCTTTTGGCAAACTTAATACAAATATTTCCAATGTATAGCCCATAGACAAACTTAAATGTCCTTATTTGGTGTAACAACAGTGCTTCATGGTTATTTCTTTTGTGGAAAAGGAAACCACAGGGTCACCACTTCAGTAACTTTATCTTTATCTATATATGCAAACATAAATCGAATTACAGGTAAGTGTAGTATAGTACCTTGTAGAGCCTCTAAAGAAGCAGAGGACTGGAGTACACAAAGGACGCTCCAGAAGAAAGTGAATTTCTTAAGGAATGTCTAACTTTAACACTGATCTTGTCAACTTACTCTAACATGGCAGGTCAGTCAGGTTATGGGATAGGACACATTAAGGATTAAGGATTAAAAAGTGGATTATGAAGGCTTCCCCTGTCTCAGGATTTGTGACATATTCATGCATGGAGATGTGACTGGTCAGATGAAGAAGGGAAGGATTTTTCTTTGAGCTTTAAGCTGGTCCAGCAGCTGACTGGCAGATTTTAAATATGAGGCTTAGTCCTACTGGAATGATGAATGACATAAATGAAGATCAGGTTGTTAGACTTTGTCTGCAAGTAAAGCTGTCACTTGCCCCTGTTTCTTGAATGAGTTTTCTAGAGATTTCACAGTAACCTCATTTACTACGTCCACCAGAGGTCTTTTAGGGTGATCTAAACAATCCAAGAAGAAGGGTCCCAGGAGTCCTAACCAGGTTACAGGGGCCTACTGAGGTTATTGTGCACATTTAGATCATTTCACAAAACTCACCAGAGTTCTTGGCACTTGGCACAGACACCAGTTTGATCAAGTAACAGTAACTATGTGACTTCTCAAAGGGTTAGGATCTCTTTTGACCAGCACAATTAATTAATCTATTAAGCCTAGTAAGATCATAAGCCTAGTAGTCCATGTTTGTCCTGTCGACAAGAATACTGTAATCTTTCTGAAAATCACTGCATTTCTTGAACCCTCTGTTTGTTTTTGTCACCCAAGTGCGCATGAGTCCAAGCTGAGCATGTTGTGTTTCTCTCTCTTTCTGTTTGTTTCCATTCACCTGTTTGTGTAAATGGTGTTCTTGAGCCTGTGTTTGTTTAGTCTGTCCTCTTTCCAAGTCTCCATTGGGGAAAAGAGGTCATGTAACCCCGGTTGGTTTGGCAGGAACTGGAAGTTGCTTGACATTCTCCTATATTCTTATTCTCCATATATGTTTACAATCTATCTGTAGTTTTGTCATCATGATTTCCCTACTGTCATGGTCTTGGTCTATTCTGTACACACAATATGCGCTACATGACTGTCTGTTCTGGAGGACGAATCCCTGCTCTGTTGCTCTTCAGTTTTTTCTGGAAGGAACAAGCCATTCTATATAAGGTTTCAGAGGGTTGTCCAGGTGTCCTTATAGAGTTTTCAGAGGCCTCCAGTAGCCCTTAATGGTAGTTCCTCAGGTTACCAGGGTCTTCCAGTGGTTTTACTCTAATTTTATTCACTGTGACCTTCTGAGATCTCCTCACATATGCCTGTGGGGCCTGATATGTCTGATTGTAGGTAATTGACATAAACCTGTTCAAACAAACCCAGTGATTAGAGAGGTAGGGAAGTCTGTATCACCCATCACGAGTCTCACCAATCAAAACCCCATATTATCAGCAGTTAAAAACCGCTCACTCTCACAGCTGAATGAACCTAATCACATATATTGTCTACATATCTCACATACAATACCAGAAAAAAAGACTTCCAAGTAAATGAAAAACAACAATATCTCTGTCAGATGCCACAATCACCGGAGTCTCGGCTGCCGGCCAAGTCAAAACCTACCGGTAATATCAGGATGTCGAAAAGTCAGGCCAAGTGTGGAATGAAGAGAAAAAGAGGGATGAGCGGAGAGAGAGAGGTGTAAAGAGATGGATGAGGAGAAGTGGGTGCAGCTGGTGCCCTTTGTCTCTCCAGTGCTTGGTCCTCAGAGCTTCAGATCCACTGGGAGGGCAGAGAAAGCCCCAGTAATGACATGCTAATGTGACTGTCAGGAAAGAAAAGTAGAGATCGGAAATTGCGCCAATTCTCTGCCGTAAATGGGCAACATTGCAAAAAGGAGGGGAAATACTCCCCGTCCTTTTTATATGAAAAGTGATAAAAGCCTTGATAAATCCCAATAAAAAGGGATTTGGAGATATGAGGAAAGCAGATAAGAGCGAAACGGTGGAGTAGGGATGCAGGTGGGGGAGGATGGATAAAGGTGTAATTTTGGTTGGAAAGAGTAGAAGCATACAAGGCCTGCTGGGAAATCTGCATTTGGAGATGGCTGGTTTTTAGCTTTGTATTCTAGTTTGACGACTATCTGTTTTGAACTCCATTATAAAGTAGACCAAAATTGATGGAGAACAGAGTGACAAGCGCATTGAGGTATAGACTCATAAACTTGCACATCTGACAGTCCAGCATAAGAGAATTCCAGCACTGATGATGCAGATGTATTAAGTATATTTTTTCTTTAAATAATGTGTAGAGGTTTTTGAAAGCATGTTAGTGTTTTGTCATTGCCACCTTGCTAAGTGTTTAACTAAAGTCTGGATTTTTTTTAACCATTGGACGTGTTAGTCCACCTACTTAAAAGAAAGACCGTATGTGTGTGCAGAAGAAAATGCTGGAATAAGTTTTGTAATGGATGTAATGAGACAACACTGGATTAAGAGTCCATGTCACAGTGTCTTCCCAGACCGTCATGTCAACTATAAACGTACAGTGCTGCTCAAAAGTTTGTGAAGCTCTTTAGCTTTTTCGAATTTTCTATTGTTTTACCCTGATTTACTTATTTAATCAAAACCATTATTTTTTTATATGAAATAACTGGTGTAGGTTTATCAATTCAATATACTCTTTTAAAAAAAAAAAAAAATCAATTGTTTGGTCAAGACTAAATTAAAAAGAGTTTTTGGTCAATTGATGTAGGAGCAAAAATAAGTGAACCCTGAGCTGCACTGGTTAAAACAAGCAGTTAAGTAGAATCAGGTGGTACAAAATGGACCAATGAAATGAGAGATGTTTAGGGAAGAAATTGTGCATTACTGATTGAAATAGAGATAAAAACCAAGTCACTTTAGTCTTACCCAGGTGAACCCATACAGGTCAATCAGGACGCAAGCTCTCAAAGGACCTCAGGAAGAGGGTAGTGACAGCACATTTGTCTGAAGAAAGCTATAAAGTCATCTCAAACAAATTTGAGCTTCATTGTTCCACCGTGAGGCAGATAATCTACAAATGGAGAGCACTGAAAAAGACTACAACTCTGCCTAGAAGTGGGCAACCTTCAAAATTATCAGCAAGAGACACAAGAAAAATGATAATTCAGGTAAAAACCAACCCAAACATAACATCTAGAGATTTGCAGACCTCTCTTGCTGCATCTGGGACACATGTGCATGCTTCCACCATCAGAAGAAAACTCAATCAACATGGCTTACATGGAAGGGTTGCTATGAAGAAGCCTCTGCTTACAAAAAAGAACAAAGCTGCCCATCTCAACTTTGCCAGAGAGCACCTGGATAAACCTGAAGTATTTTGGAAGTCCATTTTGTGGACAGATGAGTCCAAAATTTAACTGTTTGGTCAAAACCAAAACCGCTATGTTTGGCAAAAAATCAACACTGCATACGACCAAAAGAACCTTCTCCCAACAGTGATGCATGGTGGTGGGAATGTTAAGATCTGGGCTTGCTTTTCATCCTCAGGACCTGGACAACTCCACATAGTCCAGGGAATCATGAATTCTGAGGAATATTGTCAAATCCTGGAACATAACCTGAAGCCATCCGTTGTGAAATTAAAGCTTGGCAGAAGATGGGTCATGCAACATGATAACGATCCAAAGCATTCCAGCAGTAGAACCATGGAATGGCTGAAGAAGAAGAAGAAGATTTGTGTTCTGGATTGGCCCAGTCAAAGTCCTGACCTAAATCCAATTGAAATGCTGTGGCGGGTTCATACTTTTGCACCCATGAAATCTTTTTTTTTTTTTTAATTGACCACTTTTGTTAAATAAAGAATGACAATATAACCATTTCTTTTGTTTGAGTCCGTTATTTGGAATGTCAATATTGTGAATTGGGGTATAACTTAACATTTAATAAGGTTATTTTAGTATTTTTTACAAAAACTCTAACCATCGCTGTAGGGTTCAAAAGCTTTTGAGCAGCACTGTATATATCATCATCCACTGACAGGGCCCACACCTCCTGTTCTGTCCAGAGTTTCCTTACCGAGACAATAGATTAACTACAGTATATTACCTAGATGCTCAGTGGCTCCTACTTATGACAGTGCATGAGTGGAGTGAAAGAACACAGTCTTGTGATTGGAGACGTAAAGATACAATATCCATAACTTGAAATACATGCTTGGATATTCTATTACAGCCGTACAGCAATAAATCAAGTTTTTGGTAGAATCATTCACCCTAAAATCGAAAAATTCCTCATGTGTAAATGGCAAAACAGTTAATTTGGCAGATTTTTCATAACAGAGTCATTTGACTGAAAAAAGAAAAAAAGACTCATATAAGTAATAATCTTCATCTGACACTGCTATGGCAACTAAAACTAGTTGGTTAAGACTAGGGAAAGGCTGTAGTCACTAAAAGAAACCAGCTCTAACTGTTGGTAAGATACTACATCAAAATTCCACACTTCATTTCTACAGCCATGCACTTCGACGTCTTCTGTTAAACCTCTGCTTTTATACAACAGTTCCACAAGTGTCATTTATCAGTTAATAATAATAAATGACAACAGATTATATATATATATATATATATATATATATATATATAGATAGATATATATATTTATTATCATTTATCACCACAAGTAATTCCGCAACTGCACTTTGACTGCACCGTTGCCAGGCAACACATCAACATTTTCCTGAGCACTAGCTTAGGAACATGTAAGGAACATGTCATATTTCTCAAAGGGAGTTTGGTGCTTTGGTGGAGCTTTAGAGTCATTCAGACTGCTAATATATTTATTTTTCAACATTTTGTCAGTGCTACAGACAACAACGCTATGTAACTGTTAAATATGATAATGTTGTCTGATGTTGACTGCTGTTAGCTATTGGTGTGAATAATGGCTGTGTATTCATGTCTGATGGTGGTGAATGTCCTCCTTGAGTGTTCTCCAGTTGTCCACTGTGGTCTAACTGGTGTGCAGATTTTTTCAAGAACATGATCCTGTTTACTATATTACTTATTATATTATTATCTAAGAATGAACACAGATCTCAGATCTGTACATTTGTTCTTGAAACTGCAATCTGAACAAAGCCCCCAAACAAAACAAAGCTGCATCCTAATAGTAACACAATAACAATAGCCATGCTGTACGTCTACATCTGCACAAAGCAGCTAATTCCGCTTGTATAATTCCATGTGTGTGTATTGAGAAGTGTTTAAAAGAGCATTAGCATGTACATGCTCCCAAACAAAGAAACACACAAACACAAAATGGCTGCAGTATATTTATACATTGCATCTGATTTGTGTTTATTCATTAACACACATGGATCTGCATTTAATTCACAAAGTATCGTTTTCTGGAGGAAACAATGTTGCTAATTAAGAAACAATGGCCCACTCCATTAATTAGCACTGCTTGTATTTCCTTTTTAAAAAATGACTATATGGCCTGGCCTTAATACTGGGAGAACTTTCTGATTTTATGATCAGATTTCTTGTTATCAGTCCCTTTATTGATACAAATTACATTATAACAACATGACAGCAGCTAGAGAAGCACAGATAAACATGAAAGATAAAAAAAAATATATAGAAACATTAGAAACATTTCAATATAGAAAACATTGTTTCTATGACTTTGATTTTAACATCAAGATTATGTTGAATATTTTGCTTTTTCTCTAATATTCATATTTCTATTTACATGAAAGAGACAGAAGCTTACAGGCTTGGTTACGCTCGCTTAAAGATTTTTTTTTTTTTTTTTAAGTTATTTTTCCCTGATTGTGCTGGCACATGAATTCACCAATTTGATTGCATTTCACTATTTAATTTAATTAATCACTCATTGTTTTACTGTAATGTATACATTTTTACATTTTATTGTCTTTTAGTTTTATGAGATAATGTAAACATTGGCTCAATGAGCCTTAATACAAAATAAAAGTCTTTAAAACTTGCCATTGTTTACAGTGTGCATATATACAGTATATATGCACATGCTATTAAAGCCTATATGTGATTGTTTACGGTTAATTTATTTACCATATCTGTCGTTAACCTCCAGCCCAGAAATACTTCTACATGATACACAGGACAGTCTATTGGGTCTGTCGTGTGTCTTCATAAAGATCTGCAGGCTACCATGGAGGAACCCTGAGACCATTTCAACTGGAATAAATGAACACACAGTAATGCTGGGCAGAAAAGTATAGAGGGGTGCAAGTCTCTCAGTGTGTAAGTGTGTGTGGGTGTGAGTGTGAGTATGTGTGTGGGGGGGGTGTATGTCCTAAATATGACAGATGAGTGTAAGGTGTGGGTGTGTATGAGCACCTAATTGGCCCAGATATCACAGAATGAAATATTCATGTGGAGGCTCAGCGTCTTTTGAAAAAGGAATCTGGTGTGTAATGATGAAGTTGGACTATTTTATCTGCTGTGCACCCCACTGACACACTTAAAGCTCACCGTGTGGTACCTCCCACCACCCACCATACACACATACACACACTGTATGGCCTCTGTACACAAATATACTCCGACATCCTTATGAAGTTAATGCACACATATAAGCATGTGATCATAGCTGTATACAAGTCACGAGCATACTTGATATTGTGAATTCACATGCGACCTCTCTTATCCGTCCTTGACTGTTCAGTTGGGTGTACATTGCAGAGTGAACATCCAGCTGCAACCTACTTCAATGGACTCACATGGAGCCTTCCAGCCTTGTGCCCAGCCCTGCTCCAATACTCCTGATACGTGGCCTGCTTCCGCTCTTTCACCTCCTCAATGCTGTCTTCCTGGGGCACAGTTAGTTTAAGTAGGAGAACCTGCCTTGAGAAGGCCGTTGTTGGTGTTATGTGACATGGAAACTTCAGCTTCTGTATGTGTGTTCGGGGTTAAAATGCATGTAAAATAAACTGAGTGAAAAAAGAATTTCCCCGTTGAGGGATTAATAAAGTATCTCTTCTTCTTCTTAAATTGACTTGCAGCTCCCAGTCAGACTTGGTGGTGAGCAGACCTGATGATGTTCCTGGCTGGATTCAGGACTGCTCTCCAGCCCTAGCGAAAGCAATGTGCTTCCTCTGGTGACAGAGATGTTAGGTACAGAGATGGCTTTGGAGCTCCACTCCGCCGCTGCCACTCAGCATCTGGTTGTGCTGCCAGCAATAGTGGCCTTCTCCAAGAAGGTTTCAGGGCAGCCACTGAGGATGTGCTTCAGTGATCCTCTTCCAGGCCATAGAGGGGATGATGGTGTTGATGGACTGGCAGGACATCAATGACAGCTCATACCATGAACGTTGTAACCCAGGTAAAAAATGTGGGTAAAAAGGTTGTTGAAGCTGTAGTATAAATATTAGTATAAATACTATTAAAATTATTTAAATACGGTTTAGTTTAAAAAAGGTTAAAAACATTTACTATAAAATGGTTAAAATCATTTAAAATGTATGATGTGTTTTGGTGTTTGTTTGTTTTTTCCTGGAAACTGTCTAAACCAGGGGTGTCCAGACCTCTTTTAAAGAGGGCCAGATCTGACAATGTGAAGATGCCCGGGGGCCAATACTAACATTTTAAAAATGAAAAAAATACCAATAAAAGTTATGTACAAACGCACTGTTATGTAATAATTTTATTTTCATTGTCACAATTATCTTTTTTTTTTTTTTTTTTTTAATGGAAATGTCACCAAATCTAAGCCAATCAGATGTGAACAAATCTAAAAAACAGTTATTCCTTTCTTTCACATCTGAAGTCAGACACAAAATAAATTGTATGGAACACGTTAAACTTGAATGAAGTTGATACAAATCTGAACCTTATGTTCATTTTAAACATGACTTATTATGAGCAATGCAAAGTCTGTTAACATTGAAGTTTAAAACATATCACTCTTGCTCTTGTCTTTCACAAGATCATTCAGAAAGTAATATTTTGTGTCACAGCAGTTATGTCCTTAGAGGTTGACGTTTAGTGCATCCAAATGCTTCATTATGTCAACCAAAAAAGCCAAATCTGCCAGCCACACAGTATCTGACAAACCTAGCAGGCCATAAATAATATATTTTAAAAATGAAGCATGAAATCTGACCGCGGGCCATGATTGGCCCCCGGGCTGGACTTTGGACATGCCTGGTCTAGACCAGCATTGATAGGGTTAATAACACGCTGCAGGCGCGTCAGATCTCTCAGGTGTTTTAGCACGGACTGTTCAGAGGAACAGACTGTTGAGACTGAAGCGAGTGATGTAATGTAACTAAGAGTGCGCAGGAGTGTGACTCTGCTGTTTTTACGATTGTTTGCTCGACAGTTGATGATAAAAGACAAGTTTCACATCGAGAGTGCAGGAGGAATTTCTACACGAAGTTCAAAGACTGTGTATGTTTGTGCCAACACTAATGCTATCGCGAGCGCTGCGGCTGAGCTAACCTGCAGTATAGTCTGTAGTCAGTCCACTACACGTCTGCTGATATTTTCAGATATAGTTTAACTTCCACAGTTGAACTGAGTAAGAGGGGAACGGCTGTTTTCGACCTGAAGACAGAGCAGAAACCCGGACAGAGGAGAGACAAGCAGGAATAATAACTGAGGTACCGCACAGTTTATTTTGCTCATTGTGAGGGAAGCGGCCATTCTTTTTGGGCCTCCACGACCACGAGCATCGATCCAGGCCTGCAACGTTATATTGTGTTTGAAGTCATTTTAGTTTGCCGACAGTTATACCCAGGTGTGTGTGAGTGGGCCCACTGATTCTGTTTGTTGTGTTTAATATAGTTTAATTATTATTAATTGTGGTTTTATAACTGAATCCATTTTGGGTTAAAGGTGAATATTTGCTTATTCTCTTACAGTATGGTAGCACAGTAAGTAAGTAAGTTTCCTAAAAGGGAAAAAAGGTCAATTTCATGTTGAAGTGTTGAAGAACATTCATATTTGTATTTAATTTTTCTATTTTCCAAACTCATAATTTCATTAAGTAAATAATTGAGTATTATTTTTCTAAAACCTGGGTGGTGTGATTTTATTGCATTTACCTGATAAGATGGAATAATATCATCCTTAAAGAGACATATAGACACTTCTGGTTAAAAATCTTTATTGAAGCTAAAACTTTAAAATTCAAACAAATGTGGGTTTAAAAAAAACGTCACTTGTTTAATGTAAATGAGATCCAAGATGATTATTAAAACTGAGTTAATCAGGGTTAAAATACAGAAGATAAGTACACTTAAAGAACCACAAAGCCCTGCCCTTATTCATATGACTATTGAGGAGAGCGCTACATGTTAATGCACTAATGCTCTGCCTGCCAGATCTTCAGTTCCAGTGCACTCTCTCACCTTGACCATGTTGCCACATCCCCACCAGCCTGCGGTTGAGCTCCTCCCGAACACCAGAAAAGATCCTCTAAGAAGAGCCGAATGAAGTCTGCTTTGTTTATTTGTAAACGTGAACACGAGTTAACGTGAACACGAACTGGACCAGCTAAAAAAAAAACACACAATACAAACTGAATGTCTGCTATAATAGAACAAAACATCTGCCCAGAATATTCTTCCAGGTGTTGAAGGGCTGATGATGGAAATTTCATAAACACTTTCAAATCCATCAATGAATTTTGTTTTTTATTGCTCTGATTTCTTTTGGCTGTTGCTCTAGTCAGCTTTTCTTCCTAGAAGCATAACTAAGAAACACTGTTGTGATTCATGTTTGAATACATATTTTCACAACTCCAACTCTCGTAGACATTTGTTGTGTCACACACAGCAGCCACCTCTCCCTCCCTCCCATCCTCCTTCCCTCCCCACTGGAACCACTACTGAAGAGTCCCAAGAGGAGTAGGTGAACCAAGGTCCTACACCCTCTTCCTGGATGCACTGCATAGCTTCTCAACACACCAGGACCTCCTTCCACCCCAGAAACCTCTGGAACTAGTTTACACTCACATGCAGCCACTGATTTTTCCATCACACATCCAGCCTCTAAAGTCTTGGCAGTGAACAGACAGCAGGCCTTGGCACAGTTCACCTTAATGAGTGGCAGCTCGGAGCCTCCTGCCACTGCTGGGTGGTTGAGAGAGATAGAGAGGCAGACAGAAACAGAGAGAGAGAGCACTGATTGAGCAGGGTGGATTGTGGGATTGGCATATGCTATGTGCTTCTGCGAGGCCTTGGCCGGCCAGCCGGCGACTGAGCTCTCAGAGCCTCCCTGAAGTGATGCTGAACAGAGAAAAAAAGAGAACTGAAAAAAAACATAACCACAATGGGGGGTTTTGCCCTTTGTATGGACAATTAATTAAAATCCATTTATTTCCTCATTTTATTCATTCTGTTTCTCCGTCTCTGTTCTTCTTAACCAAAGCTCGTAAAAGCTGGCCACAGAGAAAGGCGAGTGTGGCCAAACTGGGGCCTTTCCATCCAAACCCCAACCAGTTGACAGCCTTCAAGGAGCTGCTAAATGGAAGAGGAAAAACAATGGCTGCTCTGCTTTAGAGAGTACAGACAGCTGATGGTCTCTACAGGCTCAATGCAGCACCGTTACACTGACACTGGCTTCTGTTAAAAATCTATTCAGCCAGCATTTGGCCATCACAGGATGAAGCATATTCGACAAACATATTCACATGTCATCATTATATTATTTTGTGTACGCAGCTAAATCATAGAGTAAAATGTTTATATAAAAAGCTCATTCTTTAAGTCTTTATTCATTGTAAAGAAACACATTTGTTTATGCCTTCATGAACATGCAGAATAATAAATTTAGCAGTACAGTGGTCACTGTTAAAAGAAACAACACTGAATGTTGGTAGGATGTGAATTGAAGTCATTGGTACACCTCTTCAAAAAGCTGTGTAAGGTGACAACTTGCTGACTGATAGGTTGATGAAGTTGATCACTTGATTGAACTTGATTGACCAAGAAACATATAATGGAGTATAATATCGCTCTCATGCAGTATGAGCCATAGTCTGTGCAGAGTCTGTGTTTCTGTTGTACAAGTTGTGTGGCATGTTTAATGTCTCTACCAGAGGTTGAGGAAAAGAGTTCTTTTGCTGTGGTGAAATTAGCCTCAGAATATACTCCTTCATGAATATACAGTAAATTATGTCATCATATCATTTCTCACAGAACAAAACCGGGGATAACTTACCTTAGCCTGCAGTCACGTAACTGCACGCTGATTAGCTTTGGGAACTGCCCTCCCTGACTAAAACAATGATCCAGTCTTCTGGGTTCCTTGTGCCGAATTGTCCTGACTTCCAGCTCAATTAGTCCTGAAGATTCACTCATGCTCCTGCAAACCCTTTAACCATACGTTTGCACAACTGCAACTATCACACACTTCTTCCAGTACTCAATTTAAGACACTTAAGACACATCTACTTTTCATCTCTTTCCTCAGCTCACGTTTTCTTCTCCAAACATTGTTATTTTTCCTCTAACCTGTTTTTCTTTATCAACCTTCATCTAAATTTTCCACTTTTCCACATCTGCACAGTTAGTGACCAGGCGCTGTTCATGCACTCATGGTGTGAGCACTTTTTCCACAGTTCCTATCTCTCTATGACTGATGATATAAGGATATTCCTCATAAATGTCTGCAAGCAACACAATGCCCCATATTGGGTACATTTTCACATTTAAGTGGTTTAGATACTCAACAGTCAACCAGCACCATCAAACAGCTTGAACAGTGGTGCAAATTTGCTCATCAAGGTGCTGTAGTGGGAGGTAAATGCATAAAAATGCTGTTTGCTTACCTTTTAAATACAAAATAGTATCAACATGGTTTCAAATCTGTTATGTTATGGTAGAAAAGTTACTTGGTTGAGGTGATGTTTGAATTTTGGATCTTTACTCTGCAAGAAAATGAAATGAATTGTAAAGAACACTTCCAAATGAGAATGTATATACATTATACAAACAGAGGTTTGGTCTAAATCTTTGTTCTGCTGTTGTAAACGTGGCTACTTGTTATTCAGACTTGGTGTTTTTCTGGTGGATGTAAAGTGACCTGTTTGGTTTGGGAGGACCGGGGGCTTTCCTGTTTCATATGCAGATGGAAGGCACCTCAGAAGCAGGTAGGATGAAGGCTTCCTCCACCTGCTCTCCAGGTCTGAGCTCTGAGTACAAGGCAGTGAGGAAGGCTTCAAGGTGGACCTCTGCTAAGGATGCATGGATGCTGCTTTCACGACACACACACACACACACACACACATTCATGATGCTATCTCCCAAGGGCCTCAGAGAAAAGTCACACGATGCTTTCATTGAGGCCAGTGGTGGATGGTGGATAAAGCAGAAAGCTGACACAGGATTTGAATAATTCTGCATCATAGACACACACTGCATAACAAAAGGTAAGAACAGAAAAAAGAGCACACGCAAGGAATAAGACGAGAAGAGAGGGAAGATGGTTTCAGAGACATCACCTCTTCATCACAGCTTAGAGTTAGTAGACAGAGGAGCACACATCAATGAAAAATTACAATGATGATCCTTTAAAAATATATTAAAAACACATTGATTTGTTTTCAATGTTTGTTGAATGAATGGATCAAAGGTTGCTCTGTTTTTTATTTAAATATTCATTCATTTTAATATGAACCTTCATTTATTTGTAATAAAGGAATCATTTGAGCCATCAAATTTCTTCCTACATTCATTCCTTTCATTGAATTGATTCATCCATTCATTTTCAATTTAATGCTGACTATCCCAGCATGCATTCTTCTTCCACATTCCACAGGGTGTGTGAGAATGAAGGCTAAGTACAAACTTGTAGTGTGGTTAAACTGCAACTTGTTCACTGGTCTGGTATTGATTGTTACTGCATATTAACTCACTGTAGTAATTGTGACACTATGCACAAAAAATAGTGACGTGTGTATTGTCAAAATTAATAAAAATGTGGATATTAAAATGTGAGTTCATTACGACTCAATTTGTGCATTTGCAGATGACAAGTCACTGTGTTATATAGAAATGGATATCAACAAAGGCTAATCACATTTTGTAAATTGAAATATTAGCACCTATTAAACAGTCATCTCATCAAGTGCTGATATGTTGGAGATTACAAAAGCAGAATGTAGGGTCTCCAATGACTGTAATTAAGGCCGACCCATCCACTTACAAATAAAGGCTATAAACCCATTATTATGTAGAGAATTAGAGGAAATTCTCTTTTCAGAAATGATTCAAGAATGGAAGTATTACCCTTTTTTCCTCTTTCACTTGGTCTTTTTTAAATCACAGCAGAGGGCTAATCTTTGTGCAGCCACAGACAGACAGAATAGCAATGGTGCCCCAGAGAAATGTGTTGAATAAATGGACAAGGCGGGAGGATTGTGAGGTGACAGTGTGTGTGTGTGTGTGTGTGTGTGTGTGTGTGTGTGTGTGTGTGTGTGTGTGGAAGAGCAGGGCACCCAAAAAAATGCCATTTTCTTTTCTTTGCAACACCCCTTCTAATAAAAAATCTGATGAGTTTCTTTAATCACAAAGGGAAGGATTTGGCGTCTCCTTCCTTCTGCTAATTTATTCATTCAAAAGTCTTAATATCTGTGCAGCGGGCGAAGGATCACACAACACACGCTAAGCATTTTCCCTGCCACTCAAGATTTTTTTTTCTTTTTTGGCTTCATTAAAAAAAGGTTAGAGATTAGATTTTTTTTCCTTTTTTCATGAAAGCTTCCCAAATGTCAATTTTCTATTAGCGGGACAGTCAAATGCAACAAAAAGACGGTGCTTGATGAGTTCAGTAAGGCAGTAAGTGTGTGTGTGTGTGTGTGTGTGTGTGTGTGTGTGTGGGCGTTGGGGGCTGCATAGACAGTATGTTGGCTATTCGCTGAAAATACTGACTACAGTTTTTATCACACACTCGTGTACAAGTACAGTGTGCAGACATCTTTTCAAAATGTGTTTATTACTGCTTTCAGATGAACTATCTGGATTCCTTTGGACACAACTACAACAGGTGTAGCTGTATATCAGTCAGGCTGATTTAAAGTATCATTGTTGGGAAAATGAACAGTTGATTCTCTGTGCACTATTTCATAAAATAATTCCAGATCAAGTTTTGAAGTTAGCTTTGGGGTAACAGTAGCTCAATCCATAGAGACTTAGCTTGGGAACCGGAGGGTGGCCAATTCAAGTCCAGCATGGACCAAAATATGGAAGGTGGACTGGCACTGCCGAGGTGCCATTGAGCAAGGCACCGAACCCCCCCAACTGCTCACAGGGCGCTCCTCAGGGGGGCTGCCCATCACTCCACCATCTCTCTCCACATTGCATGTCTATGAGCTCTTGTACTGTATGTGTGTTCGGGGTTAAAATGCATGTAAAATAAACTGAGTGAAAAAAGAATTTCCCCGTTGAGGGATTAATAAAGTATCTCTTCTTCTTCTTCTTCTTCTTCTTCTTTCTTCTTCACAAATACGTATCACTGATTCACTGATGGACCACCTCAGCTCAGATATTCTGGAAAAACAAGACAGCTACATTTTAATAAGAAGAGAACATTTCTCAAACACTCAAAGATCCTCAATGAATTAGTTTGAGTTGCAGAATTGTTTCTCATATGTTCTGTGAGTTTAACAGGGCAGTAAGTCATCATCCAGATATTTTCTTGTATTTCATTTTTTGGCTCGTAGCTGTCAGGATCAACACTTTCCAAACTGAAATGTTGAAATGTTTAGCTGGTTTTGCTTGACTAGTACCTGAGCTTTAAAAATGCCATGGTGATATCAATACACATGAGACGAGTGCTTTCCTTGCAAGACATACAAAGAGATGTGGCTAGTGTGGCCTCCAACCCCCACCATCCTCGCTTACACACACACACACACACACACACACACACACACACACACTTCCATCACCCATGCAGTAGTAAGAGAATGATTCATTCCAGACTGCTTTTATCTGACCTGAGCCAAGTGTTCTACACACTGCGGTCAGGCCTGCAGAGCACTTTCTCACTTAGAGATTTCACTGTGTGTGTGCGTGTGTGTGTGTGTGTGTGTGTGTGTGTGTGTGTGTGTGTGTGTGTGTGTGTGTGTGTGTGTGTGTGTGTGTGCCCTCTGCCTTGTTCGAAGACCCTTCTTACAACCTGTCTCAGAGATAAGAACCGTTGCTTTTTCATTTCAGGAAACTCTCCCTCTCTGTTCTTCCACTCGGGAGCAGAGCGCTGAGGACTGGCGAGGCTTTCCGACTTCATCCTGTCAATACGACGGGATAAGGAGTCCAACTGAAAGTTCATTAATTCCTGGGTAACCTATGCCTGGGCCGGGCTAATACCCCCCTCCGCTCTATTGATGTTGCTGTTCCCAGGGTGAGAGAGCAGCTTTAACCTTGCAACACACACACATACACACACTCCTGTCTGTCTGTCTGTCTGTTTTGATCTGTCACACACTCTTCTGTCACTAAAATAATGAATTGAAATGAAAAGAAATGAAAGTTCAAAATATGGAGGCTTCATTCTTTCCTCATTCTTTATTCTGCATGCCTGATCTCTTCATTCTTTCCTTCTAATCTTAGAGATTTGTCTTCATGTGTACATGTGCAGGTGTACACAATGGCCTTTACAACCTGACACTATAACTCCACTACCTCAACCTCCTCATTGATATTGTTAATTTAAATGAGATACATAATAACATAATTTTAATCATCAATGCATTATAATTTGAATATGTATCTTGTATACATAAATAATAACATATATAAATAGCAATAAAAAGAATGTACTCATAGAGATGAATGTCCATTGTTGCCTTTATTCACTGGCTTCAAAATTTGATTGAAACAAAGTTACTTATATTATTTATAATGCAATTCTTTGTTACATTGTTGTACTGTTCACAAACTGAACATGTGAAATATTTACTGTGTAACTCCTCTCCTAGTGTGTGGGTCAGACAGAGCATCAATGGGGTTAACAAAGAACAAGAGAATACTCAGAGTATCACACAAGACAGACAGACAGACAGACAGACATGATGTGAGGTGAGGTGAAATGTAGAAAAGTACAAATGATTTCAAACTCTGCTGCTGCCATTAGCTTCTCCAAGCCCCAAAGTTGTGGAAACAATATGTATGAAAATGAGTCGGAGAGTCAAATCCTCTCCTCTGAAAAGAATTTTGTCCCATAAGCAGCCTACTGTTCCCAAACTGATGAGAAGCTTATCCCGGGTTTGTGGGCCAATAGACCACCATTTTGCTTCTTCCGAAGGGGTGTCCCTACTTTGCGTTGCAGAGCTGTTTTAATAGTTTTGCAGAGCAGTTGGCATGGTTACCGTTGCAGAAAGACAGCAACTTAAATCTGCCAGCTGAACCTCAGTGAACCTGCTATAATCTTTAAACAATATCTGTATTAACATTCAACTTGTGCCTGGCTCTTCCTTTGCTGCGTGTTCCTCTGCCTGCTGCACACCTCAGACCAGCACAAAGAGTTTTTTTTTTACTCTAACAGGATAAAAGCTGGTAAAATGGGGGTTCTAACATCATTACCTACCAAAGCCTTCCTTACTGCCCCTGACCCAACACCAGCCATTTCTCATTTTAATTTTGTAAAAAAGGGGGAAAAGAATGGAGGAGGTTGAGTCTCAGTGTGACAATTGAGCAGAGACCGCAGTGAGTTTTGATACAGGGAATGAGAATGGGAATAACAAGGCAGGATAAGGGGCTCTGGTGATGGTTTACTGGCCCTCTATGTAAATCCCTGGAACGTGTGGTGAAATGTAGCAGGCAATGTGCTAGCGTAAGCCCTTTAGCAGCCGCTGGCCCTGATTAAAACAGCACATTAAGATGCCACAGGCGGCTGAAAGACATTGGCCAAGCCCGGCACCAAACTCAGGGTTATTTATTAGCCAGCCCTGCTAACAAGTATTGACTGGCCTGAATTAATGTGCAGTTTCCTCTTTTCCTACTGTGGATGTGTTTAGTGCTACAGCCATTTGTAATGCTGTTGGCCACTCCTCATGACCTCAGCTTCGCGGGGGGGGGGGGGGGGGGTAACTCCACATTCAAAGTCTGAACACTGGATTTTTCTGTCATATTATGATAAAATTAAGTTGAAAGGAGAAGGAAAGATAACGTATTCACTGCAGGAGAATCTCTGTGATGTCCCTGTCCTACTGATATTTAAATTGTCTTCCACCATGTCAGTAAACTGCTGATGGACAATGTTCATGTGATTCACAAGACTTGACTAGAGGTTTTATTACTGTCCTCTAGATAAGGAAGACCACAGTTTATTAGACTTTGGTTTTATTTGTGTAGCTCTGACCATCAAATCAAATCAAATCAAATCAAATCAAATCAAATTTTATTTGTATAGCCCAAATTCACAAAACACATTTTGCCTCTGAGGGCTTTACAATCTGTACAGGGAGTGACACCCTCTGTCCTTAGACCCTCAGTTCGAGTGAGAAAAAACTTGCCGTCTTGCCATCTTTTTTATGGGTTCTGATATTTGTTTTCACCAAAGTAAATACTGAGATTTGGAAACAAAAGACAACTTGTTACAGTGAGATCAAATAGGTGGTAAGATGATCGAACAGGTTTGAGTTATTTAGTTGTTTTAGGTTTCCTGTGGATTTTTAAATAACGTCATTCATCTGTGATATTCCGTTCTTTCCTGTGGTGCTTCTGCACTGCCTCTCTTTAGGGTCACTTGCACAGTAACCAGTGTGGTCAGAACTGTAACTTGAAGTGAATTTCCTGTGATGCATCACACCCACTGTTCTACACTATAGTGTGTGCAACCACTGGATCTTAACTCTCCACATCTTGTATGTATTGTTCTTTAAAAATGCTGTGCCTGCTAAAGAATAGGAAAAATCAATATTTTTTGTTTCTTTATTTTGCAGCTTCAGTTGAAATATTTCTTTCACTTTCAGCAGGACGGACAACAGAACTGTCAATTAGAAATAATGCAAACAGTGCAAAGCTCCCTGTGTGTGGGGGGGTTGATTTTAGCAGTCTGTAGTCTAAGTTCCATTTCTATTAGAGGGATGAAATATTGTTTTGCTTCTTTTGTTTCTTACTGTCCACCCTGAAAATAATGTAATTTAATTTCTCTGTGGTCCCTGCACCAAAACATACAGGATTTAAGTTACAGAGCTTTCAGAGAAGAGCATTCACCAACACTTGAATATTTTAACCGCTCTCAACCTGTCCGCCTCAGAACAGTTTCACCATGTGTTTAAGTTTCCAACCAGCCACCCAGTTTTTTCTGCAGTTTCAACTCATGGTTGAGTCATTTAATGTTCATTGAGAGACTTTAAGGACCATTCTGCTCTGCTAAAATCTTCAAAGAGATTGCTAAGGTGAGGTCCAAGAAGAGTGACCCTCACAGACCTCCATCTGTTGCTGCCCCATCTCTCCACAGTTGCAGAGCTGCTTCCATCTGACGCACTGAAGTCCAGGGACCACAAAAGAAGTCAGCATTGCTAAACTTAAAGTTGCTTTAACTTCTGGGAGTCTGGCCAGGCTGTTTAGCCAGCCTGCAGAGAGCAACATGGGTGGGGGACAACAAAGATGGACCCTTCGTTCCTCCATATGGCAGGTTGAAAGGGGTCACCACTGGAGGAGAGAGGGACTGTTCATGAGTGAAAGTTGGTATTAAAGACGTGGTTGGTGCACTACAGTGAAGCCTGAGAGTAAAACAGAACATTGGCTCTGGATTATGCTGCAGCATGAAGAGTTAGAAAATGTGTGTGTTCAAGACAAACACTGTGTGGAAGCAAAGAGCACCTTTTGTCCAGGTGTTATGTAAAGTCGCCCACATTGTAGAATTTCGAACATTTATACATTTTATAATATTTGCCACTGACACACATTAACAGGCAATTAACATAATTAACATAATTAACAAAACAAGTTCACTTTGAGATTGGGCTACATTTGAAATACATGCACTCATAGATGAAATAAGGACAAGATACCTAACTAAGGCAGTCCATAACTGATGATCGTCTCTTTCAAAAATTGACAGTTAATCATAGCTGGGTAGTGATGTGTTCCATCATGTATACATGTACATTTAATACAAATTATTTTTTACATTTAAATTGACTCATTTAGCTGATGCTTTTATCCAAAGTGACAATCAAGGGAAACAATCAAGGTACAGTGCGACTAGGATAAATAGTGCCGCAATAAGTACTGTGACAGTTCTAGAGGGGGTAGATTCATCATCTCCAGTTGAGGTCCTCTCTGAAGAGCTGGGTGTTCAGGAGTTTTTTAAAGTTATGGAGGAGCACTCCTGCTCTGGTAGGAACTGGTATCGCATTCCACCAACGGGGAACAACAGACAAGAAGAGTCTGGATTGCCTTGAGTGTACAGGTGGCAGAGCCAGGTGTCGTTCATTGGAGGAATGCAAAGGTCGTGAGGTAACACAATGCTGCTGAAAAGTTTGTGAACCCTACAGCAATGGTCAGATTTTTTTTTTTAAATACTAAAATAACCTTATTAAATGTAAAGTTATACCCCATTCTGACATTCCAAATAATGGACTCAACAACAACAAAATGTTTGCCAGCTTTCTGAGTAGGAGGGTTGTGGGCCAGTTAGAGGTCGAACCAGGAAATCACAGCGATAGCATAGCATTCAAATGTGTCATATTTGGTTGAATGCAAACTGGAGACAACAGGTATAGAGAAGAAGCACATATTGTAATATTGTGACAGCTGGAGGCAAATGGACTGGTTCCCTGTGCTCGGTGAACTTGCTCGTCTTGATCTACATACGTCTTTACTGAGTACGGCTGAACACGATAGCTGGCGCTAAATATTGTTTCCCAAGAATGAATGGATGAATTTATGAGTAGTTTAATTCATTTTGGTTGTCATGTTTATAAACAGCAACATTTCAAGATATTTTGACAAAAAACTTCAGTCAACCTAATTGCAACATGTGCGTAATCATACAATATATAGTCCTCGTTTCATCACACAACTCATAGTGACGAGTCTTCAGTGTCCACACTCACCTGCTCTAGGTATACTACTACGATGCAGAGCAGCAAATTCAGAACAACAAACAATATATAAAAACAGAAAAAAATCAAGCAAGCATCAGAACAAAATGTACTGAATTGTGTTTGACCTAGTGGTCGGGTACTTTATGCATTATTCAAGCAGATGTATCTTAAGGGTGTTGTGTTATACTTCTGTATAAAAACTTGTTCACAGAAAGCTGTTCCATCTTTTAAGTATGAAAACAAAACAATCCATTTGAAACCTGCTTGCCCTGAACAGCACAAACACCTATTACATGACTAAGTTCCTTGGAGAAAGCGACATCTTCAAGGTAACACGTAAAGGGCAGTTGGCATCTTTACAAACCCCTGAATGTCACCCGTTCCAGTGGATTGACAAAATAATATGCACCCATCGCTTTGTGCCTGTGGATGGAAAGAGAATAGAAAAAAAACATAAAGGAAAGGATGCAGGGCGCATTTGGGCTTTTTTCCCCCTCTCTTTTTAATCAGAGGAGGAAGACTGACATGTCCAATCATAACAAAACATCAGCTGGTAAATGGGCCTTCGCAATCACTGTCAGCCAGCCTCCATTAGAAAGACCCCCTTTCCTGGACATCAATCAATGCTTTATGGACTGATTCCTTCATTCATTATTTAATTACAGCTATTTCTTTATTTATTTAACCAATGAAGACTTTTTTGTGAGCCTTAATCACTTCTTTGTTGGCAATCACATTTTTACTTCTTGTTTATGTCAGTGTTTTTCTTTCTTTTATGTTTTTTTTTTTTGGTAATAACTTTGTTCCAGTGTTTCATCCCCGGTGAATAAAAGCTGGGAGAGAAGAGCAGCTGGTCCTAACACCACCTATAACAACTCATGAGAGCACAAAGGAAAGTGGTCAAAGCAGAGTGTTAGACATTTGATCAACTTTGGATGCAATAAAACAGCCTCATTCTGCTCTCTAATTCCAGCACATTCAATGAACACACACACAAAAAATCAACCTCCCCAAAAGTAGCAAAGCCCACATGCAAAATAGCCAACTGTGGAAATCTCGAATTATTTCCTGAAATTAAGCCCATTAGCCGTGAAATTATTTGCTTTCATTTAAGACGCCATGCAATCCAATTTGAGGTGGCACACGCACTACAACTCTTTCCAATTTCCCACTGATCCTGCGGAACCAAACATCCACAAAAGAGTCAGCTTGGGTCACCTAAGTATAGAAATAAGAGATATATCCTACTGAGAATCAGATTGGCATGGAAGATTAGCAAGGCTTTATCATGATATTCATTCAAATCCCCCCTGAACATCAGCAGCAGCTCGCTTTTTCCACCCGTTAACACAAAGCAAAGTTTTACAGGAACTTAAAGAAGCCACAGAGTAGAATATTATGATCAGCTGATGGTGACATGGTAATGGATTTACTGGATATGGACTATTACAGTCATTTTCATAAATGCAGAGAGGGTTGGATGAGTGCAGGAGCAAGTGTGTTGAAGCTGTTTGCTCTGTCACTGCCTCACTATTCTCTCTTTCAGCGTCATTAATTATCAGGATGCTTCATGTCTGATTTGGATTACAGTTGTGACAACACAGGTGAGGAGTTATTTGAGGAGGAACTCTATTTGACCTCAGGTCAGAATGAGATTTTATATTTTCACCTACAGCTGCTTGGTTTACACTTTACACACATTCCTGATGAAGAGGATTATAACAGACTCATATTAATGATCAAGTGTTCAGTTGCTATGCACTGTTTCTTTGTTTGTTTGTATTTGTCTTCTTTAGCAGACCATATCTTTAGCAAAATATTGCTGAATACACTGAATGCTTTTTGTGTATTCAGTATTCAGCCAACAACCAACAACAATTCAGCCATCCTTAATCAAAACTATGACTGCTGGCAATATAGTGAGCACATGACTGGACAGTGGAGATGTGGACTATGCTGCAGGACATTTTGATAGATTTTTCTTTTCACCGTTAGAACACATTGTAACTGACATGACACCAAGCTGTTATCTGTCAGTGAAGAAACTACACTATTTTTACACCCACCTTTAAGACACAGGGTGATAGATTTAGATTTGGAAACGTTTGCCATGACAACAGTCAACAGATGACAGATGAATACTGGCACAAAGTCAGAGCCAAGCCCTACCAGTAATAAACCGTTAGCACAGGTGCTCTTCTGGTAACTTCTTGCCATGGGCTGTGGTTTGTCAACACAGGATGTTTAGTTTGAACATGCATCCAATCCAGCAGCAGGAAGCCACCTAGATGAGACTTCATAATCATTGTTGGCTTCACTAGAACAAAGCAATAAGTCCACTTCCCCTTTCATATACATGGACAAGCAGTGGAGACAACGGATAACCTAAAGTGTGTTAAAACAGCTGACATGGAGCGCCAACACCTCACACCTGATGAAAAAAAAAAAGCCCAACAAAGACTCTTCTTCCTCAAGAGGCTGAAACAGGTCCAGCTCCCACAGAAATTGTTTCTACAGGAGCATCACTGAGACTGACTGACTGACTGACTGACAGCTGCATGGTGTTCCAGCACATTGTTACGATTTGGATCAAAAACCTGGACATTATGTCAATCCATGCCTGTCGACACAAAGACCACTTATACAATTAATACAAAGAGCACATATTGATTAATTATAACATCATTTAAATTTTAAAATGTATTTGTTTTATTTTACCTACGTGGAGAGAAGACATACTAAATGTCATTGTACTGGATGTGTCTTTACGTGTGAGCTGTATGCTCCAAACATCCAGGTCCACATACTCACTACAAACTAACAGTGGACACCTGAATCTGATGTGATGATCTAACACCTGGTCAGTGGTTGGAGGGAGGCCAGTAGAAGGTAGAAGGTGACAAGGTAGAAGTCCAAAGGAATACAAACAGACAGACCGCCACCCATCCACTTGCACTCCACTTCATTAGTGAGATTGCTCCTGTTTGCGGGAGTTGAACAAGCTGTCCATTTCCCTGCGTCCACAGCATCTGCTGTTAAGTAAATGAGTAGTGTGCTGTGCTTCTGCTTCTCTTCATAGAAACAGAAACTCACCTCCCTGTTGAGTCTGAGCAGTGTATGAAGGCCACAGCAGACAGCAGCTCACTGGACAGTTGATGGTTGGCCCCCTCACCTTTCCTCTTGCACTGCAATCAGGTCATCATTTCCTTTTCACAGTGTTTTGGTCCATTCAAGCAGTGTGTTTAGTCTTGTCTTAAAGTATGTACTTCTGCTTAGGTTCTTCAATGTTACACTCCTGCACTCCGGTATTTTAGAGGAAAATATTGTCTTTTTGACAGCTATAGTTACAGCTAGTAACAATCCAGACACATTTCAGCATTTACATTTTACATTTTCATTAAAACATATGATCAATAAATAAAATATAACGCATTGTTGTGAGTTACACTTCCAATAGAGTAGTTCCTTTGCTTACATTAATTAAAATTAATTAAGTTAAAAACATGCTAAAAATATAATGTTTAATACAATGACGCCCTGAGACTATGTAACTTTTGATATAAACAATAGGTGGAAATTTGTTGTAACTCACAATCGCTTGTATTGCTGAGTTGAATTCATAAATAAAACACATCCTTACTCAGTTCAATACAATGTGCTGTAACGGCACTTGGTCTGGTTTAAGCTAGCTGCCACTTACTTTTACTTAAATCTGCATTTTTTTTTTTTTTGTACACCCCAGTTGGGTGCAGCGGAGCAACCTTTAAGAACAACATCAATATTTATCAAATTATTATAAATCAAAGAAGCATGAATGTAAGTCCAATATTCATGCTCTCTGCTGAGCAAATGGGTTGCTCACTGGTGGGTTTTTCACTGAAAACAGCTGCCTGCTGGAAACAAGGTTAAACAGCAGTTTGTGGGCCAAAACAAAACAATGTGCTAAAAGAGGATCTAAGGTTTACAGTTGAGGGGAACTGGATCATAATTATCTGCACGTTCATCCATTTTGAGCTGGAATACCCTAAATTGGATATTCATGGTATTCAGAGGATGGACCCTCATGTGACTTTTTGACTATCTCTGCCCTGCACCCTTCATGCCAGAAAGTTCAAACCGTGTATTATGTGCCATGCTTAAAGGCACTTCAACCATTGTAGTGGATAGAGAGAGTGTTACTTCCACTTTCTCTACCCACATTTTCTCACCTGGATTTGTGGAGCATGGAGGAACATGCAACCTTAACATACAAAGCACTAGGAATTGAACACACAACCCTCTTACTGAAAACTGAGGTATTGTACATCCATCATCTTGTTAACAGCTGGCCCTGCCTCGTTACGATTTGTAAAATTCCTAAAATCACAAAAAGGAGAAAAAAAATGTTGCAAAAATGAGGTCATGAGTCCAAGCCCCTGGACTGGACTGTTCAATTATCGGTCGGACTATTGGTTGGGCTATTGACACATTTTGATCTGATACTCTGAAGTGAACCTGCTCCAACAGACCATGCAGCAGAGACCAAACATGTTCATACAGAGTGTGTGTGCATTTGGATACATGTAGGAGCTAGTAAAAGATCCTCTCCTCTCTTGTTTTATTCAGGGAGTGCCTACACATTAGGGGGTGGTTGACTAATTTTGACCCTTTGGATCTTCTGTCCAGGTTTATCACCAAAGCCCAGCACACGCAAACTGTCTCACCACCTGCCTGGTGCCGCACATCCACTGTCTGGCATTCCTCTGTTCCACCCCATCCCAGCCATATGCCTTAATGATGGCCTACTAAGACCTCCTTTGGCTGAATAAAAAGACACACACACACTAACACACACCACCATCAACACAGACACACATAGTACTTTCATTTATCCTATCTTTTCTTATTTGTTGGCCTCTTCCTTTGCATCGAATGCAGACACCAAAACACACAGAAACATGTATACCCATTACAGAGGTATGTATGACCATATGTGGGCATTCCTCTACCCCATTCTCAATAGAAAAAAATAGCACACACATACAAAGTTATGATCCCTTTTAAACTTGAAGGAACTGTGCAAAGGATTTAGTGTAATCTAGTGGTGTAGTCTTGGATTGCAACCTCCTCCACTTGCCCTCCTTCCAATAAATAACAAAAATATGAATGTAGTGAAACGCCCTTTCTAGAGGCAGTGTTTGGTTTGTCCATTCTGGACTACAGTAGAACATGGTGGTCCAAAATGACAAACTCTGTGAGGACTTGCAGTGTCTGTAAACATGAAAATCTCAAACTCTCCATGATCAATTAATTCTAATTCCTCTAATTTTAAGTTTTTTTTTTGTTTTTTTGTTAAGTTTGTTTTAGTTTGGTTGTAAAATAAGTTACTGGATACTTTGCCTCACGAGGCCTTTAAGTTATGCATAAAAGTGTGAAATACTGCATGATTTTTTTCACACTTAAGCTTTTCTTTATATATACAGTATATATTAAATATATACTATAGATTGAATATATACTGTATACATGTATTCTTCTTTGGCATATAGTTGTAGCATGTTTTTGCTGCTATAGTTCAGCTCATTTTGTGATACTCTGTGAACATTACTTAACAGTAGTGCCACCATTGGTGAAGCCATGAGAAATATAGGAAACCCCCTTGATGGAGTCTTCACAGTGATGGTGGTGGCAGGATGAAGAGAATGGATAAAGATCTCGATGAGATGAGTGGACTTCTGATGAGCTCCTGCCCTCCATGTTGGGAACCACTGATCTAGATTAAGTGGGTGTTGTCCAATATGTGTGTTTCTACTTCAAGTCTGTTTGCATGGAGAACAGGCTTTACTTATATTATCAGGTGATGGATTACATTTAAGGATTACATTTAAACAGGTACCTTAGCCATCCACCTGTGTTCCTGTGCCGTGGAAGCCAGTAAATACATGCTGTCATGATCAGATTACTTATTTGAGGTTTATGAAAGCCCAGGTCCATTAAGTATTATGTGGGCACTGGCAGGAAAAGCCTGAGGGAATAATTGCTCAATCTGTGAATTAATTCATGTCCTCCATAAGCAATATTTACCCATGGAATTAAAGAAGCATAACAGTGTACTGTGAGGTATCAGTGCTATTCAAATGACCTGCTCTTTAGTTTCTGAGACAGAATCGTGAATTTACATTGAGAATTCATTCAAATGCATCTCAGATTAATCAGAACTAATGCTGCTGCATGCTGTAAAAAGGACCTTTTAGCATGGTAACCAGGCATCCTTTCATGTATTTATATTATTCATGAGAGCGATTTGGATAATGCTGCCTCTGACTATTACTCCCTCTATGGTGTGTTAACATGTATTAAAAGTGATTTGATGAGATGTGGATTCATGGGAAATGGGGATGTCGATTACCACCGGAGTTAATAGGGTTGAGTGAGCAAATGGTGCAAGCAAATTTCATGCAGTTCGCACTCATGTAACATTAATGTCATTCTTTAGAAACAAGACTTTTAAATCCCTGTATGGGAGCACCATACACATCTGATTTAGAGCAACTAGTAATCAATTTTGAGGGGATTTAAAAGAGCCAGCACTGGTAGCACAATTACCTGTGTGAAGTTTGGAAAAGTTTGAACTTCTTACATGCTAATTGTCTATAATCCATATGACAGGAAAAAAATACCATGATACGTGAATGTTATCATCACAATTAGTAAAATGTGTATCCATGTGAGGAGCAATCCTTGATGAAAGTAGGAACCACTCCTTTATGTCAAAGTAAGTTGTATTCATTCCAATGGGTAAAATTTGTGTTGTTTATTTCCTCTGTGTTTGGTCAGAAAAACTGTAATACTGATGAACTGAAAGGAGGACACACCATCTCACTTTGCAATAGGTGGATGGTTGAAGGATAATCTGATCTGATGAGTAGAAACAGTCTTATTTAGAAGAAGAAGGAGAAGAAGAAGAGATACTTTATTAATCCCTCAATGGGGAAATTATTTTTTTCACTCAGTTTATTTTACATGCATTTTAACCCCCGAACACACATACACGGGCTCATAGACATGCACACATACCAGGGCTCATAGACATTAGACAGGCCGAGGTGCCCTGCCGAGGCTGGAGAACTGGCACCTCTCCAGCTACCAGTCCACCTTACATATTTTGGTCCATGCTATGCTGGTCCAACAGGCCACCCTCCGGTTCCCAAGCCAAGTCTCTAAGGACTGAGCTACTGCCGCCCCCAGCTACTGCCTTCCCCTACTGGGAAGTAGTAAGTAATTTATTTTTTTCAATTTCTAATGAAGGAGAAGAAGAGCAGCATGGCATTCCACCTACAGAAGCGCAGACTTGAAGGAAAGGAAAAGGAGGAAGTTATCACAATTTAATCCAGGCTGTGTCACTGACTTGATTTTTTCTGACAAGTCCATTGTTTAAATGAAACTGCACTGAACGAGTAGAAGATGGAGAACCCTGGAAATACCTCTTTAAGGATTACCACAGTATGCCCACACTTGCCCCTGGTAATAAGCCCCATGATTGACCGAGAGAGGCTTTTTTCATCAAATAACTTTGAACAAGAGAGTCCTGTGAAAGGACAGTTGTTCTAAGCTTTGACGCTATCAGTGTAATCTTCTGCCAGAAGAACACGATGCTTATCTTAATAATGACCATCAAAATTATATTTTAATGCTGAGATCAGCACTGGCAGTTGTACCCTGAGGAAGGACTTCTTAGAGACGAGTGCAGCTTGATGTTATCCAGTATGGCGGTTATCAGATCTGCTGCAGAGGATGCAAGGCTTCCCGGACTGGGTTTGAGGAGGGGCGAGAGAAGGGAAACCATCTTGTTGCCCAGGACGGCGTGCATGCAATGCACACATTAGCTGCTGAATGTGCACTCTCCCAGTCTCAAGCACACTCTGTATGCATCAATATTAAAGCTTCTCTCTCTGTTGGTCCGTCTTTCCGGCATGCCGCTAACCCTTGGGACAGGCATGGATTTTACTATGATGAATGCAAATGAAACCACTCTTCTGCATGTCTGACACAGAAGCTTGAACCCTCTGGGGCAATAATGAAACCACCACCTTTCCATTACACGCATATTCCAACAACCACACTGCATGAGAGATTTGGAGACCTGATCAAACCATGAATGGATGGATAAAAAACAGATTCCATTCCAAACTGTAACAGAATCAGATAATCTAGAAAAACAGTGGAAGAGTCCAAATGCCCAAGGCAAAAATGTTTCAAGCAGCTCCAGCAAAAGGCCCCTTAGCCAACAAGGGACCTTGAATTTAGCAAATTACAAGTCCTCTCCTAGCTAGCTACTGCTGCTATCGTGATGTCCTTTGGACGAGGGCAGTCAGAGTTAAAGCTTCCACACTGATGGTGAGCACTAACACTGACACTGTGGGTCATCATCATGTTTTGTGTTTTGTAGCTGGTGGCCCAAAATATATAGAAATATCTTGGTTGTCAGGTGAGCTGTGGCTCCATGACCAGCAATGTCGCCTACAATAAAACATAAAATAGTACAGGTACAATATGTAAGATATTTACTGTATTAAATCATAAAATGAATATGCTATAGCATCAGTTCTTAAGGAAACATACTGAGTTGAAATACTTGCTTGTTGACAAAAACCCGACAGCCAAAATGTTCTTATTTTCAAATTTACCACCCGGCCCGTCTCTGTGTTTATGTTTTGGCCTTTGTTATTCTCATCAATTAGTTTCGTGTTCGATATCCGGGGTTGCCAGGTATGAAACAAATTTGCGGCAAACACAGGGCACTACAGCGATGGAAGCAAGCAAGCGCAGCAGTTTGACAGAGATGGACTCTACCAGACCTAAGAAGCCTCGTCCTTTTTCAAAGAAGATTAGCGACCTGAAACGTTCAAGAACATGGATAAATATTGGAGATGTATTTGAGAGATGGAGACTGCTTAGGACCCAAAAGGATTTTAAGACTGATGCCGAGTTGGCTAATTTTCTCCTGAACAGGTAAGCATTGATGGGAGTAGAGCTAGCTGGCATGCTAACACAACTGTATTCAGACCAACCAGTTGTGTTAAAAAAAAGTTTTATCTCTGAGAGACAGAAACAGGCGTAGAGGTTAGGTACACAAAAAAAAGAAAAGCGACGTTACAGCAGCTGGGAGAGCTGGGCTCAGTTTGAGTGGTATTTGACGGCTATCAGTTGTCGGAGGAGACAGGGGTTTGGGGGTGCAGCGGTTTGTGGAAAGTGCTGACGGTGTGTTTAGTTCAGCTGCCGCGGCAGGTCAGTGACAAGTGAAGGAGTCAGTGAAAGCTGCCCCACACAGCGGCAGTGGTTGAGAGATTAATTAAGAAAACCTAAAACCAAATTAATGCAGAAATCATGTAATGGAAATGCTACTGCCAGCGAGTCTAATGCAGCACTGACGACTGTTTTATAAAATAAAAACAAATACCCATAACAGCAGCAGCTGCCGCGGCAGGTCAGCGGCAGCTGCCTCAGACACAGGCAACTGCCTCAGCAGGTCAGTGGGGAAGTGCCACTACTAGCTGCCGCTGCCACGAATTGAGCCAGCCCTTTCTCTGTGTTTATGTGTGTAACCTCTATGAAACAATCTCCCTCAGTCTGATTTACCGCGTATGTATCTCGACCAGTGCTCTCTCTCTCTCTCTCTCTCTCTCTCTCTCTCTCTCTCTCTCTCTCATTACAAACCAAACTAAACTTCTTCATGTCACTATTTTACAGCCTAAATTGCGAGTCACACTCCGATTTAGAAGCTGATTCATGAAATAAACAAAGCCAGAACACAACAGGTAGAGTATCAGAGTTTAGACAGTAACGTTTACATTAGGTTTCGCTCGTCCTGCGCTAGTGAAGTTTCAGCGGCGTCAACCTGGCACCCTGCGTGAGTGTTGTCTGGGGAGGGGGGGCGACTCGCTCCACTGTTTGGAATTCGAGCTTGGAATTCAATATTACATAATTGTACCTGTGTTATCAACGATACTACTTAAGGTTCCATTCCATTCAGGTCAAAAAGGTTATGGTGCTGCTGTGGTTCATGTTGGCTCACTGGAAAGACTCTGCTACAATAAATGGAACAGAACCTTAAATAGTATCATTTGAAACACCTGTGTTGACCCTATGATTTCATGTCAAATTGGCTGCTGTGAAAAAGGTCTGTTATAATATGTCCTGTACATGCTAAGGCATAGACCTAATTGGACTATTGAGTAAACATGGCTGTAATGATTGACTCATTTTACAAACTGAACCAAAGAAAGTTGTTTCAAACCAAACATCCTGTACCAAACAGTTCAGGACAAGCACGTGTACTGTTAAACCCCTAATAGATAGATACATGTAGAGCTCCCTGTTCCATCCATCATGTTTGTTGAGACCAAACTGTCTCAACATAAACCTGCCAGGTTGACATAAAATGCACTGTGGATATTCATTGTCACCAAAGGTTACCAGTTATTTTGGTGACAAACACGAGGTTCAAATTTCCTCAACCAACACATGGGTCCACAAGTTTCATTTAAATTTCTGTAGATATTCATCAGATGCACTGAATACATTACAAGGAAAGAACTATTTTAATTTTAATGACCCGATGGCCTTTTCTCCAGCACCTTCCTCTGGACAAATGTTACATTATTACTACATTATTGTTAGCAAGGCAACAGGGAACAGCTTAATCTTTAGTACATACAGTATATGTTCTTCTAACTCATTGTACAGTGTACATTGAGACAGTGGTGGTTTCTTCTGAGATCTACTGGTCTGTCTAAAAGTGTTAGCAACAATATTGAAAGATGCATTTGTTTACAAATGTACATGCTTTGAATTTAAGGACATACCTCTTGATACAGCTGTTTATTCAAATAAGACCTGCATGAGTTATCCTGATCAATGAAAGATGCCACAGACACCTGACAATTTCAGGTCTACCAGGCAGCTAAAAGAGTCTTCAGATGAACAACTGTCCAAACCTCAATGTGTTGACAACTCCGAGAAGGTGCTCACCCTTTCAGAAGCAAGTGAACAAAGCAAGAATGGAAAGCAGATGTACGAGAATAAATAAGAAGAGGAAGAGGGAAGAAGATGAAAAAATATGAGAGGTGGAGGAGGAGGAGGACTATTTATCAGTCTAATTATGAGAGACAGATCAGAGGCCCCAGTGCATAGTGGGATGGTCTGAGTCAGGGAAAAGACTCCGGCCGGTCGCACTGAATATTAATAGAAAGAAGAGAGAAGGGAAGCATTTTATTAGAGAGACTAATGGTGGATGCGAGTAAACCTCTTTTCCAATATCTGGGTTGCTCATACCTCTCTCATCTCTGTGGCCTCTTTTGAATAGAACAGCTCTCAGATAAGCTGGACCACTGCAGGGCGACCTTCTCAGATTTCAATATCAGACACCAGAGTTTAACCCACTGTGCACCACCGAGGAGAATATTAGGCTGGGAGCTGAACGCAGTTTGCTATAATCATTGCTGCGGTTTAACACTTGAGATTTGTAGGATCCTTTGATTTGCCGTCCAAACATGAAATAATAAGAATAACATATTTTAGCAGCATCTGTTGTTTTGTAGTTGCGTGTTGCCTTGCAGACAGACTTGACTTTTTATCTTTTTGATACATTTATTGCCTTTGAATCACAGGAAGATTTTCTTAAATTAGGCTCTCACATACATAACTTCACTCATCCAAAGTGCTCTCTCTCTCTCTGTCTCTCTCTGCCTTACCCATGGCAGTGTGTGGCAGTTTAAGTACACTGAAATTAAAAAGTTTTCATTTTGATTTTCATTATGTATTTTTAAGCATGAACTTGCAAATATTTAATTTTAACTAATTTTGAACTGATTTTATTTTAATAGGTATTATCCACAGACTTCTATATAAGATGCATGAGACAAAGATAAATAAATAAATAAAAAAGGAAAAAAAAAAGACATGATCCTGGCAAATTGGTCAGAGCTGTCTTTAAACTATTTCCCCTTCAGAAAAGAAAGCCGCCCTTAAATCAACCTGAAAACTGTCTGGTCTTGTTGGGCTGGAATGTGGCAGTTACAACTAGACCTGATGGCACACAGCATTCTCAGAGAAAGAGAGTAAAAGCGAGGGGGTGGGTCAGTCAGAAATGCTTGAGGGAACTTTCCCTCTGATAGCATGTATGTACAAATACCACAAAGCATCTGCCAAACTGCCCTTTTTCTGCTAATCTCACTACACAGGAATATTGCAATAAGCTAAATCTGATCAGCTGTCCAGATTTCCTGAAGGTCAACTCATCTGCAAGTGAAGGCAAGGAGAGGCAGTGAAAGTGGAAAATATGTAATGGTAATTTACGGCTTAGACAATGAAAGGCAAGAAAAGACATTATCATTCAATTATATACAATATATGAAATACTTTTCAGTTTTTTTTTACTAACCAGATGATCGGCGGTTTGATCCACAAATTCTCCAGTCTGCATATCGAAGTGTCCTTAGGCAAGATACTGAACCTGAAGGCCATGCCATTGGTGTATGACTTATGTATGTGTGTGTGAATGGGTGAATGAGATATGTAGTGTAAAAGCACTTTGAGTGGTCAGAAGACTAGAAAGGCACTATAAGTACAATCCATTTACTATGGTATGTGCTCTATATGTAATGTTTTTTTTTTTTCATCTGATGGAGTGGGGAGAAAGTGCTTTGACTTGTGGACTCTTTGTTGACAGAATTTGTTAATGTTGCTGGTATGTTGTTCATGTTTTTTTCACATGTTTTGTGGCTCGGAGACCTGACTACATCCAGGTTGCCAAACCAAAAATGTCCCAGTCTATTCAGGCAAATGAACCCTGTTAAAAGGAACATAACAAGTTGTTCATGTTTCTTCATCAAATGCACACTGTGAAGTCAGTAGCTTTAGACTGTGCTTGATGCTACCTGCAGACCACTAACTGCACATTGTGTTCTCTGTGAGCATGTCCTCTGGTCTTGGCTACTTGCCAGTAACAGACTGTTTAATAGCTAAAAAGTAGTTCTGAAGCAGCACAACTCTGTGTAGAAGGCCTCCCTAGTTTCATACAAGCCTGTTATTTTGGTCAACCCCATCCACTCAGTGCCCTCAGGAGTAAACCATTGATTACAGCTTTTGATGTAAAACAAGAAATTGGGTTCTTTTGCATTGGAGCATTGAGGTGAGGTGTTAGCAGGGTAGATCAGCAGGAAGATGGCAAGAAGATGTTGGTTGTTTGTGTCTGAGGCTTGTCAACAGCAGACAGTCAACCTTGAAGCTCGTGGAGCTGGATTTCTCGTGCGCTTGTTCTGTTTTTCCCATCAGGCCAAGCAATCCTGTCAACAGGCCTCCTCTAGATAATTGCAGCAGTTTCACCACAACATAACAAATATATCCAAGATTACAAACAGAGAGAGCTTGAAATGCTATATTTTAATTGAGGACATTTACTCAGCGAATCTGCATTTTCAACAATAAAACTCCCTGTAACCAGCGGTGCACACCTTGCAGCATTTCTCCCTCCCCGACTGACCTCAATTTGTGGACTTCATAAAAAGGTGGACAAATATCTGGCCCTGTGGTCCAGGAGGTAATTACTAATGTTACCGCTTCTCCTTGGGGAGGGAAGATGCGATGCCTCTGCCAGCTCTCCCGTTTGGAGCCAGGCCAGTTATTTCCTGTGGAATCAGGCAGCATTAACCTCTTGGATGCAGATCCATTCGGTTGTAAATTAGCAACTAATTAGAAGGCGCTTGTCATCTTTTGAGACAACATGAAAAACACATCAACAAATGATGGAGATACAAATTGTATACCATCATGTATCATCGTAGCAATTTTTATCTTATTTGTTTTTCTATTTTTTATTGAATACTTTTCAGGTAAAACATTAGTTAATAGTCATCACATTGAATATGAAAAAAACAGATGACAGATAAATATATTGTGAACGGCTGTTTTCTACAGTATAGTAAACAGTAAACACATTTCTATTAAAATACTACAGATGTTAAATGGGAGATATCAATCAAAGATGAGTGATTCACACCTGGAAAAGTGTGGGCCTCATTCACCAACAAAAACCATGCTTAGAACACAGTAACTGACATTCACCATTTACATGTTTTCTTATTCTTCGGTAAGAACAGAATAGGAACTTAAACTTAAACACATTTTAACAGCATTGTGTATGTGTATGTGTGTGTGTCCGCTATCCAATAAGTATAAAGTCTCTATCTGGGGCTACAGCTCTTCACAGTAAAAGGACAGAGCCGTCTGTACTTCCTGAGAAGGCTGGGGTCCTTCAACATCTGCAAAAAACTGCTGCAGATGTTTTACCAGTCTGTGGTGGCCAGCGTCCTCTTCTACGCTGTGGTTTGCTGGGAAGGAAGCAGCAAGAAGATGGACGCTGCTCGACTGGACAGACTGGTGAGGAGGGCTGGCTCAGTGGTGGGCACAGAGCTGGACTCTCTGGTTACTGTGGCAGAGAGAAGGACCCTGGACAAACTGCTGTCCATACTGGACAACGCCCACCACCCTCTGCACAACACCTTCATCAGGCAGAGGAGTGTGTTCAGTGGCAGACTGCTGTCTCAATCCTGCTCCACCAACAGAACTCTTTGGTCCCCCTGGCCATCTATCTATCTATCTATCTATCTATCTATCTATCTATCTATCTATCTATCTATCTATCTATCTATCTATCTATCTATCTATCTATCTATCTATCTATCTATCTATCTATCTATCTATCTATCTATCTATCTATCTATCTATCTATCTATCTATCTATCTATTGTTAATTTGGACAGAAGAAATCAAAAACAGAATATCTTCTGATCATTTATCAGTTTGTCTGTGTTGCAAACAGGTTTTCTTTATTTTATTCTGAATTTTACAGGGAGCTCTGCAGAGAAGTTAAATGGGAGAAATATGATCTTGTTTCTGGTTCCTGTCAGTACATGTGCTGCAGCATTCTGGATCCACTGCAGAGTCTTACGAGACTTATTGGGGCAGCCTGATAATAAGGAATTAGATAGATAGATGATTTATTGTCCTCCATAGAGGAAATTTATTTCCACATCCTGTACACACATAAGAACATCAATCATCACACAACACAAAAACATGCCACAAGGAACACAGTACAGTCAACAAGAACATTAGTGCGTTAGTGTAAATGCTACATTTTGTTGAGGGTAGTGATGGCAGAGGGCACAAGGCTCTTACTGCTTTTTTTAAAGATCAAAGAATGCAGCTAAATGGGAGCACAGTGAATTATGAGTTTAGGGGGTGGCTGGGGTCGTGTGTTATAGTCAGTGCTTTGCCTGTGATGACAATGCCATTGAGGGCTGGGAGGTAGGGAGGAGACCAAAGATTTTAGAGGCAATGTGTGTGATCTTGAAGAGTTTGTTTCTGTTGGTGAAAGTAAGCATGGTGAAGTACCATGTGGAACAGTGGTAGGATGGGTTCTGTGATGATGCTGTACAGGAAGAGCAGAAGGTGAGATGCAAGGTTCCGGATGATGGAGGGCCACTGTTGGCTGGGTCTGTTGTCAAAGATGATTCCAAGATAATGGCTATCCGCCAGAAAGCTACTTTATTCTAATCTTGCATGCTAATGTGCTAATTGCAACTGTTAAATCAGAGTTTGGGTCCGATGTTATGTTTTGTTGTCTATGGCATAAAATCAAAGTATCATTTTAGCTAAATTTGTATACTTTGAAAACACACATCACAGTATATCTGCAGTTTATTACCCCCAGGCACCCCATGGGCCAATCAAGGTGCATCATCATATTAAGTTTCTCCAAATCGGACCAGTGGCGCAGCATTTCTGGCCTTTCGAGGTTTGAAATTTTTGACCTTTAATTAAGGCACCTCCTGCCAGGCCAATCAGTGGAACATCTGAAACGTCAGAGCTCTACACCAAAACATACCATCAATCCCGGTTTAGTCAAACCTAGGCAGCAGCCAGAGATCACATTTGCGTTAACATTGTGACATTTAATCAGAGCGCCCTCATTAGGTCAATCAGTGCAGTTTTAAGTAGCAAAGTAAGTTTTATATCAACCGCTTTCATCAAAAACACTCCAATCAGTGCAGTCAAAGCAGGCCTTAATTCCAGCTTTGCCTCATTGGTCCATCTTAGCAGATTTTAGTTTCTGCCTGTAAGTCAGGAGAAGATAAACCATGCAGTGATCGGAGAGTCCTGGTTATCTGGTTAGCCAGGTGTTGTAACACAGATCTGAGGTAGGATGTAAACATCGATCAGAATAAACAAACAAAACGATTTAAAATCAACAAGTGATGACTGCATGATTCCTTTAAACTGTGACCTCTGTTCACCAACCTGTTTATGTAGAAGCAGATTCCGCCTCCCCTCGTTCATATTTCAGTAAAACATAGGGTGAAAGGTCAAAGTCCATGTTTGCTCTGATAAAACCAGCAGTTCGTCCATCTTGTTGGCCGGAAAGCAGCCAGATGGATAGACAGGAGTGCAGTTCAAAAACCCTGTTGTTTCAGTTTAACAAGTGTTTCAGTTCATGTCCTCCTGCTAATCCCAAAGGAGCTGCTGCTGCATAGACTCAGAAAAACTCTCCAGGTCATTGGAAAACTGTGAAAAAGTTTGACCATTAGATTATTAGATGTTTAAAAATTACATGAAGAGCTGAACTGAACATCTTGGTCAGACGGTAGTCTTCAACAGTAAAACTTATTCAGCTCATTGATGAGGCTGTATTAAAGCTGAGGAAACCAATTCTATTCAATTCAATTTTATTTATATAGCGCTGATTCATAACAAAAGTTTTCTCATGACACTCCACATAGAGCAGGTCTAGAGTGTACTCTTTAATTTTATCTACACAAACCAACATTTGTCATTGTTATAACTCACCCTGGTACATGATGTTACACAGCAGTCATCACAGAAGCTGATGTGTGATGTCATAGCTTCTGATTCCAGGCTGTTTTAGGACTGTGTGCGTAAAACACACACACATGAAGATCCTCCATAGTTTTACTGTTCTGCTGCTTTGACATCTGCACAAAAGGTTTACAGAGCTTTAATTTCTGCCTCTGTGCAGGACGTTCAGAGAATCAGAGCAGCACAGGGGCCAGCATGTTGATTGTGGTGTAACAGAGATCCAAATTCTGAAGTTGATTTGCATCTGTGTCTCTCTCCCCCTCTATCTCCCTCTCTGTCCTAAACAATGTTTTTCTTAGAAGGACAGTCTCTAGTGACAGATCATTACTGTCAGCAGTTGGGGTTAAAGGGGAAAAATGACCTGCTTGAGTAAGCATTATTATTGTTATCATTATTACAAATACTATAATATAATATTTCCATTTGATGGGGCAAGAACTGTGAGACATTGTGAAATAAGATGATTGACTTATAGCTACTTCAGTGGGAAAACAGGAGAAAAGTGCATGTTAAAGAAAGCCAGCCAACTGCTCCTATTAATCACAATGAGTGCAAAATGAATGTGCTGTCACAAAACGTAACGTGGAGAGTGGAAGAACATGGCCGATATGAGTCTAATGAACAGAGGTGTGCAGCTCTGCCTGTCTGTCTGCTTAACTGTCTGTCTGCACTGTATACAAACACGTGCAGCATGATTTGTGTGTGTGTGTGTGTGTGTGTGTGTGTGTGCGCGCACGTGTGTGTGTGTGTGTGTGTGTGTGTGTGTGTAAATTGTATGTGTCCAGCTGTCAGGCTAAGGCCTTTGTACAGCCTTCATATTGTCTTATCATGACTGCTGATGAAGCCTTCAAGGAAAAAATGATGTCTGTGTGTGTTACAGTGTTTGTGTGAGTGTGAGCTGGCCCACACCATTTGCTTTCACTTTGAACATTCATATCTATAGATAGAAAATAAACACACACACACACACATGCAATCTCACATTTCTGAAATGTGAAATGTGAGATTAATTCAAATTGTTTAAAACAGTCCATCCATTCCACCAGCTCAAAAAGAAACATTTTCCTCTGAATCCTCTATACAGGTGTGTGTGTGTGTGTGTGTGTGTGTGTGTGTGTGTGTGTGTTTGTTTGTGTGTGTGTGTGAGATGAAAAAACACACACACACACACACACACAGCTTTCTATGGTCTAAGGCACAACAAAGGTGTGTGTTAGGTTTTCCAGCTAGAACAAATGTTAAAAACGTTTCTTTTATATTTTGAATTCAAAATGTTCATTACACGTGGTGCACTGGCAAAGTCAAGGTGAAAAGTATATCAGCTAGGAGCTACTTTGTCTTAATTACTGGAAGAGGAACAAGTCACCCAGAAGCAATCATCTGTTTGTTCAAGAAGAAGCTAACGTTATAGTTTGATGGTATTAGATAGTTAGGACAAGGAGGACAGGGGAGGAGAGGAGACGAAACAGAGCATGCACAGATGAGATGCAATAAAAGAAAAGGAAAGGAAAGGAGAGGAGACCAGAGAAGACATAGGAAAGAAAATAAGATGAGAGGAGAGGGAAGGATATAAGGAGAGGAGAACATAAGGGACAAGGGAAAGGACTGATGGTCCCCTTCTTTTCGTTGGCTTCCTTGGTATCTCTCTCACTGTTATCTGATGAGCCTTGCTCTGCCCATCACGGCTGAGTGATCGAGGCAGCCAATCCGCCCCCCCAATGTAAATAACCTCTCCACTGGTTCAAGGTGGGACGTCACTCCAACTCCATTAGTTTATTTTATTACCACAGAAAGCTACAGAAAGGCTGGAGGTGGTGCTGGTGTTGGGGTGGGGGCGCAAGATGCATGGAAGGGCTTGTGGGGATACAAGAGGGGGGAGAATGTCGCTCTCGCCTATAGTGAGACTGAGGCAGGAAGGATGGTGATGGGTGAGAGAGATTAGCAGAGACAGAGAGAAGTAATGCAGAATGATAGAAAGAAGCAATCTAAGAGAGACAGGTGTGATAAAGAAAAGGGAGGGGGACCGTTGTTGACATCAGGTGTGTCTGCACTACACATGAACACCAAAGATTCATTACAACTGTGGAAGAATGGATGAAAGAACAGAGCACTGCTGGGAAAGAGTCTTTGTGCAAATATTTGACAAAATGTTCCAAACTCAGTGTTCACTCACTGTTTTTTTCTGGACCTTTAGACTGTATCCCACGAACATCCTCAGCAAATGGAGCACAGGTACGTGACCTAAGTAACTAACAAGTAATTGCACACGCACAAACACTCTATAGGTGATGATTTTGTGGGTTCTGGGAGTTTGAGCAGGAAGAATCAAATCATCGTATGACCATGTCAGAAAAACAGTTGTGTTATTCAATGAAGACAAACGGATTCAGTCTCAAAGGTTGTACCTGTGAGTGAAACCAGTGTCCATCCCTATATTACCCACTGCTCAGTGCTTACAGTATTTTTCACTTGGCAGGCAGAGAGGGGGGTGACATGCAGCAACATGGGACCTAGGCTGCAGTGGTAGGGACTCAGGCTTGGTACCAGGGGTCCTCTTGAACCAGCTATGTCAAATCCAACATTAATTTGCATCAAGATAAATTTCCCTCATGTTCATTTTGACACAAGTCCCCAGTCAAAACAAATACCACATCTGTGTCCTATACATGCAAAAGCCTTGTATCACTTTAAACTATCAATGCGTGACACACAGGTAGAAACTGTAGTGCCGTACAGTGACCTGTCAACTGTAATGTATCTCTTTTCCTCTACCAATACAATCGGGTGTGCAGGCACACACACGTACTGCATCTGAATAAATAGAATATATAGTATGTGGATATAAAATCTGCATAGTAGCAAGTAACTCTCAAATAAATGTGTGTGTTTGCAGATGGGCAGAATGAAAGGGCATGTATTTATGCACTGAAGTGATGGCTTGTACATCTGGCTGCAAAGTAGGTTGGAAAGTTTGGACAAATATTCTTTCTATACTGAATCTCATGTTGTTGACTTACAGCGTGTCTGATATTTGTTACATTGAGGTACATTTGATCGGCTGAAAGGAACTGTTACTGTTGACACTCTGCTTGCTTTGCTGAAAGGCTTCATCTCTAGAAGCGTGGCCAGTGTGTGAACTAAAGGCTATGAAACAAGGCTGGAGCAGAGCGATAATGCTACTGATAGTGTCACTCATGCTTCACCTCTCTCTCACTTTCTCTCTTGGCCTATAATCTCTGTTTCCCCCTGTAACCTCCTCTCTATTTCAAAGTAAAAAAAAAATGCCTTCAGTAGTCAGATCTATCTGATGCTATCTTTTTTTTTTTCTCACTGGGTTTAATGTAAGCAGATTCCCAATCAGCCAGGATGAATCCAATCAAGGCGAAGGGGGAGGCACAACAATCTAGGGCACTTTTCCCAATGACTGCTGCAGGCCAGGAGATTAGAGGACGGAGAGGGAGAGGAGGGGGGTAGAATTCCAGTGTTTGTACCATGAAGAAGAAGCCTTTCATTCAGAGATGCAACACTAAATCACACATGCATTCACCTCCATTTGTCTAACACCCCTCCCACCACCACCACCACCACCGCCACAACTCCTCATAGATACAGAAATGCAAATTGCCCTATTCACTTTTTTTATTATTATTTCTACCATATGGATGCAGTGTTTCTTCAAATCAGCATGACTACTGGTTGATTTATCCTCAAACTTTTCTCCGTCCCTCCCTCCCCCACATCTCTTCATCCTCTTCTCCTCCAATGTGACGGCTCTCCTTCCTCTCTTCTCTCTCCTATTTCCAAAGCTTAACTTCATTGTCTCAAGCTCCACTACGCTTTCATCTTAAGACAAAGATTTATGTAAATCTTTGGGCCGGGCGTTAATGCGGAGCGCCGTGTGAGAAATAGCATCCCTAAATCGTGGCATTGTTGTTGAAAATGACAAGGCAGGCCCGTTAATCCTACAATGCGATCATCCAAATGTGTCATAATGCCTTGTGTAGGCAGGCAAATCTGAATATCAAAAAGACGCCACGCACCTCTTATACGGCACCTTCAGTATTTCCATTGCTAACACACTACTTCCCTCTATCTTCTTCCTTCTCTCTGCCTCCTTTTAAAGAACTTGCCCCGCTTGTCACTTTGCTGGCATTAAAAAAGGAATAAAACATACAAAATGCCATAATCTCAAATTTGTTGCAGAGCAGAAATCACTGTTGCATTTAGCTTTCACTTTATTGTTTGCTTGTTTTCTCCCACATATGAAAGCTTTGATTCATTCTGATAATAACAAACTACATCTGTATAATTGTCTAAGTGGCTGCGATTGTGAGTTGAAATAAATCGATGGCTTATGCTTTGTCACCAAGATGTATTTATTTCAGAAACAGAGTCTTTGTGGTGGAACAATGTGAAGATCCAAAGGGAAACAAAGGATCGAGTCAAGTCACTGCATGTATGAAGCATTTAGCTAACAATCAGTTACCTTGTATTCCTTTATTTAGGATCTGAAGAAGACGCAGTGCTGGTTCTTCCTCTTATTTGTGTGCAGCGCTGCACTCAGGGATCAAATTGAGCCCAATAAAAGTCTGATGAGGATTCATTTGCTGGGGAAAATTGACAGTGGTTGTGAGGCAAAGATCGAGGGGCTGCTTTTTTGAAAAGAGCCATGAAACAGGCATGCCAATCAATTGGGCAGGGACAAGGCTGGTGAATGATAATGTTAATAATTGCCAGCCACGTCGAGGGACCCCTCCTTGATTGGCTGTGAAACATCTGTTGTAATTAAATGCCCCAGTCGAAGCCCAAGCCCATCCCTTTCCTACCAGCTTTACCTCTTGACACTCTGACACCTCCTCGTCTGACCCCAGGTCCTCCAAAACCTCTCCGCCTACCTCCTTCATTCCTCTGTCATCCAGTTGGGGAGGAGTCCCACGGGGGGATTTTGTCAGGGAGAATAGCAGCGTTGATCTTGAAGGCTTAAGACCCTACTGTACCTGTCAACTGTGTGGCTTTGGCGCTGACGACCAACGGCTTAAGTCATTTGAAGTTGCCTCTTTTTTTAATGAGGAGGGGAGGAGGCGCAGCGAGCGCTGACAGCCAGTCAGGGTCTTGAAATAATTCCATACCTCCGAATAACCAGAGGTGTCTGTTTAACTAATCCAATCCACACACACACACTTTTAAGGTAGTGGAAATAAAAGCAAGTTGCAGGGCTAATAATGAGGAATTGGTGGCAGAGAGGACATCCTCGTCCTGTCACAACGCAGACTGCAGTTCTGCGATGTGGATTGACTACACAAATCAAATGAACAAAGATGCATCTTAATTAAAATTAAAGTCTGTCATCAAGAAATCATCTTTTATGTTAACATGATACTGAACGCTTGGATCCAAAAGGACATCAACTAGGACTGCAAACATTGATTATTTTTATTCTGCATTCATTTGCTGATTATTATCTTGTGTTTAAAAAATGTCATAATATAGTGAAAAATGCTAAAAACTAGCTAACATCCACAACCAGACCTTTAATATAATCAGGGATGTTTTGTTTGAAAAGATAAAATTGATTGGAACGATTCATTATCAAAATAGTTCCATTTAGTTCATTTTTTTTGTCAGTTAACAATATAATTATGTATTTCAAAGCTCTGAGATTTGTTTGGAAGTGTTGTTTGACCTGTAATACAAATCTGTCCATGATTCATCATTTGAGCCATTTGAACATAAATTACTTGTAATTTTTAATCTCTTTTTTCAGCGAGGCTTCACTCGTAGCTTTCTCAATTTCTCCCCCTCTTATTGGATCTCATTAGTTCGCTCTCACTTTCTTTCTCTTGGCTGGGATAATCCCCCCTGTAGGGGACTTCAAAGTGCAGGCCGGCCAGGGAAAAGCCTTAATTACCCATTTGCCTTGAAACTCAAGCCAAATCACAACTCGCCCCGGTCCGGCCGACTCCGCACTCGTGCCTTACTCGGACTAATTGTGTGTCTGGATTTTTTTTTTCTCCTCCACTGTGGAAATGGAAAGATGAACTTAAATAAAAATAAGAAAGAAAATCCTGAAACGTTGAAGCAGGTGATGAGGGAGTTAATGACCTTATTTCTGCCTCCACGTGTGTTCTTTTCTAAAGAAGACAGTGAAATCCAATGATGCAAACAATTATCTAGAGACGCACAGCTCCCAATGTAGAATTTTCACTGTGAGTGCTGTGCAGAGTTTTTTATGATATAAAACAATAAACCATCTCTTCTGTTTTAATAGAGAAGCCAGCTGACCAAACACTTTTTCTGTGTCTTTTAAACATGGATCATGATTGTGTTCACAGTGATTTTAAATTAGCTGAATTGTGTTTTGACTGAGGGTTTAAGGTTAAATTATAAAGACCTGAAATGAATGAAGTTGTACTTCCTCTATATGTATTACCTTCATTCCAATAAAGTGTGGCCAGTAAGATAACAGGCAGTTCTTCTTTTCTTTTATGTGTAATTGTGGATGTATCATGTTAGTATTGACATTAAGTGTCAATAGGCAGTCGGTAAAGAAATAATTATGATGGATTCATGTTTACTACATACAGGAGAATGATCTGATAAATGAAGTGGAGTTTTAAAAGATTAAGGCTTCACATTTAATTATAGGGCTGAAAGGTAATTAAGATATACATAATATACATATGACAAACGTGTTAATGATAACACAATATTGATACTCTATAATTATATCTTATTAATGACTGCACTTCAAAATGTTGTGTCTGGTCAAAACAAAGTGATTAATTAAGTGGAGCATTAGAAATGTTTTCATTGAAAGTTTCAGATGTTTCATGATGCTGAAAAGGGAATTAAAACATAACATAAGGTGAACATATATTTATAAAAGTATTTTGTTAATAACTACTCTGCAGAGTTGGCTTGTGATATGCTGAAATGTATTCTACATTTAAACTGGTTCAGACAATTTTAAAATAAACAACAGGCTTAGAAATATTTCAGATTTAATTATAGACAGGGAATTCAAATTTTAATATACTTATATACGTATGTCTAATTATATTATTTTATTAATTATGTATGTGTGTGTATTAATATATATGTATCATGTTAATGACTACACCATCAGTAGTTGGACTGTATGCACCATAACTTCACACTTTTAAAAAAAGGAGAAGTAGACAGTGGGAGTCTGAATGTCATGTTTACTGTACCCAGCCAATGGCATCCACTGGCCACACCTCAGTGACATCATAGAGAACACAAGCCGCAGCCTATAAGAGTCAGTTCATGTATTTCAATCAAATGACATCACAAACAGCATTACATCCCTACTCCAAGAAAAGCCCAGCACCCCTCCCCTCTGCATTATTCAACAATATTACATATCAAAAAGAACAAGTTCATCCCGATGCTGCTTTTTGTTTTTATTATTTATTTTGAATAAAAACACGAGGAGATCTAAAGCAAAGTGTCAGCATGGAATGTGGAATTGACTTCATTTTGATTGGAGGGACCTGTTGGGAGAGCCAATAAAAATAGGAAGAAAGAAAGTATCAGGAAGTGTCTGACACTGAAAGTCTGCTGTCAGAGGAAAAGGATGAGATGTGCTCATGATGAAAGGTGCGGCTTATTCACTGTGATTCAGGCTTTTATCCGAGCACCAACTATTCTCTGTGACACATTCAAATAATGAAATATATACAACTCATCAACTCATCATCATTCATCATCTCAGCACTTCTTTGATTACTGTTCATATGTTGGGTGTGTATTATGGTCAGCGCCAGCAGCAGTAAATGTGTTTGTAGGAGCATACTAAATTATGGTTAAAACCTTCAACACAATTTGAAGTGCTTGAATAATATTTTAGGTTGTTGTTTCCACGGTCCCTTGCCGTCCAACCAGCTCAAAGAACAAAATGAGACAAACAGCCAGAGGATGAAGAATTGTAACAGCTTGTATTTGTGCTCTTTTCTCATGCCGAGAAATATCAACGGGGGAGGCATGTGCCTGAAAACTCACATGGAGGTCACAAAGGTCAAACAGGATAACCCCCCAACCCCACCCCCAGACACAGGAAGTCACCCAGTGCCAGTTAGAAATTACAAACAAATAAGAAAAAAAAAAGTCAAACAAAATGAAAACAGCGTAGTCATAGAAAAATATGTACAACCAATGGAGCGGTAAACAAAACATCAACTTGTGATTTGTCACTTAAAGGCCGTGGAACAACCTTTTTATCCCCCTCTGTACAATGTGATTCATTACAACAGTACAAATTCATCAGGTTATTCGTCCTGCCCCATGAGAGGAAAAATACATCGTGGCAGCCTGTGAGTTGTGTCTTGTCATTGGAATGAAGTCACCCTCCCCCTGTACCCGATATAAGAGCAAGACGTCTCAGGTACTCAGAGTACCCTATTCACAAAAGGATGCACATAGCCTACAAGTTAAAAAAGACAAGCTCCTTAGGAAAGACAGCAAGTGCCTACACATGTATTTCAAACCATCCATGAAGAATAATCCATTCCAGAAGAAGAAAAATAGATACAAGTCAGGATACTCAGTGTGTTTTTCCTGAAAAGCAGAACCAGTTCTGTTGTTTCTAAAGGAGAAAATCTCCATCTGCTAATGGAGCACCCATCTACCCACCCCCACCCGAAAAACAGCCATCCCGCCACCAAATCCAAGTTTGTTACAGCTCAATCATTTTTTAATTTGTTTATTTTTTATTTTCATTACACCCAAGGCAGAATAAAAGTTACTAAAACTGAAGACTTTTACAGTTACAGTGACAAAAACAGTTTAAGGGACCCACAATTTAAATTCGACTGCAAAATAAAAAATAAAAAACAAACTTTTTTCTATTTTTGTAAAATGCCCAGGCATTCTCCAATATTACAAATACTGGTATACTTTTACAGTAAACAAGAAAAATGTAATATATATTCATATATATTTATATATATACTAAAACCCCGTCACCAAAAAAAGAATTACAAATTAAAAATTAAAAAAATGAAAGAAAAGAAACAATATACACATCGCCACAAAGGCATTCAGAGAAACTTCAGAAGCAAACCTGGAAAAAAAAAATACTCATTTGTTTTAAACACACATACACACAAATATTATTTTACCCTTGTACTTGTTTCAATACTGTAAACTTATTTTAAGACAGAGTGCACTAAATTCTTTTTTTTTAGTTTCTGCATTTCCTGATTTTTGTCGAGTCTCTTCCTTGACGTTTTGTGTGGCTGTTGTCCACTCCTGGAATTTTCTGTTCAGGACTCTTGTCCTGTGAGTGAGGAATTTGATATATATTTATATATAGGTTTGTGCCTTTATATGTACATATGCATACATATATACACACACAGACACATTGATATTGTGCTGGGTACTCCTAAACCTAAACTCAGCATTGTTTCTTTGTATGTTTATTTGTATTAATTTATATCATTCTGTTGAAATATCAAATTACACATTCAAGTTAACACAATTTTACATTTTCTTATTTGTTCAATTTTATGCTTCTTAAAAAGTGTTGCATTTGTCTGAGACAATAAATAGGAAGATCATTATTCAAGGCACGCTCATGTCAAATTGAATGGCAGTACAAAAACTGTCCCAAATAAATTATTTGTTCTTTTAAAATGTTACAGTGCCATCATTGGGAAAGCCTCATCTAATAACCCTGGGCACCTCAGCATCCGGAGATCCCCATCTCTAGACCCTTTAGTACCTTTTCAGTCCAGCTCTTGTGTCAGATGGAAAAAGTGTTGGTCTGTTGTTAAGAGCTCTGAGTTTTTATATTGACAGCATTCAAATCAGATCTGATTTAAAAATGTAAAAAGTGCCCCTATGAAGGTGGAAAGGGCCTTACTAAACTCTTGGATTATGATATTTTCTAAAAGCAAAGGGGCATGGAGCAAACTGATGCTTGTCTTACTATTAGTTGACTATTTCAGCACGCACAATGTTTTTTCCTCTTCTACTCAAAACTGTCCCACAACTAACAGTGAAACTTTGAAGGATTCCTATTCCTGGAGAGGTGACTTCATTAATCAGATCATAACTATTATACTATAACAATAAAAGTATGAACTTACTGTACCACTTTTTAACAAATTGTAAGATATTTCTGCACAAAGAATGCATAGGGATGTTGATTTTTTATAAATTTTGAGCATAAAATCTGAGAATTAAATTTTCTGCAGGAGAATCTAGTTAAAGTATTGGAATCTGCCCTGTAAGCACACACATTTAACCCTCTCTAAACTAATTAATGTTAGAAATACAAGGAGTGACTTCAAATATAAATGAGTATAATAACTTTGAAATGAGTATAAAGCTTGGACATGAAACTGGTAGGGGGGGCAGAGGGCAGCTGTAGAGGATACAACTGTCCCTAATTATTTGAACATATGATGAAATGGAAAAGCTTCTGGAAACAGGAATGAATGGCTAAATAAATAAAAAGAAGTAGTATAGCTCACCCTGAGATGTCCCTGTGCTCACTCACTTGTCTTGTTCTTCTTTCTATCTCTATGCATACTCATCTTGCATGACTTCATGCTCAGTTTACTTCTAATAAATAATATAGCCTAGATTATATGGCTTCATGCAAAATAGAATACATGGAAGTATGAATGTAGGTAAGTGGAGTTGGTGTGGAAAGCAAAAGATGGTTGTCATAGCGTTGTCGGGGCTTGGTACTATGTACCATTCAGCAGCTGCCTTATCTAGAATCTGTTTCTTCTGGCTGGTAATGATGTTCTCAGGAGGAGACAGGGTTTATAAACCTTGGGATCCTCTTTGATTTTAGATTTACTGTCAAATATGACACTCAGTGCTACATATCCAATTATATTGACATGTTTTAGAGTCAGTTCATGCTACAATGCCAAAGGATTGTTGTCCGCATATCGTCATCACACAAAATAATTCTAGCATTCTCAGTTAACGCCACTTTCAAATTGAAGATTAAATTCAGCTTCTCTTCAAGAAATCACACATTTAGCTTAATATACAATTTCCTACAAGCAGCGGCCAAAAAAGATTACTTAAAATGGACTTTTGTCTTTCTAAAAAACTCTCAGGATATCATGTGGGTTTTTAAAAAACAGAGTAACACAAAAATCAAAGTAAAACAAATTTTTAAAAATGCCTAAATAAAAATGTACCTGCACATGCCAAAATACAAAATCCAATAAATACAGAAATTATTGCACAGTTAAAGGCTCCACATATGTTATAACTCAACTGACTGTTTAAAAAGGAACCCCAAATGAGGCAGTTTAGACAGCTTCAATTGGTGTTAAGATATCTGTTTTCTTTTTCTTTTTTTTCTTTTTTTTTCTCAGTTGGCAGTTTCTTAAAAACACAAAATTAACCCAAAATTAATATCTCAGAAAAAGAGTATCCAGCTACCCCATTTTGTTTGTTTTTTTAAGTCAAATTGTGGCGCAGAGTATGGAAATGGAGAACCTGGTTTAGGTTCTCTCTGCTTGTTCAATTTTGACCTCATTGGTCATCAAATGTTCTCCATGCCACTTTTTCATATGTTTCTCTAGAGTGCTGTACACGCTGAAGGGCATTTGGCAAATGTCACAGCGGTAGACCTCCTTACCAAGTTGGCCATGTGTCTTCATGTGGCGTGTGAGCTTGGAGCTCTGGGCACAGGCATAGTTGCACAGCTCACACTTGTAGGGCCTCTCGCCAGTGTGGCTGCGCCGGTGCACCGTCAGATTGCTACAGTTCTTGAACACCTTGCCGCAGAATTCACAGGTGTCGCACCTCCTGCTGTCCTTGGAGCTGGGTCGGCCAGGACCCGGGCCTCCACCCAGATGAGGTGTGCTGCCTCCACTGGCGGTGCCACTGCGACCCGACATACCGCCATCCAGCAGATCACCCGGAGGTGTTGAGAACCGCAGACTGCCATTCTCAGATGAGTGCTCAGAGGAGGTGGCAAAGGGCGATTGTCTGGAGTCAGTGAAGCCTAGGAAAGGGTCTTTGATGAAGTGGCGTGAGGCAGCATAGCCCACCAACCACTGAGAGTAGACATTCTCAGAGGGGATGTGGGGTGCCGGGGGAATGTCCAAGTCCTTCTCAATCTTGATCCTCTTATTTGAGGAGTTGGACAGGCTGGGGCTGGTGATGGGGGTCGGCTTACGGGGAAACAGGCCTGAGAAAGAGTCGCCAGAGCCACAGTTCCGGCCATTAAGGGTTGTCCTCTCTTCCTGCTGGTGGTCCATCTCCCCAGCCACTGAGTCTTCATCTCCCGTGTCCCGCTGGCCATCCAAGCACCTCTTGGAGAAGGGCATCCTTTTACGATTGTCAACTATCAAATTATTGTACTGCTGTATAGAATTGAGCCCCCCACCTTCCACCATCTTCTCAAGGTTAAATGATGACTTCTCCTCTGAGGGCGGTTTAGAACCATTCTCCCTGTTCCGGTAGAACTCAGACTCCATGCTGAAGTTGGATTCGGGTCGACTCTCATTCTCAAGTTCTTCTTCTTCCTCCTCCTCTTCTTCCTCCTCATTACCTTCCCCCTGGAAGTCCCCATCACGATTCTTCATGCCCTCACCTGTGACATCACTGGTGCCTGGCTCTGGAGAGCTTGTAGTGGACAGTCCATCATCTGAGCGCCCCGTCAGTGATCCAGCTTTGTGCATGTGGGTCTTCATGTGGCGCTTCAGCTTACTTGCCTGAGAGCAGGCGTGGTCACACAGCTGGCACTTGTATGGTTTTTCTCCAGTATGGCTGCGCCGATGCACCACCAAGTTGCTCTGAAACTTGAAGGTTTTACCACAGAACTCACAGGACTTGATTTTGTTCTGTGTCTGGGGAGGGGTGGTGCTGTTCGGGGGCATTGGTGGTAAAGGGGGGGTGCTCAGAAAAGGTGATTTGTGCCCAGGTTGAAAGGGGTTGGGGTTTAGTAGTCGGTGCATAGGGTTGGCCCTGCTGGGTGACAACGGTGGTGTGGTGCTGTTGGTGTTTCCTGCCAACTCACGTAACCGCCTTGAGAAGTCCATGGATTGGGACTCCATGGCCATGGGTGTTAACCGCATCACCCTCTCAAAGGCACTGGGGTGCTGGGATATGAGGCCCATTTCCTCTGCACTAAGGCGTTCCAGCCGATGGGGGTCCAGGTGGTGGCGGGGAGGCGGGCTGACAAATGGAGGTGTGTTGGGGAGGCGGTTCTCCATGAACCCTGGGGGAGGCTCTCGGAGCAGGGGGCCCGTCATCCTCAGGAGGTGGAAGGGGTTGTTGTCCCCGAGAAAGTTGGTAAGAGGGGACTGCGGAATAGAGTCGTTGCCCATGGGTGGAGGCATAGTGATGCGTGGAGTGAGGGCTGTGCTGGAAGGGTTGGACTCCAGGTATATTCGAATGCCATGGGTGTTCTGAGCATGCTGCAGCAGGAACCAGGCACTGGGGAAGGGCTGCTTACATGTTGTACATATATAGCTGGAAGGCTCATCCCTGCCACCTGCAACACACAGAGAAAGAAAGACAGATAGAATTATGAAGAGACAGAAATCAAACAATTTAAACATATTTTTAATACACTCTTAGAATCAGTCAGAGAAAGACAGGTGTATCTGAAATGACTAAATGAAAGATTCCGTTTTTTAAAACCTTATTAAATCAAAGTAATATCTAATTCATTCATGAATCAAACTGTCATTAACAATATTGATGTTACATACATGTTTTTGACAAGTGCATTTCACAGTGGATCTATGTTTCAAGTGCAGCTTCATCTCTCACTCCGTATAGAGTGAATCTTTTTCCACTACAAGCTGCTTAATTATTACAACTCTGTGTGTGTGTGTGTGTGTGTGTGTGTGTGTATCTGGGCTTACATGTACACTAAGCACAATGGTATAAGTATATAAGTATGCATGCTTGCACATGTGTGTGGTGTGAATGATTTTAACAATCTGGGAACTCCTCCAAGCACCGAGTCTGTAATGTTTGCCAAGTTAAAGATGCCAAACTCATATTGGTGAAGATGGAGGATGTACAACTTTAAAAGTTATTTAAGGAAGACTAATCACACACCAGCAAATAAAGGTCTCAGCTCTTCTGGGAAGTACTTTTAAAAAAAAAGAAAAAGAAACAGGCGAGAACAAGAAAAATAAATGAGTGTATTAAGAAAAATGGCCTCCAACACCCACAGATAGTATGGAGTTACAAAAGGCAGAGGGAGAGCAAAGTTGTTTCTATGAAATTTACTCTTAAATGCTCCATAATGTTGGCTACAAAACAGAATAATCCCTTTATCACCATTTTAAAAGTGAGAGACCTGTCTAACAGTTTCCCAGACAGCAAAGGACCTGAAATATTGACTCTGCAATCACACAGACTAAAGCTCATCTCATTTAGAGATATGGGTGGTAAATTTGTTGACAATGAAACGTAGCCTAATAAATGAGGTGGAATCACAGAGAACGTCAAATAACCTGAAAATCCAAAATAATCAATATGATTTTGGGAGTGCACGCCTCACTCTGTTTTGTACATTTAACAACTAATTATGGCTTTGATGTAATACACAGGCGCATACACACACATGTTCCTGCAGTTCAAAAGGAATTGTTACCGCCACGGCACAACCAAGTCAGAATTACACAGACACACACACACAGAGATAATGGTAATAGTGCTTTTGTTCTCATTCTGCATTTATTAAATGAAAGCTTGTTGTCTTGACCTACTACACTCATTTCAGATAGAACATATGCCATATGTAATTGTTTCACTTACTTGTGTGTGTATGCGTATGCATGGCTGCAGCTATTCCTAGCAGCTACACACTCACGCACACAAATACAGAATGCATGTAGTACTGTAGTATATTTAATATTGTTTATATCACAATAGACGACTATTAACATCAAATTCACTTTCATTTGTAAACATCAAAGCGTGTTCCTTTAAAACTGCATGTCCTGAAAAAATTAATAAAAATACAATAGATATATAATAGAAATACATACATAATTCCAAAAACAAATAACCAAATCAATAAATTGTATATTTATTAAAGATGTATGTATAAGTCACTCTCTTCAACAATGTTTGCTACAAAATCATTTTGTTGAGACGTGAAAAATCCAGAAATTATTGTAGAGAAATATAATAGGTAATAAGTAATAAGTAATAATAATAAGTATTAATGTTTGCTGTATTTTAAAAAATACAGAAAAAAATGTAACATTCAGTAATTCAATGATTTAATTTCTCTCCATTTGACATACTTAAACACCTCTTCTCATAGAAACATGTGTGTGTGTGTGTGTGTGTGTGCGTGGGTGGGTGTGTGTGTGTGTGTGTGTGTGTGTGTGTGTGTGTGTGTGTGTGTGTGTGTGTGTGTGTGTGTGTGCGTGTGTGTGTGCGTGTGTGTGTGTGTGTGTGTGAGGAGCGGCGAGAGGCAGAACAGCTGTTCACCTCCACAGTCCTATAAAGCCTTTTGACTTAATTATAGTGGACAGCACATTCACACACATACATACAGAAGCACACACATACACACACACACACACACACACCCATGCCTCAGCTATTGTCTGCACATTTTTCTGTCTACGAGAGAGAGAGAGAGAGAGAGAGAGAGAGTTGAACTTCTCATCTGATGAATGAATGAATGCCTTTTTTTTTTATTGTCACTATACGCATGTACAATAAGATTAGAAGCCAGCTCCAATAACAGTGCAACAGTGAAAAAATATAAAACATAAAAATATACAATATAAACATAAACATAGGCAAAGAAAAAGGAGGTAAGGTGCACAGTCCTGAGGAGTATGTACATTTGCCTACAATAGATATGGTGCTATATGCAGTGTTACATATATATATTGCACATTATGGGATGGAATATTGCACATTGTAAAGTATTGTAGAGTATCTGCCGACAGAAGTCATCAGGGGGACAGCCACTGTTCAATTTTGCCTAACAATTAAGAGTAGAGGTGTGTGTGTGTGTGTGTGTGTGTGTGTGTGTGTGTGTGCGCGTGTGTGTGTGTGTGTGTGTGTGTGTGTGTGTGTGTGTGTGTGTGTGTGTGTGTGTGTGTGTGTGGTAAATGTGTGTAAATGTGAGAGGAAGAGCAAGATAGTGTGTGTCTGCACTGAGACACCATTTCTCTCTGGCCGCAGTGGAAGGAGCAGGTCGTAGGTTTTGTTTGGGGGAGTGTCTGCGTGTGTGTGTGTGTGTGTGCATGCCCTCCCGGGGGAAGGGAGTCCAACGCAGATGGCAAATAAAGTATGCAGCCCGAGGCGAGAGCACATTATGCTAATTCTAATGTCAGCTGTACTTTAATATACGACTCTATTTAATCACCCCATTATTTCCTATTTCCATATGAAAAAACAGAGACAGAGAGAGAGAGAGGGAGCTGCTCATCACTTGATTTGGTAGAATGCAGAATGTTTTATGGAGTGCTGTGTGTGTGTGTGAAGGACTGAATGAGAAAACACACTCTCTCCTCGGCATCTGCATCTTGATACTTTCTTCTATTCTCTCTCTCTCTCACACACACACACACACACACACACACACACACACACACACAAACACACACACTGTTTGAATTATGACCTACTGTATGTATTCAGAGTGTGGGCTCTATATGTGTGTGTGTGTGTGTGTGTGTGTGTGTGTGTGTGTGTGTGTGTTGATGTGTCTGTGTGTGTGCGTGTGCGTGTGTGTGTGTGTGTGTGTGTGTGTACACAAGGTTATATCAGTTCACTTTCTGTTCTGACATCTTTAAGATGGATTGTAATTCTAATGACTAAATTGAATTTAGTATTGTTTAACCTTTTGTCATTTGCTTGCCATATGTTGCTTTATTTACCATCACTGGTTTTATATTAGCTATATCGCCTAACTAAGTCCATCTGTGAAGTTAATGCTACCTTGCTAACTAGCAAACATTTAGGCGTGCTACATGATGAAGCAACCATGATGAAGCATGGTTGTAATTTACAACAGAAATGTTTCATTGAAACGCCCCAGCGCACCATCATGCCAATAAGACATGACATCCAAGGTTGAACTCCTCAGCTCTGCTGAGAATTCCAGCGTTACAAATATGTGGAATTAAATGTGTGCCTGTGAAAACAGAAAGGGACAAACAAGAAGACAGCAGAAAAGAAGAAGAGGAAAAAAAACAATGCAGGCGTCATCCTCCCGCTAGCCCACACAGCTAACATTAGTTATGAGAAGACATCACTGCTTTAATATTCAAAACATGTTGGCAGAATGCAGAGTTCATGTGAAATAGACTCTTCTGTCCAAAGTGTGAAATGAAATTACAAAATAAGATTTGTTTGTTTTCAGGATATTGAGATAAAAATTTAAAGCCATTGATTTCTATATTTCTGTATCTTGTAGCCTCAGAACATTAGTGAGACATTTTTGGTGAGAACAATCGGAGCAGGCCTTTGTGTTTTCTGTGCCAGTATAGTTCAGCTGTATCTTTCTATCTGCTATTGAGGGATTACAAGGAAATCTAATATTCAGTCCAGAGTTTAGCCTGTGGCTTCAGTCAATTACTGGTGACAAAGCATTTATAAGCAGCTGTGAGAATTATTTTGATACAGCATTAAATATCACTCTACTTATGTTCATTTATTTCAATTTAGTACTGTTTTTCTATTTCACACAGTATAGCAGGCTAACTCGTTCCTAGCATCTGATTTTAATGGATATAGTGGGAATACAACTGTGTATTTAGCATTTATGAATGGATATAAATGGCACAAATGTATTATTAAAAGAAGAAATTTGAATTGCTAAATTATTCATTTGAGATTAGGTAAATACACACACGCTCACAAGAGGTTGCCATGGAAGGAACGCTGCACAAATCAGAAATCAGGAAAAGAATGACAAAACTTCAAAAGTCAAACATGAACAGTCTGTCAGCGGGTGACTCCATTAAAAACCTTATTCTACATCTCTCTCTCTCTCTCTCTCTCTCTCTCTCTCTCTCTCTCTCTCTCTCTCAGTTGAAGTGCGGTCTGGCCTTATGCCTGTGTTTTGTTTGGCTCATGTTTTCTCTCTCTCACACACACAGACGCCCACACACACACACACACACACACACACACAGTGTGTGTCACTCTGGCAGCACAACCTGTTTGGACAAGTCAGAAAAAGGAAAATGTGTGTTTCCGTGTGGAATAAAAGTTGCATTCTCTTTTTTTTTTTTTTTTTCATGGACACACACACACACACACATCTTGACAGCTGAAGTTGTGTCACTGCTGTGAAGAAAATGTGATAACATGTAGCCATAGTGTGTAAGACTGTGATATTGTAAATACTACTGTGTGTGATAAGTATGTGTGTGTGTGTGTGTGTGTGTGTGTGTGTGTGTGTGTGTGTGTGTGTGTGTGTGTGTGTGTGTGTGTGTGTGTGTGTGTGTCCTCCAGCAGCAGCCATATGGAGGAGAACTGTATGCAGTGACAAATACACTGGATTCCATGCCTCTGTTTGTTATTCCTCCATTCTTTATCCTGCACTTGCTTCTAGGTATCTCTGTGTCTCCCCTCCCTGGTTCAGTTTCACACAGTATAAAACTCTTATTACTGACTGATTCCAGATTTCACTATGATTCAATTTGCCATAATTACTGTGGCTCCGGCTAATAAAAAAGGGAAGAGAGGTAACGGCTAGAAATCGGTGCGAAGGTCAACTGGCAGTTAGCGGCATTCATTTTCATCTCAGTGTATTCATCTGGGGCGGCTAATGGCCCAATTTTCTCCCCCTCGCTCCTCAATAAATATTGCTGGAATTACAGGTTAAATAGCTAAATTAAATCACAGCTATTACAGAGGAGGGAGGGAGGAAGACAGAGACAGGAGAGGAGGAGAGGAGAGAGGGAGTCAAATCTGTACAATTAAGCAGGAAGCACAGATAGCCGCAAAGTGTACGATTAATGTAGCAAGAGGAGTGCCGTCAGATTATTGCATCAAATTATTACATACATCATTTTTCTCTGTGGCCGGCGGCCGAGGAGAAGACAAACACTGAGGTGAGGCTTTTACATTCAATTTACAGTTTCACTCTGTAAATTCCTTTTAAACTGCCGCTGTTCTTATAACAATTAACACCAACTATACCAACTATAAAACATATATTATAAACTGAATTTCATCACACGGAACATCTTTATACTCATCTATAAAACTTAAACCTTCTTGCAGATTTAAGATTGTAGGCTGGAGCCTATCCCAGCTGACACTGGGTGAGAGGCGGGGTACATCCTGGACAAGTCGCCAGTTCATCACAGGACACATAGAGACAAACAACCATTCACACTCACATTCACACCTACGGACAATTTAGAGTCACCAATGAACCTGTTAAGGGAGGAAGTCACGCAGACACAGGGAGAACATGCAAACTCCACACAGAAAGGCCCCAACCGAACCAGGAACCTTCTTGCTGTGAGGCGACAGTGCTAACCACGACACCACCGTGCCTAGATACACATACCTATGATAGAAATCATGAATCATTAACTTGCTTTTTTTTTGGACCATGTTCCATGATGCACATAGAAAAAAGAATCTAGTACTGGCTATACATAAATGGTAACTGGTCTTGTATATGTGTAGCATGTTTTGACAGTTGTTACATTCACCCACACAGTCATACACTGATGACAGAGGCTGGCATGCAAGGTGCTCATCATTAACTGCTCAGTAGAGGGCTTCTCCAAAGGAGTGGATAATACCACACTCACCCCTTTACGCACGCACACACACACATACACACACACACAAATAGCTAAGCTGAGTTGGGGGCTCTGTAATTTGCCCAAGGACGCTCCGACTGGACTGGGGTAGCTGGGAGAACCAACAACCTTCCTAGACAACCCACTCTACCATCTGAGCCACAGCCACCACACGTGCACCTGTGACTCCATGCTTAAAGCACCTCCAGGTGAGGGACTTCATCAAAAATGCAAATTTTCTTCTGCAGATATTCTTTAAGAAACTGGCAGAGTCAAGGACAATGTACAAATATATCACTGCTTTATGCTGATATCACTGAAGATGTGTATGAGGACAAACACCACACATTATCTTTGAGACAGAGGTGAGCTGTCGTAGAGAATGATTTCCTGTACCGGTTCAGTGGATGGTCAGGATTATCAGTAACACTTTGTTCAGTGTCCTCCTCTCTGCCACAATAAAAAAATGGTTCAGGTGAAACAATTGGAGAAGGAGAGATGACTGTTATGGACTGCTGAAACCACTGACAAGGGCACGTGAACAGGCATTGCTGGTCTATAAAGGTACACAATTGACACAGACGTGTCCATTTTTGACCTTGAGACTATATTCTTTGTTTCTCTCAGTGAGGTGGTCCAAACAGAATGACCACAGTTTAAGTCCTTATTCATCTTGCTCTCCCTTTCTCTCTTTCATCCGTGTGTCTGCGTTTCATTTTATCCCTCTGGTTAGTGTAGTACTCTCCTCCTGTGTCCCTCCACTGTGATCTCTCAATCAAGGAGGCTTACGAACAATGTACAGTAGCCCCCAGTTCCCTCCATCCAATCAAAAGTGGATTAGAGACCTGAGCTGGTTTGCATACAGGAAGTACAACAGCAGGGCAGGTCTTGATGTAAGGAGGGCAAAAGTCAGAGTGGAGGCATTTACACGCAGAACAAAGCTGACATGATCCAAGGGTACGGTGCACGTGTATGTACACACAGTTCCTCACTGCATTGGCTGATGTCTTGTTTATCACTATCATAGCACAATTACATGCAAATCAGATATGTGTGTTTCCACCTCTGCAGACACAGTACACACTCTCTGTGTATGCTCTGTATACTTACATCTGTACATTCAGAAGCAGAGGAATCTTTGTCTTTTTTGCTTGTGGACAGTTAAGAAGTGTTTATTCGGCGCATGTGTTTCCTCCTAATGAGATAATTTCAAAAAGCAGAGCTCATTTGGCGCCGACTTCCCAGTATTCCTTAAGTAGTCTGTTTGTTTTGAATGAAGTGGTTTGAGTGCAGGGTTTTAACGTCATCCAACAGGCTTTTTATATTGTCTTTAATAGCTTGAGACTAAAATGACTACAGGACCACACAACAGCAGCTTTAATTAAATCTCTCTAACTGTACGGAAATGAAAACTCACACTTTTCCTCTGACAGCACACTCACTATAGGCTTTATCTGCTGTGTCTGAGGCGGTGATTCACTACAGCTACTTCACAGCTCCCAAAGCTCTGGTCGGCCAGACTAAAACTTCCTTCTGGGGAAAACTGAGTCATCTCTGAGCTCAGCTCACCGCAGACGCTGTTGGCTAAAGACCAAGAGGCAAACCCCAAACTCTTGCTGCTATACAGGCTGTTACTGTCCTACATGCCACAAGCTAGGTTCCCATCCAAGTTTGTTTATTTTGTTTTTTCTTTTTCTTTGTCAATTACGTGTTGAAACTGATTTTGATTTTTTTTTTTTTTTTTTTGGGGGGGGGGGGGGTAATAAGGAATCTGAGAGAATAAAACAACACAACAGCTGAAAAGTGGTTGTTATTGTAGCCTCTCTGTCTGTCTGTCTGTCTGTCTGTCTGTCTAATATTCACACTAAACAAGACAATCAGATCATCACTGTTCCAGAGGTATGAAAACTTCATTTAGAATCACATTTACATTTATAACAGTGCAAATTGCAAAACTTTCAGCCTACAACATAATGACATAATCAGTCAACACAGTAAATTAAAAAAAAAAATGTAATGTCATTGTTAATTACAGGACACAAAGGGCCAATTTACAACAAGCTGCAGAGTCTTATTTACACTTGATGCCATTTTGTGGCCATTTTGGAGTCAGTACCTTTTAGCTGTGCAACATATCTGATCTATCTCGATAACTTTGATTGGTTCAGTTCTTTTTGCAACCAGGAAAATTGCCTTCTACAAGCACAGCACCAGACCTAGGCCTGCTTGGAAGTTCAGGAATTAATCTCTTTCGGTGCATTAATTTCAGCAACATCATCAGGTTTTAGTGAAACTGACTTGACAGTTGGGCGGAAACAAAGCAAGAAACAGAGCCAGTTGATCTCAAAAGGACTAACCCAGATAAAAAAAAGTTAACAGGTAGCATCTAAAGAATCAACATGAGCTGTGTTTATTTTTATTTGACTTCTTTCTGCAACTCTCTGTCCTTTACTCTTTCTCTTTCAGAGTCTACACAACCTTCTTTCATCCCAGCATGTGCTGAACTTTAGCACTACCCCATCTTCTCTGCATGTTATCTAGCCAACAAAAGATTATGTGCACAAGGTGTGCATGTGTGGGCATTCAAGCCCTGACAGTCATGGCAAGACAAGAAGGGGAGTGACGGGGAAGGGAGGAGGGAAGAGGAAATGCATCTTTCACAAGACATGGCAGAAATGAGGAGTCCTCAATGCTGTAGTCAAAATCCAAAACAAACAGTGTGTGTGTGTGTGTGTGTGTGTGTGTGTGTGTGTGTGTGTGTGTGTGTGTGTGTGTGTGTGTGTGTGTGTGTGTGTGTGTGTGTGTGTGTGTGCCCTGTTAACAAATTAGAGGGATTACCAGAAAAGAGTGCCAGAGCATACCAGCTAATCCCTCACACTGGCCCGCACCACTGCACCTGCAGAGTGTGTGTGTACATGTATGTTTCTATGTGAGGGGTGTGGTGGCAGGAAGGGGCTCTATAGGGGCATCATCCTCCCACACATACACCCCCTGGTGCCAGTGGCCTAATCCTGGACACACATACACACACACACCTGTACCTGGTCATTCTAAGGCCGTATTCAGACCAAATCAGGGAAAAAGTCTAGCGACTGATTTGAGTGAGGAGAGTACATTTAGGCTGCAGCAGTGAAGGCTGCATGGGATGCTGGAAAACGACTTGTGGTGAAAAAGTTGAAACAGAATTAACTTTTGGATAGATGCAACCCAACGTCACACTGCCATGGCCACTTCAGTAATCAGACAAAACTACTCCAAAGTCAGCCCAAAATATCACTGGAACCAGGCCGAGTTCATGGACCAAGCTATGATACTGTCCCAGTTGTGTCCTCATTTGGTTCACTACAGAGCCTGTGGATTGTTTGATTTATTTAGTAACATGACTACTCTAGATTTAAGTCTACCTAGTTCAAATTCAACCAATAACTTGACTCATTTCTAATTTCAAATGGTGGTCACCCCTGCCCACCCCCCCTTCAACATGCACCCCCAGAAAGTGAATGTGGGAGAAGTTGTGGCTGTCTGGACAGAGATGTCAGCCAAATCTTCTGTAATAAAATGTGGCTCCCTAAACCGCAAAGATTTCATCTGCAAAACAGCATCCAATACAACAGTTTGACTGAGACCACGTCACTTTTATCAGCACATAGAAAGAAGCATTTCAAAGGGAAGTCATTGTATAAGTATAATATACAGTGCCGCTTCAGAAATCTCTATACTGATAAATAAATATTCTGACAAAAATATGTTTTTTATGTAACCCTAACAGGTTTGAAATGTATAATCACTGTTTTTAATGATCTGTTTTACATGATGACATGTCATAGCAGGTGTATTAATGATAGCTGCACTCCATTTAAAGGATATGCTGCTTCACTGTGTCTGTTTCTGGGACACTTAATGGAACTGGGTCGTCTTTACTGTTATTAAGTCCACCTTTGTTTTTCTGCCTTTAACAAGTTCAAATGTCTGCTGTGAATCAGTCCACTACATGGACTGGTGGGAAGTCACATGACGTGTTTAAGGAAACTAATTCCACAGAAGGCAGCATGGATGAAAACATTTGGTGGAATAAACACAGCATATGGAAAGAGAACAACAACCAATGTGATTTGTTTCAATAGCACAATGTATAAGATGGTAGTCTCTTGTTGTATGCTGAGGCAGTGCAGCTCTTCTGTGGAGACTCAGTCTGTTTGTCTTTTGAGCTTTAGTCATTGACATGTTGTCAGGTGAAGAGTTGGCTCGCTCTCTGCAGCCACAATAGAGAAACTCTGCCATGAGTCTGATTTGACCGGGACAGTACTCCAACACATTTTTGGATCTCTCTCTCTCTCTCTCTCTCTCTCTCTCTCTCTCTCTCTCTCTCTCTCTCTCTCTCTCTCTCTCTCTCTCTCTCTCTCTCTCTCTCTCTCCCTCTGTCACCTGTCCTCCCATCCAAATCCTCTCCCTCCTTCCCTCCCCTTACATAAAGCTCATCCAAATTACACACTGCCAAATGGGAGTCTCCTGGAACACACCATACACACACACACACACACACACGCCAGAGGCCCATCCCAGACTATGATGTAGCAGTGCCCCTCCTGTCTGAATAAGACATATTACAGCACTGCCTGACACCAGTGTTAAGAAGAAAAGATGTCTCTCTCTCTCTCTCTCTCTCTCTCTCTCTCTCTCTTTCTCTCTCTCTCTGATCAGCTTCACCTTTTCAACTTTCAGCTTTCAGAAAGAAGCTTTGATCCTTTCTTGTACTAACCTTTAAATTTGTTTTAATATCTCACTCCCTCTAATATGATAGAATAGAAGAAGATATATTTGAGTTGACTAGTTTCACTTGTGGAGACAGAAGAAGAAAGAAACCGTTTGCTGAGGTGGAAAAAGAGGTGAAGCAGAGGGGGGACGGGGGGAGGGAGGAGGTAAAGATGAAGAAGTGTAGCCTGTGGTCTGAGTGTTATGGTCAGACTCCACTTGTTTATACAGAAATGGCAGCGAGAAGAAGAAGCGGGGAGGAGGGGGTGTAGGGGGGCAGGTCGAGGACGAGAGCAGATCCAGACCAGATGGAGGTTAGAGGAGGGCATGGAGGGAGGGATGAGGGGACAGGTCTGTTGGAAGCCCTTATAAGGTCTGGATGACTAGAGAGCTGTGGGAAGGCAGCAGAGCCACAGCAGAAACATAGAGTCTATACCTGCAGGCAGGATACAGTGCACACCTAAACTTAGTTTAACTAACATCATTTAATAATGTTCCAGTTCACAAGTTTACCAATAAGGAATAATGGACCACACTACAAACATGAGAGCCAAATCATGAATGTGATCATCTTTAAGGTTGATTTTAGAAATGATCAGGTTAGGACTCCTTTCAATTTTATCACATGATCTTCACATAATCTATCACCAGATACTTTCCTATAATTTTTTTTCTGAGCACTTTAAATAAATACAAATAATATATTTATTATTATTATTATAAAAACAATAATAAAATGGATTATTATAATAATAATCTTCAATTTTTTAAAAGACAGGGACGGTAAAAAAAAGTATCCTTATCATCTTTGCAGAATGTGACAACCCCCAGAAAAAATAGTGACGATGACCTGAGTGTACTCCAGGTAGCTAAAACCTTCAACATCATTCAGGAAAGGCTCATTTCCATTCTGGGAGTTCACTAAAGTAGTGTCCCATGATTCAACAGTTTAACAAAAAACTGTCCTGATTGGCCAGCTTCGCTTTAGTCACTGATGACAGTGGTGAAACTGTATTATGTTTCATGGTGAAAATATTTTCTGCTCTGACTCATGACTTTCTGTCATTTTTTGGAGCTTCCTGATGGACTTGTTAGCTTATTTTAGCCACCCCAACTCTGCCCACACCTGGGAGCCCCTGTGAGACACCTGTGGGGGTGTTGGTGCTACACAAGCTTTGACAGTCAGCTGCAGATAACTGCACAGCTAACTGGGAGTACTCTAATGGCAGCGAACATTACAGTTAGCAGTAGTTAGTGGCTACTTTACGACAAGTGAAGCTGTCTGTCAAACCCTAACCCTAATGATTTTTTGGCTTCTTGTGCAGTATTTCCTTAACATTGTTCTGTCCTGTAACTTGCTAGCTTAGCGACAGAATGAACCTTTCTTTATATGTTTGACATACATGAACAGCCTGCAGCTCAGCTTTTCAGCAAACAGTAACATTAATAACCTCTTTCAGAGTATACCTTTGAGTGCAGTGCAGGCATTGTTGCCAAAGCTCTTCAGTCTGTCTTCAACCACGTCTCTGACGAAGATTAAACAGGCCTTTTCACACTAACAACTTTTTATAGTCAGACAGACAGACAGCTCAGCCAATTATCTATCCAGCTGTCAACAAATGGGACTTTGAGAGAGAATCTGATATTCTGTGGTGAGAGCTAACAGTGCTTAACAGCTGCATGTTACTATTAACACTGGTTGACTGCTAAAGTACAGGAGCTTGTTGGCTACATCATTTTGGAACAGCAAACTAACCTCAGTTACAAAACAGGCCTACAGCCAAATCTTTTCTATTTTTTCAGTCATTGTTACATGTATCTATCTATATGAGTTTGTGTCCAATTCATTAAACTATTGCAACTGCTAATTCTCAGTCAGGAGTGTGGATAGTGGATAAAATATATTTCTGGACAAAATATGAAAGTCTCAACTTTTTTGTTCGAGGAGGGGAGAACAGAGGGGAAAGGAGCTCCTCGATACTCCGGCTGTCTCCACACTAACTGGAAGCAGGCCTGCTCCCATAACCACTCCAATCTGTTTTCATTTGCTGAGCCTCATACCATCAGACACGCATGCACATACACTCATAGATACACACACACACACACGCACACACAGTCTAGTATAGTCTAGTAGGGCTCCCTATCTCTTAAAGGAGAAATGCACTGGTTTTATTTCTATTTTGAACTAAAACACCATTGTCACATTATTAGTACACCATTCAGTCAGAGAAGTCTTTAATTATTATATGTATTATATAACATACCAAAGATCATTAGAGAAACAGATCAAGACAAGAATAACACATACACATCCTGCAACTGTAACACATGGTAACATGGTGCCACATCCTGTGACATGCTGGGACATGCTGGGACATGATGCAACATTGGCTAATGCAGCAGCACATGCTAAGACAAGTCTGAGCATGCTGCAGCTTCCTCTTTCACACTGTAACATCTCACAACATGCCATATCACACCAGGATGTTTCCTCTGTACATTTGATAAAGAAGGCAACATGATGAGTGAAAATGTGAAGGCTACAAAAGGAAGTGTTGAACAAAGAGGAACTGGAGAAAGCTCTTTGTCATTTGAGGACATGACTCTCTGAGAGACCTGGAAGGAGAGAGCTTCATAGTCATAGCTTAGCGGTCATACAGCAGCCAAACACAACAAAGATGTGAAGAGAAAGAGGGGAAAGATAGATGATGAATGAGAGTGAGAAAGAATGCTTTTAACTCATCCCTTAGACATAAGTTAACAACAGAAGTATTTTGGCTACAAAGAAATTGTAGACCTGACTGGTCTATGGGGTTACCTCTCACAGCCATTTTTCACTGCAAGAACTTTGTTAGGAGCTCTGGAACTTAGTCATGGTGCCTGGGTCTTTGTTCCTACCCAAGAATGCCAGAGAAAAGTAGCTGCATGCTGGAATCAGAGCTCCTTTATTTTTATGCTATTTATGTTTCTGGGTCATGTCAAAACCCAGGCTAAGCTCTGATTCTAGATGGCAGTCATTTTCTAATGTATTCTCGTTCATTTTCTGGTGTCAGTCACCTATCCCACTGATATTCTGTTCATGAGAACACAACTATCATAGCAAGTGATTCCTGCCACCAAACGAGGGGGAGCAATGTTTGGGTTGCAGTATGCAATCAAACACATTACTGCAAGACTGCTACATCTTGTATACTGCATTCATTCATCTTGCAGATAAGCACTTGCTATGGTCAACATTAAGGCATTAAGGGTGGCATGAGAGATAAACTACAAAAGAAACCAAACTGAAACCTAGCTTTATTTGCTAAAAGATTTCACACGTCAAACTAACTAAGTAACTATCTCTGTCTGTTTCTATGTATTTTTATCCTTTTCTCAACAACCCTTAATCTGACCAAATTCATACTCAGCAGGTGTGTTGCTAAGGATCCAAAGAAGTGCAATGTTGAATTTAGGGATGTGGAGATTTTCCGCCATTTTCTTTTCTTTCTTTTTTTTTGCAACTCCTATTTCTACCAGTCGTCAGCAAGTTTGGTACAGACCAAAACACATTTTTTTACATTACATGTGGTTTTTCTGTCTGGAATAGGTGTCCGTCCCTCAGAGTTTCCTCAAATGATGTGGGCAGAGTTTATTACAAAAGAAATCATATCTATTGATATCTGAGCTACTTCAACCACATTCTGTGGGCATGTGTAGATGTGATGTCTGAGTGACCATGATAAAATTGGTACCATTTGGCCAAGGCGGGTGATGCTGTAACTATAAAGGAGAAAATCTCTGTCTGTCTATCTGTCTGTACAATATGTATGTGTATAGAGGACCAAGCAAACGACTGAATTGCTCTAAATGGACACGTACCATGAATGGGCACACCCCGACAAAGCTGCAAGCAATAATACGAGGAGCTCAGTTCAGAACCCTGCATGCTCCAAATGAGCACTGCACTAGTAAATTCATCACAACAGACACTTACAAAGAACAACACAACAATTCTGTTGTTATCGTTGTCAAGTACCAAAATAATATGCTAAATGAAGTCAACTAGCTTCAAATTTGTGGTTCCTCAGAAATACAAACCAAACTGTAGCAAATGACTTCAAGTTGCTGAGACTCCCCAGTGCCTCGATCTGTTTGTTTGAGATTTATTTAAATTGTGTGTTCGTGTTTGGGTGCACGGTCGGTCCGCCTTTAGTCTCTCTATAGAACTTTTATTTCACAGATACACACAGACACACACATGCACACACACAGAGTACTGTGGCTAGTGTCAGTGTTGGTCAGAGCTAAGATTCCAGCCTGCTCCACTGCTCATTAGACTTAACGCTGACCATTTAGGTCAAAGCATCCACTGCTGGATCCAATCTGCTCATCTGAGTGTTTCTATGTGTGTGTGTGTGTGTGTGTGTGTGTGTGTGTGTGTGTCTGCTTTGTCTAGGCTGTTGTAGTCAAGCTCACATCAAGCTACTCTAGATGTGCTGATCTGATTTCCCTTCCTAACAAGACTTCTCACTGCAGCCAGGCAGATGGCAATGCTGTGCTGGCAACCATGATGGAGGGCCCGCTGAGGGCCGTGGCTTGCTGGCGGCTGGTCGCTCTTTATCCACTGACCAATCACAGTTTTTGCAGATGAAGACAATGTTTCAGATCTTGCAGTTGCGAATGCCTGCATGGGTGGTCGCATAATATTGTAGTATACCTAAACATCTTGATGACATAATAATGTGCTGTGGGGCAGGCGGAGCAAAAACAATGGAGAAGTCCTCTGGTGATTAAGCAGCCTTAGACAAAAAGAGAGAAAACACTGCGCTCGCCAACCTGCAATTTCCTCCCAGGTATGCTTTTTATCTGCAAGCCTTGAAGAGGTGCCAAAGGGGCAGTTAAGGGATCCTGTGGTTGGCCAGGAGTGTCGCTAAAGGGGCCAAAAATCTGGCTGTGTGTCATGCACGTGCAAAAATGTGTTGCTATAGCACACAAGCATTCGTGGTCAGGGATATGGCAAAGTGTGTGAAGATGTTTCTATAATTAACCCTAACACAGTGAGTTTTAATTCATGTAATACATGACGTGAACAGGTTATGAGAAGCTTTTATTTCAAAACTTTCCCTGTACATAAAGGAGAGAAAAAACAAAGAAGGAGGATCTGCCTGTTTCTAATCAGAGGGGTTGTACTGCCAGTTGTTGGCCCTCAGCCAGCATTGTTTACTTGGCCAACCCCCAACCTCGCTCCAAATGGCAAGTTACCCGAGCGATGGGCAATTTTAGCCTAACCAACAGGTAGAAAAGACTGTTCCCATATGGCAAGGCCCCCAATCCACAGACACATGCTCTAACTACCTAAATAACAAAGTAGATATAATTTTCAATGCATTATTTGCTTCCCTGGGAAACAGGACACGGGTTGCTTTCTCAGGAGAAAAACTACTTATGTTATTGATTTATTTACAGATGGAAAAAAAGAGAGATGGCAGCAGCCCGGCTCCTCTCCTCCAGCCCTCTTTTTGTTATCTGTGATGTTGCCCAGAGAAATCAATAGAACAACTGTAGCTAGCAAGCTTTGTTTATCTTTTCTCTAAGTGAATAATTTAGGGGTGTCAGCGGGGGTGAGGCAAAGCTTTGATACAAACGAAAGGGTTTGGTGTTCAGGGGGGAAATCTAACCCCCTCCTTTTCCCGCTCTTCTTCCCTCAAAAGTCTCAAGGAGATGAGAGATGCTGAAAGCAGCTAAAAATCTGGCTCTGGGTGCAAGACAGAGAGAGATCACTGCTCTGGTTTTACTGCACCACCACCAAGAATGTCCCTCACACCAAATAAATGGATGAATGCGAGCGCTGAAGACAGCAACATCTGCTAAATATTGGGTGAAAGGAAAAGCCAGTAAAAGTTGGTCTGGATGCAATGGTGGAACGGGTGGCCTAAGTGGTTTTAAGAGGTGGTAAAGGGCTTTAAGCAGTGCTGTGGGATATTACAGGATTTCAAGGGGCAAGCAAAGGCCTCTATTGTGTGCTAAGACTTTGTTTTGTGGTCATTAAAGGATGCTAAGGGGTATGCCCTAAGCGGACAAATATGTAGTGTCTTCCTAACCTTACATGTTAGTGTTTATAGCTGTCCTGAATAACCTCAGAGTAGAAAAATGCTGTCACTGAGATGAGTGAGATGCAGTAATCATTCATCAACAGTCTTTTTGAAAGGTACTTCAGTTATTCATATTATAATTATCATCATTATCATAATAATAGTAGTTGGGTGAAGAATGAAATAAGGTAATAAGTTAAAATCCGATATAAAACTCATACATTTATACACCTGTTGTCTTTAGTGGCACAGAGCCACTCTGCCAGTGTTTCCTATTCACATCACATTTGATGTCTTGGGAATGAGACTCAACAATCAACTAGCTTTCTCCAGTATGGCTGACCCCACCTTTAAGGGTTTTTAATAGGTTTTAACAGATGCAAGAAACAAACTAATACGAAACCATGTGCTGACACAAACAGGAAGGCTTTAAATTGCTGTGGTTTCATGAGCTTTGATTGTGAGTCGACCCTCCTTATGTTTAGTCTGAGTAGTGTTAGTATGTGAAACCAGGGAGACTTAAACCCTCCTAAACAAGGGGATCAACATGTATTTGTCAAGCTATGCCACCCTTGGCTGCATGCACATACATACACACACCCACACATGTGCACAACAAGGCAGCAAACATTCTCAGCGAAGTCACTAAACCACAGTGTCCCACCTTCACCACGGACACACAAAAGCTCTCAGTCCCTTGTAATTGAGGTTTAAATCCTTTCCTAACATCCCTCCATCCCTCACTCTTCACCAAACATGGATTGTGCCGACACAGGACCCCTAATCCTTCCCAGTTTAACCAAGTGAGAAATTAGCTTTTGTTAAGTGGTGATTTGGCCGGTGCTAAATGCCAACAGCCCATTGTAGAGGAGAGGGGCAGTCATGAGTGCCCCCAACGCAGCAAAATACTGTGGTAATCCCATCCTGTCCGTACAGCTGGGCTGGAGCTGCTGCTGCTTGCTATTGTGTGGTGACAATATTGTCAAGTTATTTTTAGTTGAGAACTATGTCTCTCTCTGTTTTGTCCAAAGAGGTTTTGAAGCATCAACATGTCAGCTTGGCCAGGAAAAGCCACCAGTGTCAGGTTGATAGACGACACAAGGAATGGCTGTGGATTCAGATGCTCAAAGCCGGTGAGAAAGAGCAGGCTGTTCTGGCAGGAGGAGACAAGACAAAGGACAGCATCATCCCTGAGACTCAGCAGGGAGAAATCCACCACAGAAAATCCCAGTGTCTTGGTCTCAGTCCGAGCAAAATTCAGGAGTTAATTCAGAGAAGTCTGCAATGGCAGGGTGTTACACTGGAAGGCAGGAGATATTTTCAGGCAATAAAAAAGGCAGAAGAAGACCAAAGAGCTGCTCGAGAGATGGCTGGGAACGACCTGCGTGCCAAATATTTTTTATGGTCAATCTCAGGCCAGATGACTGTCAAGTTTATTCCCCTGCTGTGGCAGGAAGATACCACAGTTCTACAGAGCATGGAGTTAAGACACAGGGTACCCTATCTTACACTGTGCAGGACAAGTGTCATTGTTAGATTCTGACTGATGCAGTTTAGTCATTTACACGCCCCGCAGCCACATTGTCCAAGTATCAAATGTACTGGCGCCTATCTGTGCGATCTTAAAATGAGGCAGTGTCAGGTGCATTGTTGGCACAATGCTATCTTGAGACAACAGAATGTGATTGCACCATTGACCAGCAGAAACCTGGTCTAAAGTCAGTGTAGAAGTTGTCTGATGCTATTTAAAAGGCACATTATTCATATAGTTTCCAATTACACACAGTTCAGACACGAATAAGCACTCCTCATCCTCGCATAAATGTTATAGCAACTGGGGTGTCGGTTAGCTCAGAGGCGGTAGAGCATCCGCCCCATGTACTAAGGCTCAGTCCTCGGTCCTTAGCCCAGGGTTCGAATCCGACCTGTGGCCCTTTGCTGCATGTCATTCCCCATCTCTCTCTCCCCACATTCCTGTCACTCTTCAGCTGTCTCTGTCAAATAAAGCTTGAAAAGGCCAAAAAAAAAAAAAAAAGGTTATAGAACTGTTCTATTTTAAGTGAATAATAATTTTGCCAATAATGTTAATAATTGAACGTAAATAAGAATATTACCTAGAATATTTCCCTCTATTTATTAGTTATCTAAAATTGGGAGGCTCTGTATTTTGGTCAGACAGGTGGAGGCTGACCACTGTCGCTTGTCCCTAGTGAAGTTTTGTTTAACATTACTAATCTTTTATTTGTAAAAAAAAATGTCTTAAAAGCAGGTTGGGAATGCATTTTAAAAAACACTGTAGACTTCTACCCATTCATCACCTTCAGATTCCATGATAATTCAATATCTGTGCATTTGCATTTGCTGTATTCCTCTATTTGGGTGGCTTTGATCCTTAAAAGAACCTTTTTAATCGTTGTTAAGACAGTTTTAGTATTAATATTACGCAGTGATTTACAAGAAAAAAGCCCAAAGGCAGTCTCAAATAAGTAAAACCCAGACCTTGGGGCGGCTGTGGTTCGGAGGTAGAGCGGGTCGTCCACTAATCAGATGGTTGGTGGTTCGATCCCCTCCAGTCTGCATGTCGAAGTGTCCTTGGGCAAGATACTGAACCCCAAATTGCTCCCGAAGGCTGTGCCATCGGTGTGTGAATGTGTATGAATGGTTAGCTCCTCAAACTGATGAGCAGTTGGCACCTTGCATGGCAGCTAATGCCATCAGTGTATGAATGTGTGTGAATGGGTGAATGAGATATGTCCTGTAAAGCGCTTTGAGTGGTCGGAAGACTAGAAAGGTGTTATATAAGTACAGTCCATTTACAGTCCATTTACCTTTTCACTATGACTTATCCCTGATTGTTTGTTAGCCACTGGTGCACCTTAGGGGCTCATCCATGTCACATAGCCTTCATTTATGGATTGAGTTGAAAGCTCTGGAAAAAGCTCATAAATTGACATTGAGTTTAGATTATTTTAATGCAGCAGTTACTACAGTGGACTGCTATTAAAAAGTTTCCTTGCATGGGTTTTGATGGTATAATTGCACATCAGCCACTACAGTGAATGCTAGTGCATCATCCCATATAATGCCAATCACTGGTCAGCCAAAACCAAGATGGCTGATAGAAGGCCAGGACAGCTAAGCAGCTCAGGACCTGCAGGTAAATATAATCCATTCAGTAACATCAAATAAAAACTAAGTATTCCCATTGTTAAAAATTTGATTTGATGTTGAGTAACTTCAGTCTTTAAATTTAAATATAATAAAAATTGAAATAACTCAAAGGCCTAAGGAAGTAACTTGTTTGTAATTACAAATATAAGCCTAACATGTAATACTGTACCAGTCTGTAATTAAAATCTCTCATTGCTTCTATGAATTATTCTTATTATTCTAATCTTATAATATTAATATTTGCATTGTTCTTATCATCTTTACTGCTGTAACCACCAAAAATCATCGTTTCATCGAAGGTTCCACCCCAAATAAAAGAAACGTTGATGTACAGTAAGTTGACTTGTTTTGCGTGTATCAGAGATAAAAAAAAAACAAAACAGTAAAACACATTTTAATATGTAAATATTAGTGTATAATTAATATTTGAACTGCTGATGGGGTGGTTTAGATAGTCCATGTGAGACTCACTCCTTCATTCTGTTACTAAGTTCAAACCTTCCAGGGTGTTAGAAAGTCAAATGAGATGTTGACTGGGTAAACGGGGTTACTGTGTGAACTGATGATACAGAGTTCAGAGGTGTGTGTGAGTGTGTGTCTGCTTTCAAACAACAAGACTGACAGGAAAAACATTTTTAAAAACACACACACACACTTACAGATAGTTCACATTCACAAATTGTAAACACACTCACACACACACACACACACACACACACACACACACACAGTGTAAACAGAGACATGCACATGCTCCAAACTGACAAAAATAACGATGCACACACACACATACACACACACAGAAACTGGAAGCAGCAGGCACAGTTTCTCTGTAAACACACACACACACTCTCTCACACACAAATACACACACGCTGCAGCCTACATAGCGCACAATGGCATTCAGAAAGAGTTTGCATTCAGAATGAGGTGCAGCCTTTCCTGGAGGGCCTACGTCCTGAAATATCATCAGTAGTGAGTCCAGATGAATGCAGAGGAAAGTGTAACTTTGCATCCAGCCATTGTCACCTCCACAAAGCTTCCCAATCAGCCTCCTTCAGCCTTTCCCCTCTCTCTATTCACTTTCACGTACTACCTGCCTGACAACAGCTCCTCGCTCAGGGACACAACTGGAAACAAACTACACCGAGCTCTTTATCGCCTGATCTGATCGCTCAGAGTCACAAAAGCCAACACGCTATATGAGAGCCTCTCCCATCGACAGAGGGATTATTCACCAAGGAACCTATATTTTATTCAGAGATTACATTTCCTTCAAAGCGATCATTAGGCCTCTGATGACACTTGAAGTGAATGCTGTTGATGTTCTCATATGAATACATGTCAGGTTTGCTGACAAGGTCTATTTTTACATTTTACATTTTCTTTTCTAAAAAGTATTTCTGTGTTTTATTGAAATAATAATGTAAATAATGAAACCTTTTTTTTCCATTTCAGAGGCTCTGCAGATTTACAAGATTTACGCTGCTTTTAAAATTGACACTTAACATAAGTTAACATGGGTCAATAAAGCAGTACCAAAGATCTAGCTGTGGAACACCCTCCGTCAACAGTGTGGTTCACTCATGTAAAAAAATCCTAATATACTTTAATATTTCTGTTGTTTGTTGCCTCAATGAAGCTTTTCTAACAAGTCCAACATGTCCACACGTTAAACACGATCTTGACACAGAAGGCCATTAAGACATTAAGACAGCAGTTTATAATTGATAACTAATGTAATCATAGTGTGTGAGTGTGGGTGGATATCACATATAACTGTGTGAGTAACAGATATAGTTACAATAATGTATGTCATGCTACCACGCTGATAAATAATTATGGTAACTTATTTTATCTAATCTAACAAATGTATTTAAGTTCTAATAAAATCGCACAGTTAACCTCAAGAACATTGACCCAAAGAAACCTGTACGAGTTACATAAGCTGGTGGAATCGTAGCTAGATGACGTCAGGATTTTCAGAGACATGCAGAGCAGAACAGAAAGCTGTCATGAGCTCTCACCGCTGCCTGTGATTCATGTCCATCCGGTTAGAAATGCCTTTGCGTTGGCCGGCACCCTGCACTCTCCCTGCTGCTAACAGATTCTGGCTTTAATTCTGTTATTGCGTTCAAATGAATCAAAGACCACCAAGAAAAACATACACATTTTCTCTACTTTTCACCAGAGGTCTCTATCTCCTGATTTTTTGTGCATGGAAGTAAAACAAACAGCACACATTCAAAGCTGTGTCAAAACACGAGCAAAAGGCCAAAACAATCCCATGAATAAAAGTGTGAACTCTGAAGGGACCATGAAGAAACTCTCTAACTGGCTTTAACAGCAGGTTTGTTAAATCTGATCGTCCCTGTGGGGAATTCAAATGAGCGAGTCCTTGAAGGGAAAGCTTGAAATAAATGGAAAGCTTCTAAAATCAACCTTCTCACTTAGATGTCATTTTCAGCAAAGAAAAGCTGATTTTACAAAGCTATTAAAAGCCAGACAGCAAAGAGATGTCAGCAGCTAAACCAACCAAGGTTCTCAAAGTGTGGTCCAGTGAGGTGGTCTCCATTCCAGAATTTAAAACTTAAAAGAGAAAAAGAAGAGAAAAGATGTCAAGACACGCAAAAAGATCATTAAATACAATGTGAATCATGTGGCAGTGACTCTAATCACATGTGGCTATATTTAGTGAGGTGTTCCACCACACAAACACATCTCAAAGCAGGAAACATATGTATAAAATGATTATTATCTATATCAAATATTTGATATCTAGTCCCGATCAAACCCGGCACAGTTTGAGAATGTGAGAGCAAAATAAAGTGTCTGCTGTTTGAAATGAAGAACTGAGAGTAAACAATAGATTCACAAATGGCTGCCAGCCAGCCTCTGTGAGTACGTGTGAATGTGTGCGTGTGTGTGTGTGTGCGTGCGTGTGTGTGTGTGTGTGTGTGTGTAAATGTTGTATGACAAACTCAGGAGGGGAATTTACTGAAAGCCTCTCCTTTTACTCTCAACAATTAAAGGAGATTTCATAAAAAGTTCTGGACAGACAGAGAGAGATGCTGCCTGAAAAGCAAACCACAGCAATCTGTCATCAATTCTGCCTCGATAATGTCCCAACACACACCCACCCACCCCACCCCCTTGTGTCTTCATCATCTCCCCCTTGTCTTCCTCGCCATTCTCTCACACACACACACTCACACATACAAACGCAGACACACACACACAATCTCTTCCTGACGCCAGGACATCAATTTTCGCAAGTCGCCGAAAATTACCATGCATGAATGCAAAAAAGGCTGATCAGGAGTAATTAACACGGCTTCATATGCAAATTGTATTAATGCAGAACTACAAAGTCATTATGCAAATGAGGGTTTCATCGAGCCTCTTGACAAATACTCCCAGCTCCAGCCATCGAGCAGCCGGGACGGATGACAAGTCTGCTCGCTCACTCTAGACTGTAGGGATGCCTGTGTGTTTTAGTCTAGTTAGCGGATTAGCACTGGTTAGCGCTGTTGGCTAGCTCTGTGTGTGTGTGTGTGTGTGTGTGTGCGTGTGTGTGTGTGCATGCATACATGGGCTGCTCTGTGTGTGTAAACTGTGTGATTAGGGAAGTGGCTAATGGCTGCGCGGCAGAGTAATGAACCTGAGATCCAGGGGATGGAGGGATGGAGGAGAGGGGAGGGGAAGATGATATGAATATGCATGATGCTCACTGGCTTTGATGATTAAAAAAAATTTAATATTTAAATGAGTGCATGCAAAGTGATTAACGTGGCAGAGGCGACGAGGCAAAAATTGCAAAAAGGGATTTTGAAAATGCTAAGAAGCACGAGATGCCGATTTGCCTTTTTATTCTCTATTAATGGCAGAAAGTCTCTCTCTCTCTCTCTCTCTCTCTCCCCTTCTGTCTCTGTAGGTCTCTCGCCCTGCTCTCTGTGTCTTTTCCAGCCACCTTGTCTCAGTTGTTTTGCTCTCTGTGTCTGGTTTGTGTCCAGGATGCTGGATTTACAGAACATCATTTAGAAGAAGTGGATAGAAGGAGCAGAGGGAGGAGAAAATGAGCGGAGTGCTCACACACACACACACACACACACACACACAATAGCTATGCTAAATTTCAAAAGTCAGTGCTTCAAAGTTCTGAGGCATGAGATTCAGCATGCAGACAATGTAACTTGTGTTACTGTGTCGGTTGTGGAGCTGTGGCTCATTTAAAGGAACATGTAACAGAACGTAATGGAACATGTATGTAATCTGTGCTTTGGAGCAATTAGTAAAATAATGACTAATAACCAATAAGTAACTAATTACATTTTCAAAGTGACAGGGACAGCAGTGTCGTTTCCTCACTGTTTTCTGTGTGTGTGTGTGTGTGTGTGTGTGTGTGTGTGTGTGTGTGTGTGTGTGTGTGTGTGTGTGTGTGTGTGTGTGTGTGTGTGTGTGTGTCCATCCTTTCAGGCCTATAAAAAATGCATCAGGACGATAACTGTACCTGCACACAGAAACACACACACACACGCAAACAGCCAAACCGAAACTAGCCAAAAGCACACAGGATACAGAGGGTAAGAGAAGTAGAGAGAGACAGAGGGAGAGAGAGCGAGCAGCAATACAAACCAGAGTAATTACCACTTCAAAAAGGCCAGCGCTCCATCCAAGAGGCCTCCCAGCTTTATTGAAACAACGCAAAAAAAACAAGAGCAGCGGGCGTCGTAATGCCTCTAAAGTACAGCCTGTTATATCAAATACACACACACACACACACACACACACACGCACACACACATTCACACTGTGCTGTAGCTCTTTGTTAAGTCTTTGTGCAGTTTCATTTGGAGGATAAATAAGCATATGGTAAATATTTTAGGGACACACCACTGTGCTCGGTCATTATTTATTGAAGATGCTGTGTGTGCGTGTGTTTGTGTGTGTGTGTGTGTGTCCATGTGCATAATGTTGACATAAGATTCAAACATGCACAAATGAAAATGCTCTCATGTCTTACTGCAGTGTAAGATAACTCCATATGCAGTTATGGAACACACTGTTTGAATTATTCCCTTTTCTGTCTGATAATCAGCTTAAAGTTTGTGTGTGTGTGTGTGTGTGTGTGTGTGTGTGTGTGTGTGTGTGTGTGTGTGTGTGTGTGTGTGTGTGTGAAACAGACTGAGAGAATGAAGAGGAACAAATAGAAAACAAAAGTCAGCTGTGAAAAAAAACAGGAAAAGTGGGTGTGAAAGCAGAGAGCATGTAGAGCTGGACAGCTGGGACATACGTACACACACACACACTCAGCTTGTCAAATGGTTCTGTCAGATTAAAAAAGGTGTCATCATATTTGAGTTTGTCAAAACTACATGTGACTTCATGCGAGAGTAGCGCGCGTGTGTGTGTGTGTGTGTGTGTTCCTCTCCACTCCAACTGGACTTAGTTGAATGTCTGAATTAAACCCTAGTTGACAAGGCTTTAAGGGCTGCACAGCACTGTGTCAGGTGGTGTTAAACACTGCTCAGTGATATGCAAACGCTCCATGAGTATGTGTGGGGGGTTAGGGAGCGGAGAAGGGGGGACGGGGTGGGGGGGGGTTTGGGCTTAAAGTAAAATGACATGTTTCCTTCTCTTTTCTTTAATCCAGTGTGTCAGGATTCCACCTGACCTCACCTGGGAGACTGGAGGGTGTGTGACCGGAGGGTTGCCTGTTAAAATCCCCAAAGACAAGGTGCATTAAGATGGCCCTGCTAACTAGAAGAACAGTTGTAATGTTAGTGTGTGTGTATCTCAGTGAAGGTTGCTGGAAACAATCTGAAGCTGTGGTAGTTTAAAGGTTGAAATCGCTGACAGTGAGCACTCCATTAGAACAGAACCGTGTCCTCCCACTATTTACTATTTTGTATGTATTATACACTATGTTTGAATGTGTTTGCTGCATTTGGAGTTGATGTCTGTGAAATAAGCTGAAGGATGACCACTTTCATTTGAGCCTCTATTCTATTGCGTCTTTTCTCAGAGCTGCTCTTTCATGTGCTCAATGCTCAATTTGAACTCTTCCTGCTAAAATCATTTTTATAAAATATTCATTGACTTTCCGATCAGTCAACTTCAGTTTCTAGTAGAATATTTGTGCTATTAAAAAGAGTTTATTCAATTAATGTTAGACCAAGAATTGAATTTAACAGACACGGATGATTTTTGTTGCACTGACTGCTTTTGTGTTCTATTAATCTCAGTAAGTTGTTAGCCAACATGTTGTTGACTTTTATTTGGCATACAAAAAACTAACATAAGCCTTTAAGTATTTAGTCATGTAATTAGCATAAATAGTAAACTAAATTATCCAGGCTAGCTAACAGCTAGCTATACAAATGTAACTGAGCTGTGTTTAAAGTAGAAACTCACAGTTAAGACAACACAAGTGACACTGGCTGTGGTGAACTGAACTAAACGGACAGAGTGGATAATGATTTGACATTAGTGCTGGAAGTAGCTGAATGGATGTCCAGGTGGAGGAGAGGATTTGCAAAGTCTTTCTCCAGATATGGATTTGTGAGATCAAAGCTGTTTGGGGGGGTGTGAGAGGCCTAAAGGGTGTGTGTTCATGTCATAAGATGCTGCTTTCAGATATCCTCTATGTTATGTTCTCTCCGGTGGTGATTTACACACACATGCACACACACAGTGGCCTACTATTAATGACACTGATGGCTATCATAAATGTCCAGGAGACGGGATTAGAAGTGGAAGAGGAGGAGAGCTGAATGCTGTGATCAATAATTACAGCATTAGAGAGCAAAAAGAGAATAATCATTTATATTTTATGAAAATAATTAAAATATGACCTTCACAAATTATACTGTTTCCATTTTGCCAATGGAAAATAAATAATATGTTTCCTAACTGTATCATCATGTAAAGGTTTTTTAATCTCACGTCTTTTTATCAGGCGCAAAAAACCCCCAAGAAAACACAACTGTAGCTTCACTGTATTTCTACGCTCTGTTTATACACAAAATGTAAAAAAATGTACAAATCTGAATCTTTTGCTTTGATTTAGTCTAAATCAAAACGTTTTTTTCCTTGAATCATGTTGTGTGTGTGTTCCACTTCACACGGGGAATAAATGGAAGTGAAAACGCTCGTGAATAAAGGAGTCGTTTGACCTGCTGGGAGCCCGTTACCAAGTGTCGTCATCACTCGTGTTCTGAGCTGACATTCAAACTCCCTGATCATTTTTCCCCTCACTCTCTCTCCCTGCTCTCTTGCTTCCTCCCCAATGTCTCTCGCCCTTTTTTCCCTTTCACCGGGTGATGAAAGTGTAAAAACCAACTGGAGGAAAAGCTCGCTGTGAATGGCAAACAGAAAATTCCACCTGCCATATTTCAATCCCCTGGTGATTATGAGCAGGGCTGAGCGTGTTCTCTCTAAATTAAACTCCGGCTCCATTAATAAACCCCTCTGTCCTCTCCTTGTGTTAATAAGGTGCTAGTTGGTCATATTTCATGTGGAAATTGTGAAATACTGAGGGTAATTTTGAAACATAAAATGTTATTGCAGCAATATAGTTTACAGTTGCCGCAGTGCACGTCCAATTGAGAGGCTAATATGTTTTTGCTTTTAATGTGAAAATTATTGCACGCTCTGTTATGAAGAAATATTGTGCAATTACAATTTCAAGCCTTCCAACGCTGCACATGTGGAGTTGATTTCACAGGAGGACTACAGTTAGATATACTGCAAGCATTCAAATGCAAGGGGAAAAATGTATGTATGCACATATGAATAATCTGACCTAATAATCTGACCAACGCCTATCAATTCTCACTCCTTTTCGAATATGTATTTCTATGTTTAAATGTTTTGCCTTACTTTTATTTTTTATTTTGGTTTGCATATTCGAAATAAACGCTTCAATCAATCAATCAGTCAATTAGTGCACATGCTTGAGTGCAGCTCTGTAGACACTCTGGGATTGTATCAGAGCTATCTGCACCCTCCTGCTTGGACTGTTATGTGTTCAATGTAAAACTGGATCATAGTTACAGATGTGAGTGCGTGCGTTCACAGGTTCAGGTGGCTGTGCTGTCCACAGCTGTGCTGTGCGGCTGCCTCACACACTTCTAACAGCCTGGTAAAATATTGATGAAGTTCAGGCCCAAACACAGTGTTTTACAGTGCAGGCCAAACCGCAGACTGACACGTTCAGAGGAGCTCTGTCCTGCTATGACACACTAAGAGAGTCAGGACTGTTACCTACAAGAGCATTTCCTCGTGTGGCTTCAGGCCATTTTCCTCTAACTGAGCCCGCTGCTGCTGCTTCGTTTAAAGACGCTCCTGTCCAGATATCAGGTGGATTTTAATAGTTTCTATCCCATGAATGAAAATAGATCATGTATTACATAAAAACACGTAAAGCTGACAAACAGTCTTGACATTTTAAGACAAAATGCAGATTGTCATTTCTTATATATTATTGAATATATTGAACTTAGAAACCATTTAATGTTCCATTAGAACTCAAAAAAGTTTTAGTGGACAGCTAGCTTTCATTCCACATCATTTACCTCATGAATGTGTTCATTTATTTCAAATAGAAAAGAGAAACACTTTTTTACTTGCTTAAATTATTGTTTTACATCAAATCTCCACATTCACAAAAAAACTCCAACATGGTGTCATTAATCAGACAGTCGGGGCTCATTCAGAACACTACTGGATATCTGTGTGTTTTACTCTGTGGACACTGAAGCGTCACCTCAACTTGTATTCCTTTCTTTCTTTTACTTCATTTCAGCCCTCACTTTAATTAACTTAATTTTCTGCTCACTGTATTTGAAATATTATTCATTCTTTGGGTCTGGGTTAGGGTTTATTCGTCTCTGAATCATTCCCAGCCATCCAGGTACAGCAGGATATCTAAACGTACTGAGTCAAAGGCAACTGGATTTGTTGTTTTCTTATATCTAGATTTTGTATTTTTACTCCTGATGCAAAGCAGCTTGAAGTCCCTTGTGTTTGGAAGCTGCCGTATGAATCAACATGGCTTGGCTCGGAAATGTTTAATAACTCTGGTGTTTGTCTGAACCAGGAATCAGGTATAATTTTGGCTTTCATTCTCAATGATAGATGCACAAGTACGAGTTGATGAGGCAGATTAAGCAGGCAGCACTGATTTGATGTTGAATGATAAGCATCATGATTTACCGTTTTACCATCTGATCAAAACAGACCTACTGGCTACAATACTGAGCCAACCCAAACACATTTTGTCTGCATGTCTAAGTAGAGAACTGTCCTTTTTTCCATGCTTTCATCTGTGAGACGTTCTTATTTAGCTGCTCATGGGTTGTAGCACCTGCTGGCGAGTACCTGCCGTCCAGCACTGAGCGGTGGAGTTGTAGTTCTACTCTAGTTCTGCTCTCCCCTTCTGGCTTTCTTTGAGCGTCTTGACTGGTTTGAGAGATAACTGCCCCCCTCCCCCTCCCCCGCAGCTGCTCTCCTGCTAAACTGCTTCTTTACCCCTCTGAATGGGAGAGAAACTAGCCTCTTTTATAATCCCTCTCTCTGTTTTTTCTTCCTTTGCTTATTTGAATTTTAATGAGCTTTTCACCTTTTTAAGCAGATGGCTAAGGCTGGATTTCTCCATGAAAGTCGGGGTGAGTCTCACTGTCACGTTTTGCACAATTTGTTTCAACTAGCTGAGTCCTTGAGGGGGTTTAGGGCTTTGAGTGGGTAATGTGCCTGTCTAACCCCTCTTTCTCCTCACTACCTCTCTCTGTCGCACTCTCCCTCTAATGAAATGAACATATCTCTCTTATGCTGGAGAGGACTAAGTCTCAACAGGATGCCCCCACAAAAGCTAAAAAAAAGGAAAAATTATGTTTGTGGAGGTGCAGTTGTATTTATTATCATGAAAAAGCTGCAGGTTTGGTACCGTCCAGAACACCTCTCTCCCTCCTTAATATTGGAAAATGTGCTTATTGACTCCGTTCTGCAAGTGAAACTTTGGATCTGGACATGAGAGTTGGGTAGCCTAGTTCAGCATGAACACTGGAAGCAGGGGAAACAGCTAGCCTGGTGTTCTCCTAAAATAAGCCTGTCTACATCTGTGATCCACTGAATCCAGTTTGTTGAATTCAGTTTCTATGCTCAGCTATGTCCTGACACCCACCTCCTGGTGTACAGACGTGAGATTGATATCAATCTTCTCATCTAAATCTTGGAAAGGAGATAAATCAGCCAATTTCCCAAAATGTTGAACCATTTTCTTGAAGTGTGTGTGTTCATTGTGCCTACCCGCTGGTGTGTTTTCTTGCTTGGGGCAAATTCCTTTGGTGGGCATCCTCTCTCCCCTCTCACCTCGTCCCACCTCCTCCTCCTCTGGTGTCACCTGGATGCCGATTTCCACCGGTTCCACCACCTTCCTCAGCTCCCCCCGCTGTGTGTGGTGATGAAGGCTCTGCAGAGTTGGACTCCCTCCACCTCCTCCTCGGTCGGCCATCTTGTCGTAGCAGCCATTGGCCAGAAGCGGTGTTTGACACTGCTTCTTCTTGTGCTCAATGAAAAGGAGGATATCACCCAACGGGAGGGTCATCTGACACTGGCCACAGGTCAGCAGGTCGTGGTCAGTGTGTAGACCGGGTGGCAGGGCATGGGCCAGACTAGAGTCCAACGGGTGGGGAGGTAGGTGGGAGGGCAGGCTGAGCGGGTGAGCGGGTAGGGAGTCGGAGAGCAGGCGGCCATCTGGATGCTCAACCTCCGCTGTCCAATAAGAAAAGCAGAAGAGACATGTCAGAGGACTTAACAGCTGGACATTTGCAATCTGGACATGTGTTTTGTTCACATTGTTTGGTGGGATTCTTCTGTTCATTCACCATCATGTTGCTTCCTAAGCTAAGTGAAGCTGAATAATCTGCAGTCTACCACAAACTTCTATCAAAAATATGAAAGTGCTTGTTTAGTCTTTCAGCAGCTGACGTCAAAACGTCAGAAATTCATCCAAGAGTAACCTTCCAAAAGTTTGATTTTTATATTTTATGTGTGTCACGTGTCTGTAGCTCTCCTTTTTCAATCTCCATACAGCTACTTCCTGTAATTTTCAGTTGTACAATTGAGTGCAACAAGAGGAGAGACTGTCCAAATGTATGTACCATTCTCCCTACAGGCTTTCACCCTAACCTTCACATGTTGCACTCAGCGGTATTATACACATACATGTCAGAATTGATTGAAAGTTTATTATGGAATATAGTAAATGAAATAGAAATGTAAGGTAGTGTATTTTTCTGAGGACAAGAAGTGTCAGTGAAGTTATCCATGTCAGTGGTGATGTACCACGTCACATGTAGACACCATGTTATGTACATTTAAGTCATAGGTAAGACAATTTAAGACAAATATTTTTTCATGTTGAATTTGTGAATTAACAAGTTCATTTTCAGTCTGTTAATAAAGAAAAATCTTCCTTCCTGTGCAGCAAACGTGTGCTAGAACAACAAATGTAAAAGCTCTTATGAACTGGCAATGAGTGAGGGAGTGAAGAGGTCTGAAAGAGGATGGAGAAAAGAAGTGACCAGAAGTAAACAGAGAAAAGAGAGAAATAATCATCATTCTCTCTCTCTCTCTCTCTCTCTCTCTCTCTCTCTCATACAGAATGATGGATTAGCAGCAGGCTAGTCATTTGTCTCAGTGTCCACCTTTCTGCTTTTGACGCTTTAAAATAAAGACACACAGAGTATCCACATACATGAAGCTGAATCTAAATCTACGGCATGTAAAGAAAAGGCTGCAATGTTGAGTCGAGTTGAGTGTTAACAGTCTACAAATTATTATCTAAGTTATCATCATCATCATCATTATCATCATCACAAACAAACTCCAAAAATCTACAAGATGCTCTTATTTTGCTAAAGCTTTCTGTTCTATTATTGTTGTGTATTTTGTTGCTACGGCTACAGGATGCACGTATGAGTGTGAGCAGGTGCACAGTGTCTGCGATCTGTCAACCCACATCTCCACTCACCAACTGTACCGCTCACTCTGCATGTATGTGTTGCATGTTTGTACTGCATGCATCATGTACCATGTTTGTATTTGTGTGTGTGTGTGTGTGTGTGTGTGTGTGTGTGTGTGTGTGTGTGTGTGTGTGTGTGTGTGTGTGGCCCGCAGGCTGCAGCCATCTGTCTTCTGCGATGAAAATGAACAGCCATGTACAGTAGAGTGTATTTCTCCAGTAATAAACATTAGAGAGAATAATGCCAGTGAGCTGACCTGGAACAAACACACTCCACAGCAATACTAACCCCTGAAAGTCACAGACGCGATAATTATAATATGTAAAAAAAAAAAAAAAAAAAAAGACTTCCTGTGTGTGAAGACTCACTGATCAACTACAGGATCTGACTTATTTGAAAAAAATAAAATATTATTCAATTATTTTTAGAAATCTAAGAATTATTATTAACGTATGTCTGCGTTCACATCAACCATCAGCAGTTTCAGTCGATATTCAAAAACTGCGTCAAAAAACTCTTTTTTTTCATTTGGTTGTGGTGTCACCATAATTTCTGCTTGACGATGAAGCCGACAGTGTGTATGCAACATATTAAATGCAAAGGTAGAAGAGCCGCTTTGGCCTGATTTACCTAATAAGGCTCATGAGTCAAGCAAGAGTGCTAATAGGATTTCAGTTAACCAGGGCTAAAGAAGAACAAAATCATCAAAAGGACGTCTAAAAATGAACGTCTCGAAAAAAAAAACACCCCACTCTTCATAAAGCATCTACAGTATCTGCAGCGAGGGGACTGCAACAGGTAAGCTAAAATACAATGTTTGGCTCCTCTCAAGGCCAGAAAGGTGCTGCTTTCTATTCCTGTCATCACGGAGAAGTTTTCTGTGAGCAGGCTGCCATCTCTAAGGTTTGGCTTCCTCTATTTACCGCATATCATTGTAAATGTGCCATTAATCCATCTACACCCTTCAGGCTCTCCACACCACCACCAGATAATATTCACAGCAAAAATGGGATAGCAGCAAGCTATTTCTCAAATATTTCTGATCTCCTCTCTTCAACAGTTTTTAATGATTTGACTTTTCTACAAGCATCATAACTTTACACATTTTGACTGATGAAAGGCTGCAAATTGTTCCCAGAATGAGAAAAATTCAGTCAAATAAAACCAATAAAAAAAATCTTGTGTTTTTTCTGTGTGTGGGTGAGACAGACAGACAGACAGACAGACAGACAGACAGACAAGATTAAAGGTTTGTGGGTAAGACTGCAAAGCTTATTCAGACACACATACCAAAATGGTCACACACTCTTGGCACATACACACACACACACACACACACACACACACACACACACACACACACACTTGCAGCATCACAGTCATTTGTCGCCCACTGAGCTAAAGCTAAAGTAAATAACTGTCACTAAAGCACACACACACACACACACAGGGTACCAGCAGCTCGTCTGTCTGACCACCTCAGATTTGGAAAATATGATTTTTAGGATTTGAATGTTGTATCATAGTTATTTCCTGGTTTCCAACTACTAAATAATCCAATGCTTCAAAATAAAAGCTAAAGTGATGCTGCACACACTGCTGCACACACAGTATAGTACTGTACAGGATGCATCCTACATGATGGTGGTGATGGAAGTGTGAAGGAAAAAGCCATCACACAGATATGAAGTTCAGGTCAGGATTGAGAAATGACAAAATCTCGAGTCATTGTAGAAATAATGTTTGTATGTTATGAAATTATTTTCATAAGCATTGTGGTGACAGTAATCACTGTTTCTATGAGAGAATGAAACATGATGTTTATGGAACAGACTGGATTCATAGAGAGGTGTCAGTGAACTTTGATTAAAGTTAGATCAAGATTTCAGTTTGATGTTAATCACTTCTCAATAACAGACCATTGTTACTGAACATTAACTAAACCTAAACAGAACCTTAAAAAAAGTAACAAAAATAATTTTTGTGACTTCTACATCATTTCTTCTTTGCCGTATTTTTGATTTGTCATTCATTTTATGAAACTAGGTTCATCATAAACACAGAACACACTCCCTTCACCGGTGTCCTCTTTATAAAAAAGAAATGGAACCTCACATTCTTTACTGGAAGATTTCAGACGTGTTACTTTCACAATTTCTTCAGGGCATTGTGTTTATGGTGCTCACTCGCTTGTTGCTTGTCGTCTCCTTGTGTTATCCTTATTTCCTGTCATCTATCAAAATAAAAAATGCCTGAAAAAATATTTCATAAACTACAGTTTACAGCAGAAATTCCACTACTACTACAGAAACACTAGACATAAAAAGCATGTCTACAGTTTCAAAGAGAAATGGAGAAAAAGCTTGAGTATAAACGTTCCAGCATTATGACTCGCAGCCTATTTTCAGATTTGACCTGATTTCAAATGAAAACCTGTTTACCTCGAAGCTAATTCAAGTTCATCACGAGGTAAATCCCCCGTTCTGCTCGACGTCAGGATTAACGTGTCAAGCCAATCAGACGTGGATCAGAGTGTGTGCAAACAATTCTCAATTTGTTTCAGTCTGATTGTGGCATCAGTTGTATTCACATATGATAACACAGAGCCACCCGCCCGAGCAGTGCTGTGAGAGAAAAGAAGCACTCCTGTCCTTACACTGTGGTCACATCCTATAGTGCTTCATTCCCAAAGTAAGAAACACACAAAACCTTTCACAATAAAACTTTCTGAACTTCACATGGAAGTCATTTTTGACTGAATAATAAATAACATTGACTAATAGATATAATAATATTTAACTTCATCATTTGCAGAGTTTGCTCTTGTTGTTTTTTATCAGTTTATAAAATGTAAATATAATCAAAGAAGTGACAACTCCAAACCAAACTGATGTTAAGAATCAACTCAAAGCAAAAATAATAATGTCGCACAATGTCAAATGTGCAAAAATTAATCCATAAATGAACTTCAAATAAAAGAAGAAGTGTAGTCATTTACAACAGATAGAACTGCTCCAGCTGCTTCACTATATCAGTACACTGCACTGTATGCACACCCACTCACACACACACACTCATACTAAATGTGATAGATGTCAGTCAGCCACTGTCATGAATTTACAGTCCATAGTGTAAATAAAAAGTGTGACAGAGAGACATACAGTGAAGTACACAGTGTGCAGGTGTTGACAGTTAAGAGGTGAATGTGGTCTTTTAGAACTGATGTCATCTGATTAACACACACACACACACACACACACGTTCGCACTCTACTGCCCCTCTCATTGGCAGAGCGAGTGCAGCACTGACAGCCTGAGAGCTCCCCCTAGCAGGGAGAGGAAGAGAGAGAGAGAGAGAGAGAGAGAGACAGACAGACAGACAGACAGACAGCTCCCCAAGCCGCAGCTGAGAAAACCAGCACTCTGGTATGCAGGCTATAGTAAGGTGTGTGTGTGTGTGTGTGTGTGTGTGTGTGTGTGTGTGTGTGTGTGTGTGTATACTGTAGTATCAGTTGTAGGAGAGTGTGTACAGCCTGTTGATCAACAAAATGAGTTGAGGCATGCTCTGGGAACTGGAAGCGCTCGTCCTGTGCATTCATGGCTCATGGACACAAACGCGCGCACACACACACACACACACACACACACACACACACACACATATATACACACACTATAAAAAAGCACACTTTATGTGGCATCGATTTACAATAAAAACATTTTTGTTCAAGTAAAAAAAATAATCTGACATTGAAATGATCATTTCTTCAGCCACTTCTTCACTAACCAACAACATGAAATATTGACATTTCTAATGCTCTGACAGAGACGGTGTCACCTCACTGTTACCTTAATGTTACCTCAATGTTACCTCACTGCCTTCACTTTTTATAGTGAATATTGGTTTCAGTGAAAAGTGTCACGACGAGTAAATATGTTTGGTTCATTTGAGTGAAGCAACCCGTTCAAACTTTAGCAGTGCAGTCTCCATATAGAGGACATTTGTTTCAAATAATGAAATATCATCTGTGACATGAGACACGCTGAAGAACTGCGTTTCATTCATCTACACAATGCTTCACTGCATAGAAGAGGAGTTAGTACTCTCTCTCTCTCTCTCTCTCTCTCTCTCTAACAAAGACTTAGCCCCAGCAGGGTGCACGGCTATTTGACAAGCCAAAGGGAAACATGCATCTCAAGTGGTCGACTGCAATTTACACACAGCCCTCTCTCTCTCTTTCCCTCTCTCCTCTGGTGTGTGTGTGTGTGTGTGTGTGTGTGTGTGTGTGTGTGTGTGTGTGTGTGTGTGTGTGTGTGTGTGTGTGTGTGCGTGTGTGTGTGTGTGGCTACAATGAAAGCTGTCGTCCTGTTTGCGTCTCTTCACACTAAATCAGCCGCTCAGAGGAACGCTGGGGTTATTTGCAGTGAATGAGAAGCAGAAGGCACGTCTGCACCTTCGGGTGTAAACTGTCTCAGTGTGGCGACGCCAAAACCCGCCGGACCTACCTGACAAATAAAAAATATATACATTTCCACTCATTAATCTTTCCCATGTATTCCCAGAAAATGCACCAAATTCTTGTGAAGATGTCCCACTCAGGAAAAATTGTTTCATTTGAATGTTGCAGGAATTTAGTGTGAATGAGATGAGATGTACTGTGCTGGATTTGACTTATTACAGAGGAGGACAATGAAACATTATAAAATATTCATGAATTGTAGATTTTTGGCCAAAATCATGATCCATTATTGATTTCTCTTTTTAAATCTGTTCACACAAAAAAGGCAACAAAGGGAAGCAGATTAACGCTTCACCTCACTGTGAGGAAGCCATCCAGATATTTTCAGAAATGAGTGCAAGACTGTTGGTTTACGACTCAGGCCTTTAAAAAATCAGAGATTTAACCTCCAGAAAATCTGTCTCACCTTCCCTAACACTTCCTCTTGTTCAGGAAAAGATAGTGGAAGACAAAGAGGAAAGCGTCTGTTGTCAAATTCAAATTAAAAATGCTCAGCTTGAAACACAGGTCAGACGCATTTTATGACCTGACAGCTCCAGAAGAATTATGTGGATTTGGGGGAGGGGGATTCACTTGTTCATTTGCATATATGTGTGTATGTATGAGTTCATGTCCATGCAAGCCTACATCCATATATAAGTGTGTGTGTGTGTGTGTGTGTGTGTGTGTGTGTGTGTGTGTGTGTGTGTGTGTGTGTGTGTACTCAGGCATACTAAATCAGCAAGCATCTCTTACACATAAATTATGAAATGTACAGCAGCGAGCTGCAGTGATGGTGATAAATCAGACACACAGACAGACACACAGACAGACAGGTCCGACCTGCTCTGTGGACACAATTACATTTTACACTTCACACACTCACGTGCACACACACATGTGAAGCAGCTTTGTTACAATACAAAGCTCATTTATTAGCCTCCATCTTCTCTTGTCTGTCCACACTTCATGACTGTCTGTCTGTCTGTCTAACTGCCTGTTTATCTGTTCAAATACATACTGGGCTCTTTGCTGTCGAAGCTGATGTCACAGCAAAGCATGTAGGGATCGCAACATGACCCACAAATTAACCAAGTACACACTACAGGCCTGCGTATGAGCTGCCACACACAAGTTGTAGCTCTGTTGAGCAATCAAATCTCTTTTTGTCAGTAGATGATTTGACATCTCAGCCACATGCAGTGTCTTTAGGTGTGTGTGACCGTGTGGTATGGCCAGGCTTCACAGCAGAGGAGGAAACTCCAAACAGCCAGGCAGCGAGGCCCCAAACCTGGGCACGGACACTCAGCGTATAGACCTACTGTAAGTACTGTGAACACAGCTGTTATATCATGTGTGCACTGAAGTCACACTGTTACACAGAGGTGTCAGTGATTTGACCTGCAGGTTTTACACAAGTCTCAGCAAAATAACCAGAGAAAAGAGCAGTATGTGTAACCTGTCCAAAGTATAATTAAACTAATTCATGCACATCTGTAAATCAATAACAGATCAATAACTGATTTGATATTTTGCTCTCAGTAGATGAACTTGGAGGTCTGCTGCTGCTGTCAGCCTGCAAGCTGCACACACATCAGCTGAAAAACTGATCTGAAGCCAGAAAAATCATTTCACTGCCGAGAAGTTTTCAGCGGTAAAGAGTCAAATGTGTCTGAAATAAGAAGTGACAGCGCTGCGTTTCCTCTTTGAATCATTTGAGCTGTTTCTCCTTCAGATTGTGTCAAAATAAAAAGATTAATTTATTCTTTGGAAAATAAATATTTTCTTTTTATTTCCGTAAAGAACTGAATCCTCTACACTCTTTAGACTGCTTCATTTGGGCGGATTTTGCTCGTAAATGTCGTCACTTATTGTACTCTGCATAAAAGTGCCGTGAGGGAAACCCTGGAATTAGTCGCTGCTAAAGCGTGCATTAAATAATCCAAATCTAACATTAATATTAGAACCGGGGGTCAGAGCTTTAAATGCAGCAGAAACACAGCAGAGAGGTGTTCATGTGTCTGAGCGAGTAAAGTGCAAAAAAAAAAAGAAAGAAAGAAAGAAATAAAGTGTCTGTGTTCAGGCTCCGCGTCTGCTTTAAAGAAAATCATGTGTCTGATTTGTTTGTCATTTGTTGTCAAATAATCACGTGGATACTTTATGTCGTTAAATCAAGGCTGAGCTTTTTCTTGAAATAAAAGATGAAGAGAATTTATTAGAATTAAAGACTAAAATTTAGAGTTCTTTTTTTGTGTGTGTTTGTGTGATGAACAGAACAGAGCTGCTATTCAACGTGTTCACCGGGAAAGAACCATGTCGGATAATTAAATTGATTTCAGGAGATTGTTTTATTTATTTATTTTTTCTATTATTAAAAATGAAGAGTAAAATTCTTCCTGATGACAGCACTCATCAGAACTGAATTCAAGAAAAAAGAAGTCACGTCTCAATAAAGTGCCGAACTGTGTGCGAGCTGCTCTCACAGCTGACTTTTCTGTCTGTAAATCTGCTCGAATAACAGCGGCTTTCTAATAAACACTAATAATCTCATCAGCAGATTGGGGCCTTTTTTCTAATTTTGTCAGTAAATCCGAAGAGGGACAAATGGCCTTCAGGAGCCACTTCGACAAACTTTTTGCTCCAAGTCTGAAAATGTTGATTTTTACGCGCCGATCTTCCAGGAAAAAAATCCACTTAACTTCCTCAGAGAAACAGAGAAAAGAGAGAAGCTGCTCTGCTGTGGTGGTGTGAATTTTTGTGGGTATACTCACGTGTTATTTCTCTCTGGGACAGGTGCTGCGGGTTCCCCTGCTTGCGTCGGGACATCGCCGTGGCATTTACACTGGCATCGCCCGAAGAGCGGCGCTGGAAGGGTCGGCTCTCCTCCTCCTGCTGCTGCTCCTGTATATTGACTGGCCCCAAAACCGGTCGCTCGCTGACCACCCCAAACTGACCGCTCTGCACTGGCCCCCTAATGTGGCCGTCGCTGGACTGACCCCTGCGCGACGGATCTCCCTCCAGTGGGCAGCGACTCCTGCGCTCTGCTGTGACCGGCCGTGGCGCAGCGCTGGATGGCCGAGCGCTCGGTCGGAGCTCAGTGCCAAAGTGGTTGCGCACCTTCCTTCTTCAGTCGTGGTGGTGGTGGTAAGGGAGGGGGGTAGTCCGGCTCTGTCTTTCGCCGCTTTCACACCATCTGTCAGAGGAGAGTGAAGAAAGGAGTGGAGTGGAGAAGAGAGGCGGCAAGTGGCTGAAGGTCGGCGGTCACCTCCTGATGGTCAGTCACTACCTGTGTCCACTCTGCGGCCACTTTGCGTCCGTGTCCGTACAAAGCAGGTGAAATTACGCCAAAGTGCGTAAAATAGGAATCCAATTTTCTTCTTGGCACTTCTCGAGCTGTCGCCAAGTGGTGGGCACTTCTTCTGCTGCACTGGCAGTGCCAACCAGGCGGGCAGGTTAGACTTTAACTCTGAGTCAAAGCCCAGTGCTGGTTTGAGGATAGACTGCTACCCTCTTTTCTCTTTGTGCTAGCTGCTGAGTCCCGCATCCCCGGGCTGTGTGCGGCTCTGTGCGGCTCTGTGCGGCTCTCTGGCTTCTATGGGAGAAAACTCAAGTTCAAGTGCGGACGTGACGTTCAGTCTGCGGTGAGAAGGGAGAGTGGAGACTGAAGAGCACTGGGGGCGACTAGTGGTGGCTTTCACACACACCGACACACACACACCACTCTCACAACATCGCACACACTCGCGCGTGCGGCGCGCACGGCAGCAGTGGTCAGAGTCGCTCAAGTCATCTCCGCCCGAGTCCCGTCACATAGAGCGGGGTGTGTTCTCTTACATTGTGACCTGAGGAGCTTCCGTACCTGCTGGACACGTAACACATTTAAAACGCTTCTAGTCTGGACAGCATACATGTGTCAGATAATGAAATATTATTGAACTCAACATTGAACATTTAAACTTTCAAATCATTTATCATAACACAGAGCTGTCATATAAAAGAAATCGCTGCTTCATAATTATTATAAATCATTTATGACTTTAACTGGACAGTATGTGTTTGGATCAACACACTCTCACAGACGCCTCAGCGTGGCCTCGATATGTGCACAGATTTATGCATCACACACATTTCACTGCCATTAATTCACATTCAAATAATTTAATAATAATCTGTGTGAACAGAGCTTGTAGGTTGATAAATACACACAGCTCCAATCTGAATAGTTTGATCATATTAATTAGTAAGTGATATGTGATAATGTCGCGTCCTGGTTGGCACAGTGTGTGTGTGTGTGTGTGTGTGTGTGTGTGTGTGTGTGTGTGTGTGTGTGTGTGTGTGTGTGTGTGTGTGTGTGTGTGTGCGCGCGCGCGCGTGTCTCCATACCTGCACATTAAGTGTGTTAGTTTGCAGGCCTATGGTAGCTGGCTGCCTCCATGGTTTAAAGAAGAGAGAGGTGGAGTTGGGAGCTCTGATTAAAGTCAAATTTGGTGACTTGGAGGAACATAGAAGGTTGTCTTTGTGTGTGTGTGTGTGTGTGTGTGTGTGTGTGTGTGTGTGTGTGTGTGTGTGTGTGTGTGTGTCTGAAAGAGGGAGAGAGAGAGAGAGAGAGAGAGAGAGAGGCACCTTTATGATTGACATCAGTGTTTTAAAGCGCAGTTTGAACCAGTGGCCAGTCAGCCTTGGCTAGAAGCTCCAGCTGCCAAACTCTTCATCCGCACAGCGCTGAGTGTGAGCTGGATTAACTGCTATCACATTCCAAAAACACTCCTTCTTATTTTTTTTCTTCTTCATCTGCATGTATGCGTCTCATCGTCGTCGCTCCATCTCTATCCTCAACCCCGTGGCTCGCAGAAGAAAAGGAGGGAGGGGGGTGTAGGCCTCAGGGTTCTCTTTATCCCTCCCTACCTCGCATCTCGACAAGCCTCTAGTTTGTTCCTGGGCCAGGTGTTGTCAGAGCGGCAGATCATCCGGCGAGAACGCCTTTCCTCATCCCTCATCCGCCCGGCTTTGTGTTTGGACTTCTTGCTACTTTTCCTGCATTGCCTCAAGTCCCGCCGCTCCTCTCCTCCATCCTTCTTCTTCTTCTTTCCATATATCTTCACGGGGGCTCATCTCTGCTGCTCCGGCTTTTTTTCCCCAATAAGCCAAAGCCTCTCCTTCTTTCACCAGTATACTGTGGGAGGACATAAATAGATTTCCCATGCTCATTTACAAGAAAAAGGAGAGGATGGCAGGTTCGTCTAAATGTCTTTGTCGCATGCATAACAGAACACCCACTTTCATTTGGGAGGGATGCACGCGGCACTTTGTCACAATAAGAGCCGACAGAGAGCATTATGTTGAAATGTAAATCATTGTCATTTTTAAGGAGACACTTTTTTTGGTTTGTTTGTTTTGGGATTAAATCTGCCTCCAGTGGTTTCTGGATGGACGGAGAGAAAGAAGAGGATGCTGTCCACACACACACACACACACACACACACACAAACAAACACAAGCACACACACACATGTTCAAGTTGACTCTGTTATCAGCTGAAATCTTTTCTTATTGCACCTTTTAATGTTTTGAAGATGTGTTTTTTTTCCCGTTTGAACATCTTAAAATCATCACAGCCTCCTGAATCCTCACTGTGGAAGAATCATGAGTGCATTCTGTGCAAAGTGACACTCCAGGCCAACATCACTACCCGGATGTGCTCTTCGTCCTTGCAACCTGATTGGCTCATTAGTCAGATGGGCGACAGGTGCATCATTCCCTCTTTCTTATTGGATATTCTTTAGAGGCGATTTCTCACTTAAAGGCCATCAGTGTGAGTTATGGTGGATGGCTCCCGGCATCCTGCTTTTGCCCTTCCTTCATTTGCATATATATATGTGGCTGTTTGTTTTTATGTTAATGCTAAATAAGCCTTTTTTTCCCTCCCCCTCCTATCGCCGCATCGCCTCGGCTGGGCGGTTAAGTTTTAATTAGTGGGACGTGGGACGTCCTTTGGAGTTTTAAGATCACTTTTCCAACAACTGTTCACCACTAAACTGCTAATATTGATTTTTATGTGTTCAGATGCATGCTGGGAGATAAAACAGGACTTGTGTGCACAGTGAGTTTTCTGCTTTAAAGACATGTTAAGATAGAAATGATACATTCAGTCTATTTTTGAACACATTGGCATGTTGTGGACCAGCCTATGGTCAGGTGAATCGATGTGTCTGGTTTTATTAAAGCTACTTTTATTTGCTGAAATTTGTGGGAGAACAAGTGAGTAAGTGAAACCTTATCAGCTGTGGTTCATGGTTCAGTCTTGACCTCATCAGCATGCGTTGTCTGGTGTTCATGGTTTTTTCTGTTTTGCCTGTCTGTTCATTCTTGACCTTGATTACAATATTTAGTAGGTGATGAAGATCATGTGATGTGGTCGAACGCTCCAGAACAGCTATACAGTTGACCTTGTGATGAGATTGTTTCTTCAGAACAAAGGAAATGAATCAAGGTATATTTACAACAGAATCACGTGCTAAAGGTTTTTTAAATGTGAACATTAAATTGAATAATTTTTTAAAATGTAGCTATGAAATTGATCAAAAATAAAGGGGCACATTATTTCAAGTTTACAGCTTCCTTACATTTAAACCCCTCAAGTTTATCAATAAGCAGCTGACAGGTCACTTTAGCAGTCACCATCGAGTCCTAATGTCAGCATCATCCATTAAAGGAGTGATTGTCTTTTTTTTTTTTTTTAATTCGTCATCAGTGATGAAAAACAGATTAGAGAGGAAGGTGTTGATGTGATGAGCTCTGTGCTGGCTCTGCAGCTCAAAATGACCCTCTGTGCTCAGACCTGCAATGCAACACCACCCTCTATTGGTCAGCCACCGCCACATGCAAATAACTAGCCCCTTGGAGACAGTGGAAGTGGATTCCAGTGTGCGTGTGTGCGTGTGTACATGTACGTACGTGTGTGTGTGTGTGCGTGTGTGTGTGTGTGTGTGTGTGCGTGTGTGTGTGTGTGTGTTACAGATGATTGATCACTTGTCTGTTCTACTGTGTGTTCTCTACTACAGCAGGCTGATTTCAACCTTTTATATACGTGGAATAAGCTTCTCTTTGGGTGTGTAATGGTTTATTAAAAATAGTACTCAGTGAGTCATTATTACAGGTTCTGAATGAAGTGTTAAGTGAATAAAACGCTGCTGTGATAGTCTCTGCATGGGTTGAAGAGCGAACGTTTGAGGGCTAGCGGAGGAGCACAGCAGCCCTTAAGCACAATTATGAATATCAAAGTTGAAATTATTCCTTTTAAAGGGAAAATGCTAATCATAGATTTATTTAGAGCAAGTTAGCAGCAGCACTGAGCTCTCATTACCAACACACACACACACACACACACACACTCCAACACACAAACACGTGTGCACTCTCACTTCAAGACCTTTTAATCTCGCGTACTCTTTTTTTTCTTCCTCTTCTCATTTCAAAGAGATTTATTTTCAGAATAATTAATTCCACCACAATTATAGCAGTGGTTAATGTATATGTTGGTCATTATTCAGAGTCTCATATAATGAGGCAGAGAGAGGAAACAAGAAAAAAGGATGTGTTCTCAACTCAGAGAGTAGCGTCCTAATTAACTTTGCATTCAATTAGAGACTATAGAGCAGACCAGCCCTCATGTTAGTTTTTATATACAGCTCTGTCTGAAAGTGAAAATTCACTAAATGCTCTTACTAGAATTAAAACGTGCTCTGAAATTTGGATTTTGAGAAAAAAAAGTCCAGTAAAATCATTTGTTTGTTTTAAAAACATAAAATCTAAGAATATTTGTCAGCCTTTTTCACCTTTATAAGCCAGGCACAGTGATTCTTAAGAAAGTTTATACTCTATTATTTCTTCTTCCATAATTCAGATGCATGCTGGGAGATAAAACAGGACTTGTGTGCACAGTGAGTTTTCTGCTTTAAAGTATGATGATGATACATTCAGTCTATTTTTGAACACATCGGCATGTTGTGGACCAGCCTATGGTCAGGTGAATCGATGTGTCTGATTTTATTAAAGCTACTTTTATTTGCTGAAATCTGTGAGAGAATAAGTGAGTCAGTGAAACCTTATCAGCTGTGGTTCATGGTTCATTCTTGACCTCATCACCACCTGGCTACAACTACAAACACATTCATCAAAAACAAGCTGCTTAATGTCTTTGTCCATCCAAATATTTGAATGTTAAAATGTATCTTTAATATTAGAGTGTATAGAAAAACATGTTAAATTATTTGATGTTGCTGTAAGAAACAGCCTGCAAAGTTAGCAACTAGCTAGCAGCAGATATCTTCTGAGGAGCTTGAGAAGACTAGAACAGAACAGACCACAGTGAAGCTGGACTGACAGAAAGTCTGCTCCAAGTGAATTCTGATGTTGTTCTGTGTCTGCTGGATGTGTAAAATAGCAAACACGTTAGCCACAACAACTTTAAAATGTGATAATATTTCCAGTGTTCAAAATCCACCACCATCCACCTGTCATTATAGCTAAGAACTCCAGAAGTTAGGAGTAGATTAAAGTTCAAACAAAAAGAGGTTGTAAGCTCATGAATTGAGTTAACAGACCAACTTTGTGACCAAACACATGTTATCTGCTGATAGAATTATTCTAAAGTCACTTCAGAAGGAAGCAGCTTTACTTTTGGCCACCTTTGCAAAGCGCTGCGGGTTACTGTTACAATCTCACCACTTCATTGCCAAAATTGACAGTGGACATGTAGAGCTCATCATCGCTAAATTTAACATGAAGAGCAGAAATCTGAACTTTGAATTGGAAGATACATCAGTCCACCCCTTCAAAACACAAACAGCTAAAACACTGAGGAGCCATGTCATGCCTGCAGGCTAAACGAGATCTAAAGCAGGTTGTCCAGCGGCACCAGTCACCCCTGAGCGTGGAAAGAGCCCACCACCGGCCACCAGTCACTAGGCCAAACACGATTGTTTTGCCGAAGAGAAATAGCAGCCGAGTGTGACTAAATCAGGTTTGCTTGGCAGCCGGACGGCAGGCCTACTTCCTCCAGAGTCCCTGGAGGAATGGGGAGATTGAGCAAACAAACGAGTGAGGGAAAGCATGGCCCAGAACACACACGCAAATGCTGGCATCTGATGGAGGACCCCAGCACTGCCAAAGCTCTGCATTCACCACAATTAGCTCCGTCCTCAGACGCTCATCTTAAAGCCAGCAGTGGTGAGCCAAGTCCACGCTTTTGTTTTAAAGAAGCTCTCATGTCCTTTTCCTTTCCCTGTGCTGACATGGCTTTTGACTGTCTCACTCCACATGCTGTCCTTTTGTGGACAAAAAACAATACACTAAATATCTCAGGCCAGATCACAAGAACAAGTCTACTCCCATTTTCTGTTAGAGAATACTTAACGAGGCTGATTAATGATGATAGCAGACCAAGGGCTATGAACAGGCCCAAACTGAACATGTAAACCTATAGAAGCTCAACATGGCTGAAGAACAAAAGATGCAGACTGATGGGAGGGATTTTCTGGAGAAAACTGAAATGAAATACCTGCAGATTCCATTGAAGAAGAGCACAGTTTAATGTGTGTACCTGCACTTTAGGATTTTAGGGTTCAGTTTGTGAAAACATAAAACATCATCATCAGTGATTTATAGTTTGAATAAGTGAGCTTATGCACACAGATAAACACACAACGGTGAGATGAAGTCAAGGTGAGACACACAGCGCTGCTGAAAAAAGGAACTGTGACACGCGCAACACACACACACACAGCCAATGCTCACCGGTGTTCAGCTTTTATCAGGTTGAATCGTGGCTGACTCCGATGTCGGGGCGGCAAGAGATGGAGCCCAGACTATCCATCACCATGATGTATGAGAGAGAGACAGAGAGGGAAGGAGGGAAGAAAGGAAGGACAGAGGGAGAGAAGAAGAGACAGACAGACAGACAGACAGACAGATTTCTGTATACTGTATACATGATGAATTCATGTCCAAGCATATCTGATTTTCAGATGTGACATGACAACATTTTCTCATATTATTTTATATTATATTTTTTATATTATTGCAGGAGATTATTTATTGATATTTTATAATAATAATGTTTGACTGATGATGTCAGTGCCATCTAAATGTGCAGCTCCCCTCAACATTACACTGATCAGAGTTTTAGCTCATTGTTTAGCTGTCCGGCTGCAGACCATGCTAAACCTTTGGTTGGTCAGTTCAATTTCCCGTTATATTTGTACTAAAGAACATCAAATTACAGGTGAACCATGGTGAATACACAGAAACACACTGTATGTGTTCTAGTGGAGATCCTGAAGTTTCTAAAGAGACTCACACACAGCAGAGTGAAGACATCTGGAATATTTTAAATCTGATGGAACGATGCAATCAGAAAAACCATCAAGAGTTTTGAATCAGCTCTAAAACTTCTTTCTTTAGATAGTTGTATGGACATGATGTCACATGTTCATATTGTGTGATGTGTGTGTAGACATTGAAAATGTACTATGTTAAATAAACATGTGAAGATGAACCAATATGTGTTAGGTTTCTAGAAGTGGAGCTGCTTCAGGTTCACTCAGGGTACAGTAAGCACTCTGCAGCCGTCTCTCTCTGTCACTTCACTGCAGTTCAGTTCAAAGGGGCTTCATGGTATGGAGGGGGACAGTGATCATTAGCTATAGCAGGACTCAGATGACGGTGTCGATTATTTGCTCTATGTGCAAATTGTCTGTCTGTCTCTCTCTGTCTGTCTCCTTCTGTCTCTCGGCCATGGTTATCTGGGTAGCTCTCCTCAGTTAACTGATCTCCGCTGCCCCCCTCTGGTCACTCTGTCATCATGTTGGACATGAACAGCCTCAGTTCCACACAGCTCAACTCTCTATAATTCAGCATTAGTTTCAGGACTACATTTAAAGTCAGAATTTAGAGGTCACTCAGTTCACACCGTTGTTGTGATTATTTGATTTAAACAAACAAAAGTGAGAACTTCTCCTTCAAATATCAAGATGTGACATTACATCAGCTAAAATGTGAAATAGTCTTACCCTGATATTCCATTGAAGGCAGTCAGAGGCAGAGTAGAGCGGGTCCTGGGGTGAGCTGTGTGTAATAGTCATAGTTAGGTGCCACATAGTAATTTCCAGGATAACGCTGCACATTTATGATGGTTTTTTGTTTATGTCTTACCCTGCATGTGTCGTGCTAACATGGTGGTGCAGTGGTTAGGTCTCACAGCAAGAAGGTTGCTGGTTTGAACCTGTGGACTTTCCTGTGTCTGTGTGGGTTCTCACGGGGTACCCACAGTCCAATGACATGCACTTAACATGAATTAGTGACTCTAAATTGCCCTTAGATGTGAATGGTTGTCTGTCTCTATGTGTCCTGTGATGAACTTCTATATCTTCTATATTATAATATATGAACTTCTATAACTTCTATATTATAATATAATATATAATATTTTTATACTGTTACACTGATGAAAATGTTTTCATATTCCATATTTTAATATGTAAGTAAGTCTTATATGCTGCATTTGAAACTAATGTAATGATGCAATGGAATGCAATGATCCTGATGTAATGAATTGAATGGTGCAGTTGTCTTGACTTCTGTCTGGTCTCTTAAGGCCTCTGACCTTTGATAGATGTTTGCTGTCATTCTAATAATTGTTTTTCATGTTATAACAGGGATCTGTGGTCCTCTATGGGAACACAAACGCGTCAGGAAGTTTCATGTGGTCAGGTGTAAACTGCATCACTGGCGTGATGAAGGTGACATGGATCATGGTTGTGTTCACTACTTGTTTCTGCTGAAAAAGGAACAAAAGTTATTGCAGGCGCAAGAGCCCCTTTCAGACATGAATATGCAACTGTTTGTATAACAGCTGTAAAGGTTTATGGACCATGCCTAGCTAGTTGTGAGGTTCAGTTGTACAGGTATGTCCAGCTCATTGATGGTATGATTAGTGGACAGAGCTTCCAGGTCTGAAAAGTGGAGCCAACGTGGAATTATCTGAAGCCTGCATTCTTTCTAATGTCCAGCAGGGGACAGATCCATTGGCAACAAAAAAAGTTGAGTACGTTTATGAGGAAACTATGGTCCCATTTAGATTAAAATAAAGATTGTGTTTGACAACTCATTCTAAGTGAGTCCGTCAAGCTCAACACACCAGGCTCATGACCTTGGATCAAACCAGGCAGTGCTGATCAAATCTGAATCCAGATTCTGTTCCTGCATTGACTATTTCTCTCCTCAAATGTTTCAAATTTCACTGGAATATGTTTTTTATATCAAGGCAGGCCGCTTGAAAATGGAGTCAAAACCAACCACAGCACAAAGTTACAGTACGTGAACCACCAGCTCCATGTTCTTTTCCAAATATTGTACAAGACCGCAATGTCTACAATTTCAAACTGGAGGCACCAGAACGGTTGTCACAAACCAGTGGGTGACATCATGGTAGGTCTACACACTAACTGAGTGCTCTTCCATCATTCTGCAGAGTGAAGGTGAGAGTCCCCTCCACTCAGGGCACATGGGCTTTGACTTATTGAAGTCATTATATAAGATGGTAACTTCAACATTTTCTTCTGATGGCTTCTTCCTTTTGGAGTATCCTGGTGGCCTGCAGCTCCAGGTTCAGCCAGTGACGTCAAGCAGCACCTAAACCATGCAGAGAGGATCATTTCTGAGTGATTAAGAATAAGGAAATTGGGTTTATGTAAAAAGACATTAAGATGCTGACTGGAACAGAAGGAGTTGAAGGACTTTGAATATATCTTCATGACCTAACTTGTTTAACTGCATGCATGGCATTATTGTCTGAAGATATAATATTGGAGGAGGAAAACATGCACGGTCCTCTGAACCTAGAGCTTAGAAGGTCAGGTATGGAAGAAAGGATTGTAACGGCTTTATAGTGAACTCATTATTTCTCTCCTCCATCTTTCCATTCTTCAGATATTTGGCCTGACAGCCAGGCTACCAGGCAGGAGAGCCCACTGTGCCAAATGCCATCATGTCACCCACACACTGGGACCACCTGCGCAGCCAGGGCCACACCCATTGTCATGGATGTGGTCAGAGGAAGCGCACACAGACAGGGAGCCGGGGTGGCAGGTCTGGAGGATTCTGGGTCAGAGCTGGGAGGTCTGATGAAGATGGTGTGGGACACCGACACTGAGCCTCTTCACCGCTCACTGGTCAGCACAGCGCTGTGCATGTGAGGGGATCAGTTCTGATGTGAGCTGATTTTGTAGTCTCTCTGCCCTCTCAATGCATCTCTTGACAGGCCATCACACCATAACCAGGAGAAAGACATGGAGGTTTTGTGGTGTGGTGGGGTGGGGGGATGTTTTTTGTACTACATCCCTTTATCTGCCTCTCAAAGTCTCTTAAAGGACCATAAATGATTCAACATTTAATGTTGCATAAGAGATGCATTCATTTACTTTTATTAGTAAAAAAGACTGAACATAGCACAAAGCACACGACAATGGTGATCTGACAAACACAGACGGTGGCAAACAAAAGTAGACTTTGTATATGTATGAACCAGATGTGACACAGCGAGAGTTCTGGTATTGATGTAGGATGTGTGTGTTAGAGATGTTGGAGGGCAGTCTAATGTGTGTGTTTACATAGAGAATGTAGCTGATCAGTGGTGTTACAAAAAAAGAAGAAAAAAACATCCTCTTTGATCTCTGCTCCTCTGTCATAATGTCCATAGTTACATTGCCTGCTTGTCAGCATTACCCTGGACCTGAAAACCTCCTCTTCTTCCTGGTGGGTCAAAACACCTGTGGTAGAAACTTTAAGACTCTCTGGTGCTCTGATCTCACAGTCCGGGCAGCATGATAGAGAACGTGAAACACACGTGTATATATATATATATATATATATATATATATATATATATACATATATTATATATTTATGTATATATTTATATACAACTCACCTGTTCAAATGATATTAAGAATTAAAGTTATGCAGAATTAACAGCGTGGCCACTTTGATTGACAGGTGGGTGTCATCACAGGCGGCTTATTTCACCAACCAGGCTTCATTCAGCTCCACCCAGGCTCCACCTTTTTGCCCATATTGGGAACTGGCTGAGGCAGGACTGCCAAGATGGAGATGACCTGAGCCACCGCAGTGAGCTTCACAATGGCTCTTTAGAAACCTGTGTGTGAGAACTCGTTCAGAGGAGCACACCCAGCCACTGGTTCAGATATGTGGACGACACATGGGTCAAGATCTGGTCCCAGGAGATCCAAGCTTTCACAGAACACATCAACTCAGTGAACAGGAGAATCAAGTTCACACGAGAGGATGTTGCCAACAACAGCCTGCCCTTCTTGGACTGTGACACATCAATGAAGACAGGAGCCTCCAGATTAGTGTTTACAGGAAACCTACACACACAGACCAGTACCTACTCTTCCACTCTCACCACCCACTAGAACACAAGCTAGGTGTCATCAGAACCTTACAACACAGGGCTGACAACGTACCTACAAGTGCCCAAGCTCAAGAAAAGGAACACTAGCATTTGAGGGACGCACTTAAATTTTGTGGATATCCTAACTGGACCTTTGGAAAAGCGACCACAAGATCCACAAGACAAGTCAATGATGAAGAGAAGAAGGATAGACGGAACATAATTGTCATCCCCTACGTATCTGGCGTATCAGAAAAACCTAGGAGGATCTTCAACAAACATAGAATCCCAGTGTTCTTCAGACCCAGCAACACCCTTAGACAGAAACTGGTATACCCTAGAGACTGTACACCTCACACCCAGAAAAGCAATCTGGTGTACGCTGTCCAGTGCAGTGAGGAGTGCACAGACCTATACATCGGGGAAAGTGTATGAAGTGTATGGCTCAACACCGGAGGGCTAACTCATCAGGACTAGACTCTGCAGTTTTCTTACACCTTAAAGACAAGGGATACTTTTAGTGACAATGATGTTTGCATCTTGGACAGGGAAGACAGAGGTTCAAAAGAGGAGTGAAGGAGGCTATCTATGTAAAATTAGAGAAACCTTCACTCAACAGAGGAGGAGGCCTCAGACACCACTTATCCCTCATCTACAGTGCTGTCCTTTCATCCCTCCCCAGGAGACTGAACAGCACTTTACACTTAGCCTCATGTGACTCTTACGACCATCGTGAACCTGTACGACTGTCGTTCACACCAGACCTCAGGTGACCTTAGTCACTGTCGTCTCTGACGACAGTCGTCACAACAACGAGCACTAACGAAATAAGTCAATCAATCGGCTGGTCTACAATCCTGCCAAGGATAAATACTCAGACTCCCCACCAGTCACTCAGAACTGGCGAGGCAAAACGTTTTCACAGATCTGCAAACAAGTCCTGTTGCCCCAGACTCAACCTTTTTTGAAGAAAGATGACCTGGATGACTGAGAACCTTCACAGAATTCTTTAACCAAATAATCACAAACGCACTACAGGAATATCTCAGTGTGCAAAAGGTTTTTTATAAAAAATCTACAAGGAGAGGGCTAAGATCAAACAAAGTATTTACATATTTACCAGCTATAAGAACATTGTAAGAACATTGTAAGAGAGAGAGAAACTGGAAGAATTTGACACTGATCCAGGGAACCAATCGACCATGACTAAATCACATGTAGCAAAAAGATGTGTATGTGCTGTCACACTACCTTAAATACACTGCACGCTCACACACACACACACACACACACACATATATTATATACAGTATATATATTTTTAATGACAAGGAGGAGTGCTTCTGGCGTCCATCAGCAGCAGGACAGCAGATCAATCAAGCAGTCAACGTCAACAAGGACATCACCTGTGCGTGTGTGTGTGAGTGAGAGTGAGAGAGAGAGTGACCCAGATGTCCTCGAGTTCAGACACACCTTGTTAAGTGTATTAGAGATCAAGTGATTGATCTACATGTCTGGTGACTAAGTGGTGGTCCTGTCCACACCTCAGGTCAATTAAGAAGTGTGTGTGTGAGTGAGAGGGAAAGAGAGAGTAAGAGAGAAGGAAGAGAAGAAAAGGAAGCAGAGCAGTGAGGTAAGGGGAGAAGATTGAAGAAGTAACATAGTATTGTGTGGAATAATACAATCACTACTACTGATGCTGAATCCATTTACAATGTCCAACCCAAGGGGAGGAACAGTTGTTTGACATTATGTAAGTCAAACTAAAATAAGAAATAAAATAAGAAGAGATGTTTGTCGTTATTTCTAGGAAATAAAGCTCAATATGAAAGCAATATCACACACGGTGCTGTTATGGAATATCAGCACTGATTCAGTGAGTTAGTCACGCACCACCGGGAGTGCTTTTATACCACTGTTCTACAAGCTACACTTATAAGTTAACAGTACTCGATCCAGTCTAGAAAGGCGCTACATGAGTACAGTCCACTTACAATTAGTCATTATCCATAATAAATGGAAAACATAATAATTCAGCCACTGGTTAAAGATAATCATGTTTTTAAAACTACATCTATTCCTTCCAAGATAAACAGAGTCTATGCCTCTGGTCTAGTGGCTGGTGAAGAGAAGCAGTGACTTTGATTAACTGTGATAAACTGTGAATTTTTATTCTATAATCAGATGATCAGAATTCTGTTAAACTGAGGTGAAACAGGTTGGATGAGGAGTGACTTTGACTCGTCACAGTGAATTGTGTACAAGGCTGTTGGTCAACACAGCGATGTGATGATGCGATCTGGGCTGCAGCATATTCCCCAGGGCAGTGTGCTGTCTGGAAGCCTCCATCAGCTCTAACAAATGAGCCTCACTGTTGGGCAGGTGGCTACATCTCCTCCACCTCCCTCTTCTCCTTGGTGAGAAATGATCCTGGAAAGGGTTAATCCCCCCCCCGTCTCATACTCCTCCTCCCTCCTCTTTCACTTGGGCTGCCCCTGACTTCCCTCGCCTCCATCCAGTGCCCCCACCCCCATCCTCCATCTCCCTGCATCCATTTGCAAATGATCTGGTTTGTCTGCATATTGTCAGTTGCAGCTGGCCTGGCCATTCATCACCTGTCGGTAACTCCCAGCGCCCTCCACACTTAATTGTTCCCTCTCTGACCTGGAGAATAGAGAATGATGTTAAAGAAAGAAAGAAAGAAAGAAAGAAAGAACACATATATGTACACATACGGTATGCACGCACACACACACACACATATACATATACACACACACTCACACACACCTTGTCAGCATGCTATTTGCATTTGTGTTCAGCTGGGTGGAGCACATGAACTGCTCTATCTTTCCTCTCTTTCTTCTTGTATTGTTCTCCATTCCTGAACCTGTCTTCTCCATTCATGCTTTGCCTTTTCTTTTTTATTATGTTCTAATTGATTCAATCACATGTTCTGCCTTAAAATGTGAAAATGTTTTATTCACACAAAAAAAAATATCCAGGGTTTTTCCTGAGATTTAAGGCCTCACCTGAGCTCACCTGTGACCTCTGACCACATCTGTCCTCTGCTGCACAGAAGAACATCACTTTGTAGTGTAGTAGTAGTAGTAGTGTAGTAGTTTTGTCTTTTATGACTTCTGGTCATGATAACATTGCACTTCCTGGCCTGACTGACACCCTGACACCCTGATCTGGTCAGCTAAACTCCTGGTTGCCCTTTGCTTCCCTCTTTACTCCACACTCTTGCTCTGGTCTCTGTGTCCCAGAGGCTTTCTAAACTTGGTACGGTCTTTTCAAAGAGAGGACAAGAAAGGATTATGATCGCAGCATGAGCACCTTTCCCTCCTTCTAAATACTAAATTGACTTTTGGTTTGCTGATCAGCTAAAAGGCTTTTAAACCCATTAACACATCATACATACACACCGACAGAACTATTGCCTTTTTGTCCAAGGACACTGGTGGGCAGGGGTTTGGGAATCGAACTGCCAACCCTTTGATTACTAAATGACTGGCTGCACCACAACAACCTTAGTGTACCAGGGGTACTGGCGCAAAACTAGAATGGGAAAAATCTGCTCTGCACTCCATCTAAAAAAGCATTTCTGTTCCTGATAAAATTTCAGATGGGATTTGGGCACTGGTTAGTGTGTTCAGTGTGTTGTGTTACCCTGACAGCTAAGAGTCATTAATCTATGTCCAAATCAAATCAAATCAAATCAAATCTTATTTGTATAGCCCAAAGTCGCAAAATACATTTTGCCTCGGAGGGCTTCACAATCTGTACAGGGAGTGACACCCTCTGTCCTTAGACCCTCGGTTCGAGTGAGGAAAAACTTGCCCACAAAAAACCCTTTTAACAGGGAAAAAAGTGGAAGAAACCTCAGGAAGAGCCACAGAGGAGGGATCCCTCTCCCAGGACGGACAGACGTGCAATAGATGTCACGTGTACAGTCAACAAGTCAACAGAAACATTTTGTATAATTACAATGAAAAATGACAATGGATTACAATGAATGATAAAATGATTACAGTAGCAGTGGAACCTGTGATAGAGATAGAGAGACACAGATGCACAGCAGCAGCAAATCATTAACTAAGTTACTATAAACTGTAATGGAGATATGGTAACAATAATTACAGTAATAATATATGTAGTGGACGTCATGCAGGACCACAGCAGCAGTCATGATCCACGAGAACCTGCTGGACGAGAGAGCACAGAAACTCCGGGGAAGAAGTTTAGTTAGTAAGATGCATTAATGTACATGTATGACAGACATGTATAAGGCCAAAGGCTCATTCAAAATCAATTGTAGCTTTGGGATCAGGTTCAGGTCTTGAATCCGCCATTAGGTTCAGTCTGTTTGGGTCTTAAACACATGGGTATGGTCTGGGAGTGTGCGTGCAGAACTAACAATACTAATATTATGCTACGATCTCAAGAGTGTGATCTCAAGTGAATTGATGCTCCACAGTCAGGACTTTTCCAGACCTTTCATCCTCTTGCGTTGGTATTGGAGCGGTGCCTCTGCAAGTGACAGTGATAACAGAGAGACGTCCACTGCTGTTCCTCAGTAGCAAGGGCCTGCACCAGGAGACGAGGTACTCGATCGTGGAGAAGGAGTGCCTGGTCATGGTGTGCCAGCAAGTCGCTTATGCACTTTTTGCTGGAATGGCACTACTTCCTAGTGGGCTAAATGGCTAATGGCTAAACAGAATGAAGGACTCAAACACAGGCCTCACAGGATGGTACCTGTCCCTGTAACCCTATGACTTCACAGTTCAGCGCCCGGCAGGGAAGGTCAACCTAGTGGCAGACAGAACCGAATAGTTCTGGGAGAATGGAAGTAAGTGAGATATGGGGAGAGGGGAGTTTGGGGAGTAATGTAAATATGTTAATTTATATTGTGGTGTCTATATTGGGTGACTTATATAAATGTTTATTTACATAGGAACCTTCAAAGTTGTATAACCTAAATTAGTCATGTGACTTTTGAGGAGTCTACATGAGGAAATTAGGAAGCGTTGTTCAGAGATGATTATGGTGGAGATATTGGGTGGAGGAGCCAGATGTAAACATGCTGAAAAAAAATCACAGACCTCAACTGTACAATGTATATTTCTGGCTATTAAATGACCTGAAGTTCACGACTTTATTCTCCATGTTCTGATTCGTTGGCTGGGGTCAATTCTATATTCACTATTCTAACAATATAGTTTTGTCACGTTTCTGCTCATGGAGTTTTTTGGACAGAGTCGAATGTTATCTCTGTTGATCCACTTTGTTTTTGTTCTTCCATGGCTGTAGAATGTTGTGTTGGACACACACAAACAGACCTTCTGGCCTGGAATGGAAATTTCAAAAGGAAACATACTGACTGTAGTCTTGCTGTCAAGAAGGCAGTATTTTAATTTAGCATGTTTCCTTAATCTCTGTTGATATAGCATGGTTATTTTAAGATTTAATACAGTGAATATATTACATATTATTCCTTTAAGTCAGCTGACTAGCTGACAAGGAAGTGGATGCACTATGCAGTTCACTGCGAAGATAATTTGTGTTCAATTTCAGTGTTGTGGAAATCACCATTCTTTCCATCATCTGTGAGAAGGTGTCATCAAGATTAATCATCACATTGGACAAAAAATTGTGAATAAGACACAGTATGACAAATAGCCTACTGTCATTTCCCTTTAAGGCTGTGAAATTAATGAAGGCAATGGAAGCTGCTCACAAACATGGTCACACAAGCATGTCTATGTCTGTTATAAAGTGGTTCGCAGCAGGCGTTGACAACCGCAGAGCTTGTTCTCAGTCTTGTAGCAGCCACTGTGAACTATCTGGCCTCAGTGCATCTCATCATCACAGTTGATCAAGTTAATCATCAGATGTCTCTGTCTTTCCCAGGTTACCTCACTCTTACCTTCCTCTGCTGCTGTTCCTGTTTAAATGCTAAGGAGTTACTTCATTACATGACAGTCACTTGAGTGTGTGTCTTCCCTGACATTTATCTTTTGTCCTTTCATCCTGATTTCCATTGCCATGAAGATATCTCACGCCAGGCCAGAGACTCCCCCATACCTCTCCCATCCTCTTTAATAATAAATGGATACATCCATTATGAGCTGCTGAGAGCATGAGAATCAAACTCAATCATGCTCTGGGGAGGGGGGCAGGCGGTGGCACTGGGACATTTATGCTTATTTATGTAATTATTTTAAGGACGTTATATTTTTTACATTTACCTGTGTATCAGATTTTTTGGAGACCATTTACTTGAAAGTTTTTCGAAGCTTGGTAAACTGAGAACAGACAAGGGAATTTTGGGGATCTAAGAAAAGGCTGTGCAGCTGGTACAGTAAGTGACAGGCTAAATATGACCAGAGCATTATCACTAACTGTAGCACTTGTGTTATAGACGTGGACAGATGTTAAAATACATATACAGTGCTAAATGCAGCTGTAGTGACTGCCTACTCTGTGTAAGTTCAGTTCTTCAATAGAGCTGGCCATCAGCTGAGGTTTTAACCACATAGGCCATTCTGAAGCAAGTATGCAAGTCTGTTAACCTGTATGCTAACACTTCCTATTTGTGGACTGGGCCTGTCATACAAGCTCTAAGTGTTAAACCACAGACATGTGAAGACATGAAACACACTGTTACTACAGTACTGTACGTGTGGTTACAGTTAGGCGTGTGCTTACTGCAGGTGTCTTTTCAGAAGTACAGATGGATGTGATCGAGTTCAAGTAAAGCTCTGCGTGATTCACCTGTTGCCATAACGACCTTCCTGAGTGGTTTTATGATGGTAATTTTAAGTCCAAATGGGCCCAACATAAAACACTGTACAGTTTAAATGGGATGTGATAATATTTGGTTCTATGGATGTCCAGATAGCTAAACATATCATTCAGTCTGTTTGTTAGAACTTATCTCATATATGAATCACAAATTTAGATGTTAGAGCTGACCTCTGATGAATGCGGCCAGCTTCTCCTCCTAAAATAAACTTTATTTATCCGGCACTTCAGAATAGAAGTCACAGAAAAGACAAAGACGGCATTAAGACAGGAGAAAAATATAAACTAAATGCAGGAGACACAATTTCAAGTTCTAAGATCAAGACAAGCCAGAATATAGTTTGACTAACTAAAGATGTGTAATGATTGAACTTCTCTCAAACGATGTTGCAGTAACAGTGGAACAGTTACTTCTCCAGCTTGCTAAAGACATAATTAATTAGCAATGCAAAGGGAATATGGGATGATTGGTTTAATTCATGTTAGACCTTAAACACACCTATGCTTCATTAAGAGACTCAATCCTCCACACAGCAAGGAGACAGTAGAAAGTCACATCACAGTCTCTTGTTTAAAACACAAATACCTGCATTTGCGTGTCTCTGAACGGGCCATGTCGTCATCGTCGTCCCTGCAGTCAGAGTGCCGGTTGAGGTAAGCATGGCATTCATCTGGGGCAGGAATCAAACATGAACCTCTTTATGTGAGAAAAAGTCACAACTGTGTGTCAGACGACATCAGTGTGTGATTGCGTGTGTATGGGTAAACTTAGCTTAGCATAGTATCACAGTGAGTGCTTTGGATATGAATGCTGTGTAGGATAGGACATTATATGTGTGGGTGAATGTTACAGTGTTGTAAAAGGGTTCTCAGTGCTAGGAGAATCAAAGAGGCGCTATTTAAAGACCGTGTAAAAGCAATTTCTTTCAAAACACATTAAATATGTTGGAAAACACGTAAAAAGACTTTGAAGGATATATTACTGACACATTTCAGTAATATATCGTTCAAAGTCTTTTCACGTGTTTCACGAGTTAGAGGTAAAAACAGTTTTTCACCTGTTTTCAGTCCAGGATTTTTTCTGGGCGGTCTAAAAGGTGGCTTGATGATGCGCTGAGGCCACCCTGAACATAATCCCCCTGCCTCCCTAACCCACAACAGTATTAGAGCCTTCAGCATGTTAGCATCTGTGCTTCTCTGTATGCTAGTTATTATTCTTGTTCACACTCAGTTGCTAGCTAGCTTTGCCTTCAAAGTACTGCAAATGCATCTTCCCTGGATGAACAGCTTTATTTAAACTTCCCAAACACAAAAAGATGAAGAAGTAGTGGATTTATTTTGAAAAAGATCTGAAGTTTACGTGTGTGTTTGTAACAGCACCTTCCTGGGCTGCAGGTGCACCATGCTGTGGAGGAACAACTGCAAAATAATGACAATATTCCACACAGGGCTGTGTTTCACTGAGGTACGTGACACAGACAGACAGACAGACAGACAGACAGAGTCCCTCGAGTAGCTTCAGGGCCTCCAGAGGACACGCTCCCACAGTCCTGGAGCTGAGAATTCATGTTTACCTGATTTTGACTCCTAATTTCATAAACTTGTTGATATTTTCAATCATTCAAATTTGGCTGGATGGTTAATAACACTTTCTTCTTTGGTCTGATGAACTCAGAACACAAGTCCATATTCCAACTTTGTCTTTCTCTTAAACAGTATTTAGACTTTAGTTCGTAATATAGTTTTAATATTGCTTGGAAGTTGAAACAAATATGATGTAGAATACTAAAACAAGTAACCTAAACAACAAATGACAAATAGTGTGATAACAATGCTCTCATCTGTTCATCACCTTCAACTCCACGCTAAGTCTCAATGCTAATGGCTTGACTTTAACCTGCCTCCCTCCACCAGCATGACAGTAGTAAACACATGCATGACAATGGTGCCCTGGCTGGTGCTGCTGCCATTGTATATTAATATGGATGGAAGTTTATAATTCATGGGGCAATGCTGGTCCCAGACCTGCTCCCAGCACTGATACAGTGAGTACTAACAATACTGGACCATGCGTCTCTCTCTCTGCTGCCCACCCCAAAGCCCATTACAATAACATATTCAAGGATTAAAGGGTTTTATCTCAGACATTTGTGAATTATGAATGGAGTATTTCAAACTTTAATTGCCCTGAATTAAATGATTCAGATAATGTTTCTTTTATAAATTGGTAATACGGTCAGGTGGCAAAGGGCCATCCAAAGATAAGCAGTAGAAAAACAACACTACATATAAAAGGTGAGAAATTAGATGGAATTTAATCTCTGACAGCTTCAGGACAAGTTTCCTTATCAACACCACACGCTGGCTCTTCCTAGACACGCACACGCACACACACACACACACACACACACACACACACACACACACACACACACACACACACACACACACACACACACACACACACACACACACACACACACACACACACACACACACACACACACACACACCTTTAGAAAAGCAGCAGACAGACTGAAGGTTACCAGTGAGGTTGGTAAAAGTATTGCATAAAAAGTAGATTTAGGATGCTCGAGCCACAGAAAGACAACTCACACATGAAATATGAAAAACCAGAGCATCATGTGGTTCAAAGTGGTTATGCGATTCAAGGTGAACAGAACCAGTTTAATGCATACAACTAGAAGAGGGAACACTGCTGTTGTGACAATTCAATGTGTTCTCTTCACACCGCCATCAGGCCTCCGTTAGCTGATGATATACTGTCCTAACTTTAACTAGGAGTGAGCCCAACTCACAATGTGTCTGTTCTAAATCACCAAGTCAAAGCTGAGGTTCACTGACAGTCACACAAGGTGTTTCTGTCACTTTATAAGAAGTCAAATCATATCAACCCTGGATGGAAAACAGAGAACCTCTCATGTCTGTGTGTTAAGTAGAGCTGGAACTGGAAGATGATTAGCCAAAAAAACAAATGTATTTATTCATTTAATTTAATTTATATTTTGATTCATGTAGAGACTGTTGCTGAAAGCTGGTAGATTCATTAATAAAGAAAATAATAACATACGGATTAATAGATGAGCTTTTGTAGTTCTGTTTTTTAAGGTTGGACAGAGCCAGGCCAGCTGTATCCCCAGCCTCCTGATCCTAGATCTGTTCTTAATGCATAGACAGAATACTGTATGAAAATATTTAAACTGATCATAAAGAGAAATCCACAATATGGATCATGGAGTCAGACTGTCAGCAGATGTATAAAAGGAGTTTGAATGAAATGATTACCATTAATAATTATCAAATCAAAGACAAGCCTCGCTTTAGGCTCACATGACAACTTGAAGCATTTTGCAAAGAATAATTGCACTGCAATTCTTTTTATCTTTGAATTTAAGATTGATTGAAAATGATTCCACTAAATCTGGCTTCCTTACTCTATAAAGCACAGAGAATGATTCATTGATAAATGGATCACTGATGACAAGAAGATGTCAATCTTATTTGCAAACAAGCCTCTTTCACTGTTTGATGTGTATAGGCTGCAACAAAACCATTTTTAAAGTGACCGTCATCAGCTCAAGGCTACAACAGCTACTGTAAAAGTCACTTCATTATCTATATATGGTATATAGCTCACTGATTTTGCATTTGTTTAGAATTCTACAGCATGAGGTGAGAGCAAATGTGCAACAGTACTCTTAAGATACTTCAAATCTGTGTTTATTCATTGCACGACCTTCAAACAATACAATGACAATGAGTGCTTCTATTGAATGGACAGCAGCAGTGCATGGTTCACTGTTCAACATGTTTTTAATGGTAAACACAATCTTTACTCATAGAACCAGCAAACTGTCAGAGTAGATACCGGAGATCATCAACGGTGAACCTTAGTCCATTCTTGACTTTGGGAACAGTGATTTGCCAAAATGAACTTAATACAGTAACTGAACGTTCCATTACTAGTATTGTTTGGGACTTTCAACCACATCTTCTTCTTGATCTTTCTCTAGTCATCTGTTGACTTGGGGAACTAATTGGGGAGAGGTCTGGAGGGGGTAAAACTAATTGAGTCAGTGGATATCATGTGTAAGCAATGCTTAAGCCAGTACGATCTCCCCCATATCCAACTAGGACAGTCCCAGAACCAGCTAATCAGTGCTAGGACTGTGTTCTAATGGCCCATGAAATGTGGTTGAAAGCTCATACAAAACTAGTAGTTGGGCCTATAGAGAAACTCTAAACTATATTAATCATGTGTTGTTTGTATGAAAGTAACAAACCCATGACATAACAGGTGAGATAATGGGTTCAACTCAAAGTATGCATGGCCACATTTAAAAGTAAAGTAAAATGTTGGAGCTGATAAGAATTATGGGCAACATTGCCCTCTACGCTGCATCAGTGTCAGGGACTAACATGTGGTCTGTGGTGCTCTTTGCATCAGAGTTATTGGGGCCTCTACATTGAAGACAAACTGCTTCTGTGTTTTTCATACAAAAAGTGCCGAGTTGAAATTGCCTCATTTTAAGGAAGTCAAACAAAAAGTTTAGGACAGGAGGACTCACATGAGCCACCACCATGTTGTGTCTCATGTTGTATATATGGCTTTCTCTGGGGCAATAACAGTGATCACTGGGTCACTCATCACACCCTTTTGGTGACATCAGCAAATAATCACTGCAACATAAAGTGAGTACATTCATAAAGATATTTTTGAAAGGACTAAATAAAACTAAACTCTTTGTTTCTTTGAGGCTGCAGCTACGTAAAGACAGAACATTTACAATTGGATTGTAAACATGTTTAATGAGAAAGCAAAACCATCTTCCACTTTGGTCTGTCATACTGAACACTAACAGCATCCGTTTCAAACAAGTGTTCTCAGAGGCTAATGACAGCTCTTTAGGTTTCCTTCAGTTGTTTTACCTGAAATGACCTGAACCAGAGAAAAATGGAAGAGAGGGCAGCGATGGGCTTAACTCACAAAATGCACTAGAGAATATGATTGTCAACTCAAAACATACTGGACTTCTATGGAGACAAACTGTAGTAATAAACCAACCAATTCACAAGATTAGAGAGATTTTGGCTTTGTGGAAATAACATTCAACACTCCATCTTGTTTTTTTCTCTTCACCCAACCAGTCCATGGTGTCCCCTTTGCTTTCTTCCTTGGCCTCAAATGTTTCAATGTGAGTGTGTGTTTTAAACTGAAAAGCTAATTTAATCAAATCATGTTCTGCACAGGAGGCCAAGGGACACACTGCCAGCATTTTTAAAGTTTGAAAGTTTAGCAGCGGACAACTAAGAAAAGCCACGCTCGACAAATGTCGGAAAAGTTCTGCAACTTTGAATTCAATTTTTTTCATTTTCTATATTTCTGAGTCGTTAAAGAGACACAAAAATAAATAAATAGCACGGGCTATGGCAGTAGGTGGATTATACTTATTCACTGTTCTCTTTGGAATTCTCCTCAGTTCGACTGGCACTTAGATTGGCCGTTTCCCTTTGGCCCTTCTGGATTGAACTTCCAATTGAGTCCAAAGCTGAGTTAACATCTTTCCTGACCTTCTCCTGAGTCTCCTCCTGCACTGGCTGTCCATTAGCCCCCATATCCATGGCATACACAGACTTCTCCCCATTCAGGAGGTGACTGTGCTCCTCCATCTGGATCTCTTCTTCCCCCTCCTCCAGCTTACGCAAGATAATAGGAAGCTTTGCATCTGCATCTGTATTCTCCAGCAAAGCAATATCACTTTCCTCGTAGTGAGGTAACGGTGCACCGTCCTCCAGCTTCTTCTGGAAGTGCAGACGTTTGGCTTGTCCACTGGCTGATGCCTTCTCCAGGATCTGCTTCTCAGCCAGGCGGAGCTGGATCACCACGCGAGAATGGCTAGATAGATCAGGTTTCTCAAGTATGGAGCGGTCCTCCTACAAGAGTCAGTAAAGTAAAAAGACAAAAAGCCAAAAGGGAAAGATGACAAAAGGTCATGTATGTTTGGTTTTTATCTCTGATTGTGTGTCTCACCCTGTGCTGCTGTTTTATTGTAGCTTTTATTGTTTTTATTGTTCCCGTTTTGCCAATTGGCAACAAGTAGAGATCTAGAAGTTGAACTTGAAGAAGAAGGTAGAAAATAACAAACTGACAACAACTGAGCCTTTTGAGGAACCCTCCTTTCATACTCAATCATGACACTACACCTGTTACCAGTATACATTTTTACCTGTGGAAGCTTCAAATGTTTTTTCAGCATTCCACAACTTTCACAATCTGTTGTTGCTCCTGTCAAAATGTTTGTGGAACGTGTTGCAGGCATTAGATTCACAATGAGTGCATATTTAAAATAAAGTTCATCAGTTTGAACATTTAATATCTTTGTGCTGTATTCTTTTGAGTATAGGTTGAAAATAATTTACAAAATGTTTCATGTTTTGTCTTCAGGGTTGTACAACTCAAGAGAACTTCAGTTCCAGCTGACTGACCTCTGATGTGGTCTTGTAGGTCTTGAGCAGCAGAGCAGCTCGGGTTTCAAGGAAAGTCCACAACTTGATCTCATTCTCCCAGCTGACAGGAAACTCACTGTTGCCCAGGGTGAAGATCTTATTGATTGCACGATCTCCAAGCAGGTAGTCCTTCAGTTCCTCTGAAACCCACAGAAATATCAGCATCTCTTCAAAACAAACCAAAGTGCAAGAGGACTATTAGTGACAAAAAGTTAAATGAAAGTTGAATAGAAAATCTTGGGGGATTATAACTATACAATTTTCTGCCATTAATTCAACAGTTGGCTTCTGTATCATTCCCACCACCAGTAAAACATCTCAGACCTCCTTTGAGATGCTTTGCCAGGCCTTTATTGCAGCTGTCTTCAGTTGTTGCGTATATGTGGGTCATTCAACCTTAAGCAGGGCTGATAGTGGAAATCCTGAGCCTGAACTTTTTTTTTGGGGGGGGGGGTATGTATGCAGCGCAATTCAACATATATACATTATTATACATATTTGAAAGGCTAATACTATCTATTAACCATATTGTCACTTAGGCTATCTGCCATATTACCACATTACTCTTTGCATACTCTGACTACAGATTACACTACAGCAATACAAAGACAGGTCAGTAGGTGGCAGCACTTTTTTTTGCCACTAGATCCATCCCTTGCCATCACTTCCAACCTCCTCCATCCACGCCCAGCACCATTTATTTTTGATACCCTTCTCGACATCTTTAGTGTCATCCCCGGGCTTCATGAACCTGCGGTCCATCCTGTGTTAGGCTACAATGCTTGTTACTGCAGGCTAATGATGCTCACTTTCGACTTAGTCAACGACACGTGAATCGCCTGAGTCAACACCAAGTCCCGCCCCGCCCTACTTCTGATTGGTTAGTAGGCCTAGAATGAAAGCTGCGCTTCTATTGGATTCAGAGAAATGTCTAGATAAATCTAGCCGAACCTAAGGGCGCGCACTTCCTTTTTTTTTCGCAGTCAATGGCGGCACGCCGGAGATCCTGCACGCAGTCATGCAGATACGCCGGAGTTCCGGCACGGCACCGGAATGCTATCAGCCATGCTTAAGTTTTGTCTTCAGTAATAGAAATGCATGCTTGATCAGGTTGAGATCAGGTGATTGATTTGATCATTGCAGAATATTACACTTTGTCTTAAAAAACTCATTGTCTGTCTGTAAAGTGAAGCACTATCCAGTCAACTTTGCTGAATTTGTCTGAATCTGAGCAGACAGTATATCACTATACACTTCAGAATTCATCCAGCTGCTACTGTCTCATGTCACATCATCAATAAACACTAGTGACCCAATGCTATTGCAAACCATGCACGCCCATGCCACACACTGCCTCCACTGTGTTTTACAGTTGATGTGTTATGCTTCAGATCATGAGCTGGTCCAAACCTTCCATACGTTTTTCTTCCAATCATTCAGGTTGATCTTATTTTCATCTGTCCAAAGAATACTGTTCCAGAGTCTAATCTGGCCTTTCTATTCTTGAGGGTTATTAATGGTTTGCACCTTGTGGTGAGCCCTCTCTATTTGCTCTTGTAAAGTCTTCTCTTTATGGTAGACTTGGAGAATGATATGTCTACCTCCTGGAGAGAGATCTTCACTTGACTTGATGTTGTTAAGGGTTTTTTCTTTACCATGGAAAGCATCCTACGATCATCCACCACTGTTGTATTCTGTGGAGGCCCAGACCTTTTTTTGTTGCAGACCTCATGAGTGTGTTCTTCTGTTGATTTGGTCACTCCCATTGTTTCTGCCATCTCTCTAATGCATTTTCTCTTTTGTTATAGCCTAAGGATGGTCTGTTTCATCTGCACTGAGAGCTCCTTTGACCTGTGTGGGTTCAAAGCAGCAGCTTCCAAATGCGAATGGAATCAACTTTTACCTGCTTAATTGATTAATAAATAATAAAAGAATAGCTCACACCTGTCTATGAAACAGCTTTTGTGTCAACTGTCCAATTATTTTTGGTCTCTTGAAAAAGAGGGAGCTGCATATTAAAGAGCTGTAATTCCTAAACCTTTTGTCCAATTTGGAGAGACTGCACTTTAAGCCCATATTCATTATTTAACTAAAACTTGAATATATTTTGGTAAACAACCAAAATAACAAAACTTGTCTCAGTGTCCAAATATACCTAATATAAATATATATATATATATATATATATATATATATATATATATATATATATATTATATATATATTTATATATAAATATACCTAACTGTATGGTCTAGTAACTAGGGATGGGTCATGATTTTCCAAAAGTAATGGAAAAATGCAGGAGCAGAAACAAAGTTGCAGCAGTCAGATGGTTGTTTCTGTTTATGAATGCCACCACAGCCTCTCGCTACCATCCTTCAACTACAGAGCAGTCCACTCGGTACAGTCTGGTACTAAAAGTAGATGTAGCTGAGGAGAAGAGGAACGTGTCAGAAAATGGTAATACTTAATTACAGTACTTGAATAAATGTAGTTACTTTAGTTACATTCCATCATCAGAAGAGAGGAGAGGAGAGGAGAGGAGCAATGTACTTAGTCTAATTGTTCCAACTGAGTATGGGTCTATTTTGTAGTTTGAAGGAGATGATGGTTGGTTTATTATTTGATGTATTCACTGCCTGTTAATTTGAAATGATGATTTATTGCACAGACGACTGAACATCACAGTGGATAGCTGCTGTATGTTCTCATCAGAAATACAACAATGCCATTATGAGTAATGAAATAAATAAATATGCAAGATGTGCCATTATATTATTATGTAACTTTAGTTTTTAGACATAGATATGAGCTTTTTTCATCATTTTCACCCCAAAATGTCTGCACATCACCACAAACAAAGAGTACCCCACACACTATACCATCATGTCATATCTATTAAGACATGTTAGCACGCTGCTGTGTGGGGCGATTTGAAAAATTAACATGCAGCAAAAAAGTGAATAATATATGGAGCAGGGTTGTGAAGAGGAGTCCTGTGACAAAGGAGGATGTTGCCTCGCGTGGTTGGGGATTTCTGACACCGGTGCCATTCTGCATATATACCGATGAATATTGCAAAAACCCCATGGTAGATTGTTCCTTCCACACATCTGCTGGTCTGCCTTGATCAATTAACCAGCTCAGGAGCGGACAAGCCTCGCTTTTCCCCTCTCTTACTCCTCTACCTCCACCTCTTTCCCTGATGTGTGGAGGAAGTGGTCGCTTGACGACTGTCTCCATGGAGTTTCAGAAACTGTGGCGTGTTTTGTTTTTTGTGCGTGCTACCAGGTTTCTGAGGTTCCACCGGTAATTCACTGCTTGTATTTCACAGTGTGTGAGTCAGTACGTTTACATGCAGCAAAAAAATTTGAATTTCTGATCGTATCAGACATAGTTTGGAATTTTAAAATGCTTGTAAACACCTTAGTCCGACCTACTTCGGACCATAACGGACATCTCAAAATCGGATAAGAACACCTAGATAATTCGTTCATAGTGGGCATTTTAACGCCATGTATACTCAGCAATCGGATCTAGATCTCAGATCGTCGTAGCGTTGGTTCTTTTTATATGCATTATTAGGAGGAAAATAATGCACAAAATGTACGCTACTGTAGCATCGTCCATCTCCTCGTACGCCATCTTTGTTTGAATGCCGTCAGATAGTTTGTTGTTGCTGATAAGTAGAGGTCAACCGGAAGTGGCTCTGAGAGGGCTACAGTGCCACATAGTGTAACGGAGTCAGCCATGCTCCGGCCGTTTATCCGATTCTCTGAACAACATGTATACTCAGACAAGTGATCCGGTCTTATGCATGTCTTTATCTGATACGATCAGAAATTCAAATTGTTTGCTGCATGTAAACGTACTGAGTGTCTGTGTGTCTGTGTGTGGATGTGTGTGTGTCAGTGTCTTACCCTCTGTCATACAGAAGACTCTGAGGAAGGCTAGGAGCTGGGCTGAAATGGGGGGTTCATTACAGTGCACAGCAAAGATACAGGACCTGGAAACACAACATACAGAACAAAAGATTAGTAATAAGTCAATAAACACATGATAAAACATGTGAGCATGTGCATTGCGTAAATATTAACATGTCAAATAGTGTTAGAAGAGCTTACACAACTTATACAGCACAAGAAGCCTGTAATAAACATTCTGACACTGAAGTGATGATACGAGTACCACTGAACAGTGCACATTTCAGGCTGACTGTGGGGGGACCAGTCTGATTGGCTGTCGCAGTGTGATGTGACATCAAGTTGTGTTTCTCCAAAAGTTGGATCACTGCACCACTGCAGCCAAAATGCTCTACCCCCGTAATTACTGCAGAGCTGGATTAGCTCTGAATTGGGCATTAGTTAGAAAATGTGCTTACTTGCTTTGTTTCTGAAAGAAAAATGAGAAGATTGATACTAAACACATGTCTGTTCAGTACAGAGCTGCAGTCAAGCTCATGCTTAGCCTAGTTTAGACTGGGCACAGTGGAGCAGTGAACAGGCTCTGTCCAAAGTTAAAACTGGGCCCACATGTTAAAAAAAAAAACAGTCAAACCGGGAGTTGCTGCACATACATGTAGACTGCCATGAAAACATTTCTGTTCAGGTAAACAAACAACCACATACAGCATATTCATTAGTGAGCGTTAGAGGTGGCAGGCGTACTTTTACACTTTGAATAGAGACAGGTTAAGTTTTTGTCTCAATATGGTGAACTATATACATGATACAATACTTAATGTTTGGTTATGTTATGTGTTCAAAATAACTTCCTTAAGAAGAAATAAATAAATAAATAATAATAATATATTACATGTACATAAAACACAGACAGCATTACATCACATTGCTGTTGGTTTTCTTTGTGTATCTCTAAACTCAATATGAGTGTTGCTGTTGGGAGTATTTGTCAGGTTGGTGAAAGTCAGCAGTGTGACAGAAAATATATGAAACAGTATGATCCAGGATCAGCACAAACCATTCCACATCATAACATTACACACTGAGGTAATTTGGAAAAAGGACAATACTTCTCTCCTATTTCAGCAAAGTGATCGATGTGGCGATCCGTAGCACAGGGTCAACATTATTATAGCACGCAAACACATTACAGCCACCTCCCCACATCTCCTATTAAATTATCCCTCTGTCCACTGCCACAGCAATACACCATCCAACTCAACGAAGTTAAAGCTCTGGAGGAAATGCTGTACTCTAATGCACTGTGTGTTTAAAGGTTCTGTAGACTTAGACAAACTTAAAAAGGACAAATAAATAGTGAATAGTCAAAGTGCTCCCTTCATTCCACTTATCACACTGTTAAAGGAATAAAGTGGAAGCAAAGGGAGTGATTTCTGATAATAGCAGCCGCTCAACATCTCAGTGAGGCCCAACACAATCTGATGCGCTTTCCTTTGAAAATGATCTACAAGCATATCTGTCATTTTAATAGAGCACCACAGCAACAACGGGTATTGTTTCATTTAATTTCCACTGTTGAGATTTAGACTGTCATCAATAAGAGATTAAAAGGCGTCTGATTAAAAATGCTGAGAAGAGAATGCTGCATAAATTAAGGGGCTAATGATAAAATGATTAAGCTTCTTGGTGATGAAAGTGTTGGGGTGGATGGTAAGTGAGACTTGGTGGGAGAGGAAAAAAGAAACCTGCTGCAACATTTATATTATATGTTTCAATTACGCTAAAGAGGGGCTTCATTTGTTGGAATATCTACTGTTGGAAGACAAAGTGCACTGCGGCTATATAAAAGGGCAATGCAGCTAGTGAGGAGCCTGAAGCCCTGCTTGACCCATATTAAAAGCTTCATAGTAAAACGCTTCAAGCCTAGTCTGCAGATTGAGTTACTTGTGAGAGCAGACGGTGTGTCTGTTAAGAAGCAGAAAGGAAAGAGGACGGGAAAATAAAAAGCTTCTAAACAGTGAGGACAGTTGGACGTACGCTGGGATGCCGGCTCGTGCCAACACTTCGGCCTTCATGGCGTAGAGGCGTTCGCTCTTACTGATGCCCAGCTTGATCTTCACTCGGTCATGGGCATTGTCTTGGAAGAAGAAGCCATTGTGGATGACAAACTCAGCATTGGATCTTGTACCATAGAAGATGTAGATCTACAGGAAGAAGAAATCATCAGCATCATCACCTGTCTTAATGGCATGCATTCATGTGGGACTTTCTTTAAAGCAACATGAAAATAACACACAGTATTTTAACACTTTGAACCATACACTACTTTTGAAGGTGTGTTAGCTTGGTATGATATATACTGTTATTTTCAGAATACATTTGGCTACACAGAAATCAAATCAAATCAAATCAAATTTTATTTGTATAGCCCAAAGTCGCAAAATACATTTTGCCTCGGAGGGCTTCACAATCTGTACAGGGAGTGACACCCTCTGTCCTTGGACCCTCGAAATGAAAGAAATGCTATCAGTTAGCATGTAAGTGGCACTATACATGTTTCAGGGAAGGTCAATCACGTGTTTCATGTACTCACTTCTAAATTACTGTCAGACTCCAGGTGCTATGTTAAGAGTGAACAAAGCTAAGCTAGTTACATAGTAAATGTCAATATTTTAGGGGGGTGGGTGGGGGGGGGGTGCCCTGTGTTGCAGATCAAATGGCCTTGCCCCTAAAATTCCAGGAAATTCCAAACCTCCCTGGCACTGTGTACAGGGTGTTGAAATAAAATGTATCAAGTCTTCATGTTAAAGGAAATAAAATTCAAACATTTTGTTCTATGTGAAGTTTACTGGAACGCTGTATTAAATCTGATACAAATTAAATTTTTCTTTGCCAACTCTGAAAAATACTAATTATTCTAGAGACTTCCTTTTAGGGGGCAGGGACTTTGAGTCATGACCTGAATTCTAGCTGTGGCCCTGGTTCCAGTGACATATTGGTCCCATGTTGATGACACATTACCATAAACCTCCTGTCAAATGTAGAGGGGTACAATAAAGTAATTAAATTTGATGGATTTCATGACTCCTCCTGTTCACCTGGATTCCTATGATTCTTTGGCTTATGTAAACTAAAGGCAAAGAATACAATTCAATAAGAATAATTAGTGTGATTTCTGACTCAAAAGGTTTAAATGGTCAAACAATCTTTATGTCAAGCTGCAGACAAAATAAGATATACATTGTAAAACAAATAAGTCACCCATTACAAAGATATAAATATAATAAGATATAACTTAAAATATAAATGTCTCTTCAAAGTGTGTCCGTTGTAGTGTGTCCAGGAGGAAAACACCTCCATCAGTACAACAGTGAAAGCAGAGAGGGAGGCATGTGTGTGCAAACAGAGAAAAGACCAAAAGACTTGAGTAGAAGTAAGTACACAGTGGCAGACAGTGAATGTCTCTTCACCTGTTCATTCTCCTTGTAGTCCTGCAGTGCCACACACTCACAGCGATCATCTTCCAGGTTGTAGCCGGTGGTGATCTGCAGACCAACAACAACTTTTATTAATACAACCTTTACAAGCAGCCAATAAATAGATTTTTAGTTGGTTTGGTATTCATTTCCATCTAGGATTGTATGCTCGTATGCTTGTATGTTGTATTGTATGACAGCAGTCAAAGTTCTGTGAGTGTGAGATAAAAACTTTACCAGTCCATTTGTGTGGTTACACATGTCCCAGAGGGGGATGAGGGCCAGAGTGACCCGGCTGCCGTCCACAGTAGGGATCTGGTTCTGACGGGTCATCACAGACGACACCGCCCACCTGTCACATACAATCAACCAATCGCTGTTTGTTACAGGTTTACTCCATGGACATTCTACACAAAGCAGCTTTTACTTCATAAAAGCAGAAGGACATTCATTAACTCTAACACTGGGATTGCCAAAGAGACACAAGGCTTGCATCAGACGAGGATGGAGAGAGAAGGAGAGTGAAGGGTGAACAGAGCAGAGAAGGAAAGAGGAGGAAGATGCGAGGGGGAGAGATAGAAAGAATAATTCATCACTGGCCCACTTTCTTATCTCCTTTTTTTTTTATAATTGAGCTTAATTAAGAATTCTGCTTTATTACTTGGGTGTTGTGTTTTATGTTTCTGGCTCTTATCTTCATCAGTAATGGTAACATTGCATTCACCAAGTTAGTTGGTGAAATCTGAAAACAGAGTCATTGCTTCAATAAAGTTACATGGACCAAGAAACAGACAGAAAACATTTAAAGAGGTGAGAAAGCGTTCATCTAAGAAACACAAAGGAATCTGAATGGAACCACACACTCCAAAATGTGATTGTTCGACATAATTTATCATTTTATGGTTACTCTACACTATGTTAATGGAACAAGTATACAGTGCAGCACACGCATGCGTACACACAGACCCCTGCCCCAGAACAATTCGAAGGTGATCTGGGTTGCTGCGGAGCTTTTATCACCCAGTGTTGCCCTGTGTTTGAACAGCAACCCCTTTCTAATGCCACTGACTGTTTCTGTATTGCTTATAAATCAGTTAAAATATTTTAATTTAATTTAAATGAATTCAAAGTTTTGGATCACCCTTTTCATGGTCAAGATGCTGCTAAATGCTACTTCCTCTCAGATGGGGTTCCCATAGTGTGGCTGAGCTGGCAGTGGATTTTCTGACTCTTTAATCACTTCAGATGAGGCGAACGTGTTTCCCACATTGTTTGCCACATAAGACGTTGAGCTGGCAGTGAGAGTCAGTACAGAACACTTTCGTTTATTATTCTTGTAAGAAGACGGTAAATGTACAAATACAATAGTACTCTCACAGTCTTTTTTCCCCCACGATTGTTTGGTCAGACAGTAATGTTATTTACTGTGTTATGCACATACAAGTATCCAGCACACATAAGCCACGTGTGTAAGATGCCTAAAAGATGAGACATGAACATGAACATAACCCCTTCACTATATATATTACTCAGAAAGAACATTGTGTTCTGTCACAAGCTTAAGTCAAAAAGGTTCTCTTCAACGGACTAAGATGAGTAAATGACTGATGAATGATAATGTGCCCATGCCACTGACAATGATGAGTGCATTGTTATCATTATTATTAGATTATATTATCAATATGAAGCTATGCTGGAATAAACCAGAATGATCATTTGCATCTGCACCAGTTTATAGGTACAACTCACGTAGAGGATGGTGTGAACAATCTAAATATGGGCCCATTCTGCACACACACACACACACACACACACACACACACACACACACACACACTGACCTGTAGTCATCAAATGTGAAGCTGTCCTTCAGGGGCAGTTTGCTGGCTGCTGGATGAGTCTAGGGATGGAGGTAAAATAGTGGATGGAGGAAAAATGGAGAGGGAAGAAAAAACACAAATTAGAATGAAGAATTTCATTATCCAGGTATGCTGGAGGGGGGCTGCCTGACAGAGATGCCTAACAAGAAGGACTGGGAGTAGGGGGCCACCGCTGGGGCGCGCCTATATGTGTGTGTAAGTATGTGTGGTCCGTTAGTGCAGTGTGACACTCGGCCCCCCCGCATACATCACTGTCAAGTTAATTTGTTGTGGCCAGCAGCCGTCATAAATCTGCCTCATCAATTTGGACCTGAAACAGTGTGTGTCTATGTGTATGTTGGACAGTGTGTGTCTATGTGTGTTTGGACAGTGTGTGTCTATGTGTGTGTTGGACAATGTGTGTCTATGTGTATGTTGGACAGTGTGTGTCTATGTGTGTTTGGACAGTGTGTGTCTATGTGTGTGTTGGACAGTGTGTGTCTATGTGTGTGTCTATGTGTGTGTTGGACAATGTGTGTCTATGTGTGTGTTGGACAGTGTGTGTCTATGTGTGTTTGGACAGTGTGTGTCTATGTGTGTGTTGGACAATGTGTGTCTATGTGTGTGTCTATGTGTGTGTTGGACAATGTGTGTCTATGTGTGTGTTGGACAGTGTGTGTCTATGTGTGTTTGGACAGTGTGTGTCTATGTGTGTGTCTATGTGTGTGTTGGACAATGTGTGTCTATGTGTGTGTTGGACAATGTGTGTCTATGTGTGTGTTAGACAGTGTGTGTCTATGTGTGTGTTGGACAGTGTGTGTCTATGTGTGTTTGGACAGTGTGTGTCTATGTGTGTTTGGACAGTGTGTGTCTATGTGTGTGTCTATGTGTGTGTTGGACAATGTGTGTCTATGTGTGTGTCTATGTGTGTGTTGGACAATGTGTGTCTATGTGTGTGTTGGACAATGTGTGTCTATGTGTGTGTTGGACAGTGTGTGTCTATGTGTGTTTGGACAGTGTGTGTCTATGTGTGTGTTGGACAATGTGTGTCTATGTGTGTGTCTATGTGTGTGTTGGACAGTGTGTGTCTATGTGTGTGTTGGACAGTGTGTGTCTATGTGTGTGTTGGACAGTGTGTGTCTATGTGTGTGTTGGACAGTGTGTGTCTATGTGTGTGTTGGAAAGTGTGTGTCTATGTGTGTGTTGGACAATGTGTGTCTATGTGTGTGTTGGACAGTGTGTGTCTATGTGTGTGTTGGACAGTGTGTGTCTATGTGTGTGTTGAACAGTGTGTGTCTATGTGTGTGTTGGACAGTGTGTGTCTATGTGTGTGTTGGACAATGTGTGTCTATGTGTGTGTCTATGTGTGTGTTGGACAGTGTGTGTCTATGTGTGTGTTTGGACAGTGTGTGTCTATGTGTGTGTCTATGTGTGTGTTGGACAATGTGTGTCTATGTGTGTGTCTATGTGTGTGTTGGACAATGTGTGTCTATGTGTGTTTGGACAGTGTGTGTCTATGTGTGTGTTGGACAGTGTGTGTCTATGTGTGTGTCTATGTGTGTGTTGGACAGTGTGTGTCTATGTGTGTGTCTATGTGTGTGTTGGACAGTGTGTGTCTATGTGTGTTTGGACAGTGTGTGTCTATGTGTGTGTCTATGTGTGTGTTGGACAATGTGTGTCTATGTGTGTGTCTATGTGTGTGTCTATGTGTGTTTGGACAGTGTGTGTCTATGTGTGTGTTGGACAATGTGTGTCTATGTGTGTGTCTATGTGTGTGTTGGACAGTGTGCGTCTATGTGTGTGTTGGACAGTGTGTGTCTATGTGTGTGTTGGACAGTGTGTGTCTATGTGTGTGTTGGACAATGTGTGTCTATGTGTGTGTTGGACAGTGTGTGTCTATGTGTGTGTTGGACAGTGTGTGTCTATATGTGTGTGTTGGACAGTGTGTGTCTATGTGTGTGTTGAACAGTGTGTGTCTATGTGTGTGTTGGACAGTGTGTGTCTATGTGTGTGTTGGACAATGTGTGTCTATGTGTGTGTTGGACAGTGTGTGTCTATATGTGTGTGTTGGACAGTGTGTGTCTATGTGTGTGTTGGACAGTGTGTGTCTATGTGTGTTTGGACAGTGTGTTCTATATGTGTGTGTTGGACAGTGTGTGTCTATGTGTGTGTTGAACAGTGTGTGTCTATGTGTGTGTTGGACAGTGTGTGTCTATGTGTGTGTTGGACAGTGTGTCCACTGATGCCAAAATCTCCATTTAAAGCCACAGCTGCCATCTACAGGCACCATTTACAGACAGTCTTGAGCAAGACAGACAGACAGACAGACAGACAGAGAGAGAGTGTGTGTGTGTATATGTTAGAAAGGCTGGACTTCTACTGCAGAATAACTGTAGAACTGTGTGTTTAGTTCAGGGATTAGGCACCACCTACTGGCTGGCTGTATTAATGCTTCCCAGTTAGTTAGACAGCGGAGAGTACAGTTGCCGTGTGCATGGTATTGCACAGCTGACAGAGCTGCGGAGTTGTCCTAATTAATGTTGTGCGTTCTTGAATACTTGTAAGTACTTTCCTCTTTTGCTGTTCTTTAGGTTTTGTGTGGAGACAGCTATTTTCTCCCTAATTCATGTTCTTAGATTACCATTCTGTCTGTATGCCAGCTACTATGCTATTTACAGTAATTGATGTTAGCTTTAGCCTGGTCATTATCTGTATTATTATTACATCATATATTCAATGGTAATATGGGGTTATGCGGTTGTATATCATTTAAGATTATAAGTGTGAATTATGGCGTTAACTCTGTGTTCGTGCTATTCAATGTTAATTGTCTAAGGGCTGCATCACTGGCTGCAGGTTATAATTGACATTTAAGTTAATATAAGTAGTTTCTCGTCCTGTTAAGCCTTACAGGATGATCGTGGTATATTTTATAGTTACACGGTTTGTCTGATAACACTGTACTTGTTATCTCTTTGTTTCTGTAGAACCACAACCAACAGAATAGTCATCCACATGTGTCCTCATCACTATAACTACATCACAAGACAACAATAAAAGAAGTATATCAGATCCTGGATTGTTTAATCGTGTTCTGTCTGACACACAGTGGCGAGTGTAACAGATCCACCAGCCTTAGTCACTATATTGCGGCTTCTCAGCTACAGTATATGCGAATGGCGAGCATGTGTGTGTGTGTGTGCGTGTGTGTGTGCGTGTGTGCGTGTGTGCGTGTGTGTGTGTGTGTGCGAGAGAGAGCGAAAGAGAGTGAGAAAGAGAGAGAGAGTGAGAAAGAGAGCGAGAGAGAGGACACATAATGAATAAAAGAGATGGAGGGGAATGAAATGGAAGGAGTGAGAAGATGAGAGGTAGCGAGGTTCACTGTATCAGTGATGTATGTCAGCTGTACGAACATAAATGAACTGATCTTATCATTTCATATACTGATCTGCTGTTTGTCATTTTGGCCCTCACGTGACCATGAAGCAAGGCTGACTGTTTTCCAACGTGGCTGACTGTTTTTCAATGCCATGCAGTTGGGGTATTGTGACAAACACGACGTCCATGCTTTCCAAAATCAATCTCAAATGTGGCCTCCTCAAACCACAGCACACTTCTCTACTTTCAGTCAGTCCATCTCAGATGAGCTCAGGCTGAGATGTCAAAAGTGTTTATAAACTTACCCCTTCACCAAAAAAAGGATTTGCAATCATCGTATTTGTTCTTTATTTACATTTTTTGCAATATTTTTTCCCAACTTTTTTGGAATTGGGGTTGTAGTTGATGCTTATTTCTTTTCTTGCTGAGAGATGTAGAGCTGGGCAATACATCAAACTAATTTGACTAATTGTAGCTTTTGCACGTTGTGGACATTTACATTACACATTACAAACGTGTGTTATTAGAATGGACAGAAGAGTTTATTCTTAATTTAAAAAGTTACAAAAATGATAGCTGTCATGAACTAAGCTGACTCCTGGTGGCTGGCTGGTTCTTGGTGTCTTGTCGTACATTTTATGAAGTGACTCACACTGACTGCTCTGGGTTCTGGGTTTGCATATATTCACCACGTGTTATCTGTTGTTACAAGAGGTGAAGCCACAGTAGGGACTGAACATTGTTCAGGGAGTAATGTATACTCTATATCTTATATTATTTCTGCCATATTCTGTAAATAGACGCCCCTAAATGTGACACACTGGACCTTTAGGCAGTGGTATTGAGATTTAAAAATCAGCTGCTGAAGCACAGCCCTATGTTTGTAGAGATTGTTTTCTTCACTAAGAAATCCAGAGTGACAGACTGCTGATAAAAATGATGAGCAAGTCATTTAAACCTCTGCTCCTGCCTGCATGCTACAGCTTAGTATGCACTTCAAAATGAATGCACGCACAAGTTGAACAAAGTGCCCTGGTTTCTATTTCACACAAAGAACCAGACTCTGTGGGTGCGGTCGAATAGTCAAAAAATGACCTCCTAAATCCTTTCCTAACCACTTTTCCTTGACCTGAGGGTCGAGGAAAGATGAGAAGGAAAATTCATAAGGAGTTAGGAGAAGACGGCCACGCTGTTCAGAGAATCCGACTGCACTTACACTAGACTACGTCATTATAATGTGACGGCGAATGTTATTGACATGACCTGTGGTAAAACTACAAAGTTCAGAAGATGGACTACAAAACGCTCATCTGAGATACTTACTAGATACTCCCCGTACACCATGTTATTTCATGCAGGAAATATAAACGTGGACAACGTGGAATGCTTATGTATACCCTCTTGAAATGAAGTGTTACTGAAAGTTGTTTTGTTGGTTTGTGGTTGTTTTCATGAGGTAGTGATTTGTTGGAAATCTGTGAAGAGGTACGTTTAGGGAAGAGTTACCTGGGGTCTCCAGTGCTGCTCAGAAGTTTATCTGAGCAGGAATTCTGGTCTCCCAAGGAGGTAAGTCCATCAACCTCTCAGTAAAACCAGGATGCAGTTGCATGTCCCTGCGTATCTGCACATGTGCATATGGCTGTGTGCTACTCAAGGTCTGCAATTTAACCCAATAGTCTTTCTGTTGTTTCAAATCCGGTGTATATAACATTGTTAGATTCTCAAAACACAAAATGTAGAACTCTGGACTGAAAATGAACATATATATTACATTATCTATCAAGTATTACATAATCAGTTTTGAAAAAAACTCCTGAAAATGTAATAAATTCCCAATAATGTAATAAGGTATTACATTATCAGTAAAAATGTTATTACAATATCAGTCAGGATATTTTATTACATTATTGGTTAAGTTATTACATTATTGGGTTTTATTACATTTTTGATCGAGTTAAGTGCAAATTTTATTACATTTTCAGGCGTTATTACATTATCAGGAAATTATTACATTATAGGGTGCTACAAGGCAATGGGTCACTAGTCAGTCGGCCGCTCTGACAATCTGCTCCATTGATGTCAGTAAAGTCGATTAAACCACTTTTGGACAGCCTCCGTTACTGCCATCGACCGTGATTGACTCTTCGGCTAGCAGTTCTGTCACCAGCAGACAGGAGAGATGTTTCAGGGTGCAGGATTTTAGAACTGAGCAACTGTATGGAAATGTTTTCACATCACAGATGATGTGATGAAGAAATGTATTCAAACATGATCCAGTGTGATACTGAACATGAAAAAAGGAACTAATAGTTGTTGTGGAGAAATTGCTGAAGTCAAAGGTCAATGGTGAGGTCAGGAGTTCAGAAAGTGTTCAGGAGCCTCTGATGTCTTATGCTGTAATATTTATTGACGCTTGATCAAGGAGAATTAGAGACACTCTCATAGTGCATCAGAAGTGTCTGAGTCGGTCTCACATTCTGCCCAACTCATCCTGGTGGATAGACTTTAAACCCCAAGATAACACCACAAATACTATACGCCCAGAATTAGCCAAAGAGAATGTTTTTACCCATGCAGGTGTTATTGTCAGCATATTCTAGTCTGGAGACACAGATGTCTGTTTACGCAGAATGTAATGTCAGCGGCCAGCTATCTATTATGTCTAAGCAGGCAGCAACAGGTCTCTTCGACCCTGGCCACCACAGTGTTGAGACAGACTGGCACTTACTGTTCTCAACCAAAGCCAAACAACTAATACTGCCGAGGACCTCAAGGCCCACGCATGACCTTGTGTAACCTAAGGATAGAAAATTCCATAACAATAGTTAAACCTTCTAGTTGAAGAGCCAAATTTGTTTCGACTGACAAAATTCCACATGGTAGGCAAAACTAACTATATTTAATTCAGAATGCAAAAACAAAAAACAACCCATAGCTGATGAATTCAACCAAAATCTGCCCACAATCTGAGAATGAGCTGCTTTACAGATTCATTTAAAGAGTGTAATCACACACAATAGCAGAAAGTGAATCACCAGTTTCCATTAAATTGATCATCAATCTATTGCTTGTAAACCTGACAGGCCATGTGTGAGTACTGAATCACATGGCCTCACTGTCAGGAGAAAACAGAACACTGCTTTTGACAAGTGAAAAGAGAAAAACGTGAGAAGCAGAAAGATACAGTTACAGTTTCACTGAGGGCTCTGCAGGAGATGGACACATGAGTGTAAAAATCAGCATCAGCATCTGCACACCCACACCCACACAAACAGAGCAGTGCATCTTGAGCTCTTGATGCATTACCATCCGAAGACAAGGGTCATCCATCATGTGCCACTGTGGAGTGTGTTGGAAGACACAGACATGTAGTACAGATAAAGTCTTCTGAATCACTGAATGGACAAGAAACCACAAAGTGCAAAAGCTTGTGAGTATTTTACATCAGTGAAGACTGTTAATTGTAAAGTGTGTGTAGCTAATCAGAGTCAAGATGAGAGACACAACAGAGGAGAAATGAACCAGCGTGAATGACTAAGAGAATAATACAATGACTAAAGGTACCCTGCACTTTTTGACCACTATGGAGCATGTTAGACTTAGTCCCAGGAACTCTTTATCTGTTATTTCAGTTTCCTTTTCTACTTTGCAGTTTCCATCTTAACAACAGCTACTAATAAAATATACAACTAAATGAGTATAATTAATCTATGCTAATGGTGAATTCATTTTACATGCAGGTGACTGTGCCATGCAGCTTTGTCATGGAGATAAAAGCATACAGTAGCTGAAAGTACGCTGAGTGCAAAACTTCTTAATGTCAGCAGGTGGATGACAGATTACAAGCTGTCACTCCATTTAGGGAGACTACAATCCATATTGTTGGGTTAATTACTGGCTGTGTGCTCAATAGCCATGTCATGCCAGGAGTGGGCCAAACAACATGCTTCTTAGCCAGATTTTTAACATTTATGGACAGGAAAGGAAAGAAATGGTGACTCAGCATTAATTTGACATTCCTTCTGGTTATAGAACAATGGCCATTCCACTAGAGTCACTTCCATTCATTTTGTTCCAGGTTTAAGATAAACCCTGGGAAGGAAACTTTTCTGTAACTGGCAGTGAAGATGTGAAAGATTCCATGACCCCTTAAGGGAAGCCATAAGCAGCTTTCAAGCTGGCACTTAAAAATGTGTTCAGAAGTTATTTATAGTCAGATGTTTTCTCCTCCCTATTTTCCATGGTTTTGTATTTATGTAGATTATTTATGTTTAATTATTATGTACAGACCAAGTCTTGTATATAATCTGCAGAGAGGGCTGTAAAGAAATGTTGACATATTGAAGGATTTATTTCTGATACATCAGACAGTAGCCAATGAAGCTCTTAGACAGAGACTGATGTTGTGAATACAGTGGAGACGTAGTCGTCAATGATGATTGTACTGCATTGTATTGTATTATATTACAGTTTTCCATGTATGTTCTGTGTCATTCCTGCACTCTCTTGAATGCTCCTCTGCACAGACACATCTCCAAAGGGACCACGATGGAAATAAGCCTTATTGTGTTATCCTGACTTTTCCTTTGATGTAAGCACTCACTGCCTTCGCTGTGCTGCTGTTTTTAATAAAATGGTCGAATAAAATGAACCGATCTATCAATCAATCAGATGATTATGATGTTACTATCTACATGATAAGAAACTGTAGGTTGGGAAGACTACCGAGGTGTGCCTCAACATGCACAAGGTAAACATCAGCATATAGCTATGTGGCTCATCATACATCCAACATACCAGACAGACAGAGGACAAGGATGTGGGGGTGGGGTGTAAAGAGAGAGAAAGAGAGGGTGGGGGAAAACTGTGTGTGTGTGTGTGTGTGTGTGTGTGTGTATGGGGGGGTTGCATTCAGGTCAATTCAATTCAAAGCCAATGTGACAAGCTAATTTCCCAGCCCGGTCATCTGAGGGAGGGAAAAAGAGAGAAGGTGGGAACAGAGTGAGGGGCTACAAGAAGAGGGAGGACTCCGTGTGTGTGTGTGCACGCGTGGGCTGCAAAGTCAAACCAATATTAATCACGGTGATCATGATCACGATCACGATTTTTGGCTTCCCACAATTGAATGAACGTGAGCTACTGTGTTTAAAATGTGTGCTCCACTCATAGAAAACTCCAGCTGCCTCAAATCAAATCAAGCCCTTCCAAAAACTCAGTCAGCCACCAGGGCAGATCAGCCATGATTTGGCTTCACTTTGGGGAAGCTGCACTTGTCTTGCAGCGCAGCCTGTGCAAACATTTCTCGGATGTTGCAGCTGCAGTCCAGAGTATTGAACAACAGAGAAATGCCTGGAGGAGAAGGCAAAGAGCTACCCCTCAAAACAGATCAGCATCTCGTGTGGAAGTATTTGGGACTTGAGATTCTACGTGGCAAAACAAGAATTGGAAATGCAGCACAACATGGAAGAGAAAGCAGAGCTTTCTTTATTTAAATATGAATGTGCATTTAGAATACTTTGTCCCTAAATTGACCTATGCAGTGCATGTTTTTGGACTGTGGGAGGAAGCCGAGTCTTTCAACCTTTCACTTGCAGGTAACAGCCACAGAAGTGCAGGTCTGTTCAATTCAACTGAGTTGAGAAATTTATTTGGAACTAGGGCTGCAACAACGAATCGATAAAATTCGATTATTAACCCTCCTGTTGTCTTCGGGTCAAATTGACCCGTTTTAGTTAATAGTTAATATGTCATAACTTTGGTTTTCTTCCATATAATTGCCTGAAAATTACATGGATGGTCCCAGACTATGGTCTTTGCGCGCGCACACACACACTATGGGGGGGCATTTTATGCCAGCACACCATACTAAAACACCTTAACCGCATCACCTACGCCTGCATAAAGACTGAAAAATACACGTCCGATACGCGTGCCTGTACGCACGCGTATCGGACGTGTATTTTTCAGTATTTTTCGTATTACCAAGAGAGACCAATGTGACAGTTTAGGCTATTTCAGTCACACATGCACACGTTAAGGCGCCTGAAATGTTGGCTTTAGAACAATAGTGACACACGCGCTAACGCCTATAGCGTGTGAACGCCTATAACGGGATGTTGAGGTATATCAGGGACTGTACCATTGCTCAGGCGCGAAACTGAGGAAGAGGCTGTGCGCATTTACGCACGAGGTACACACATTCAGGTCTCATAGTGGGAGAGCACAGCGCCGGCTGTCTTTGATCGGGATCACGTAACACTATGTGTTTGCGGTAATAACCGAGACAATTTCACAGAAGTCATTGCAAAACACAGTACCACAGGGATTTAATGTCAAATTAGAGCGTTCTGGTGGCCCGGACGGTTTTAAAAGTACGTCCGGGCCACCGGGCTATTTATATTGTCGACCCCTGCACACACTTTGTGTTTTTTAAACAGCTCAGCTTCTTCAGCTCTTGTTCTGACAGCTCAGCTCATTTTAACCCTCTGAGGACGGATTGGGCGGATCCGCCCAAAAAGTCTAAAGTTTTACATATCTGTGAATATCTCCGAAACAGTTTATGATAGAGAGATGTGGTTTTTTGCACTGGTTTCCTGAAATTCCGCTGAAGACGGAGATGTGCGGTTTGTGTCTATCTGACACTTCCTTGTTGTTCTATGCCCACCGCGTAAAAGACCAATGGAAAAATAGATGTTTGGCAGACTCTATACGCAGTCGACGAATGACAAACGTTACTAAGCAGACTAGTTTCTTTTTCAACCAATCAGTGGACGGTTCCTATGACGTATTCTAGCCAATCAAAGGACTCTGGGGTCTTGTGGGGGAGGGACAACAGAGAGAGAGAGAGCTGTGTCCGTAGAACAGAGTGCAGGGAGCACACAGAGCAGAGTGACAGAGGGCCCAAAGTGACTGCAGAGTGACAGAATAACTTCATAAATACTATTTCTATTGAATGACAGGTTCCCCTCAACTTTCTGGAGGGGCTTTGCTTTGCTCAGTGGCATGCCTGAGGAAAATGAGGCAAAAACGTATGGGACCTTTTTTATTGAAAGGGCATTATTTTATTGTTCTTCACATATTTGGTTGAAAAACTGCATATGTATGTCAGGCAAAGGGATTGAAAAATAACATTTTCATTCAAAAACTCTTCACTAGTACTGTTTAAGGTGTGATTTTGAGTAAAAAATGACAAAAATCTACTTTTCGTTTTTGAAATTCTTTAGTGTATTGTAGATTTTTCACTCATACTTCCTTTATAAGCACATTACATGAATGCCTGTGATAGCCTAGGTTCTCCTGAATCTATAGATACCAAACACATGGTGTTCCATATACATTAAGTATTATTTATAGGCCCAAATGTTAGAGAAGTAAAAACGAGCTGAAAATGGCTTAGTCCCAAAAATATACATCTTTTTGTGCACTTTATTTTAAAAAAGTCTATATATTTGGCAGATACAAAGCATACACATGTATGTTTTTTGTGTTAGTCCATTTGTTTTTGTTTTTTTTAAATTATTATTTTGCACTGTGAATTGGCACTGTCAGTTCTGTTTTTGAATAAAGGGTTGGAAATTAATGCTTTTTTTTAATCCGATTCATCGATTAATCAAAAAAATAATCGACAGATCAATCGATTATTAAAATAATCATTAGTTGCAGCTCTATTTGGAACCAGTTTCATTTTAGGTAGCTCAACAAGGTTGTAGTAAAGGTCTTAGGAAAATTCTTTGCCTCGACCATTCATGACATGTTTTCATGAGGTTGGTGAGTTCGAGCTGATTCTAATTAACACAGGTAGGAGAACTAATCCATCTGGAATGAGCTGGTGTAGTACATATTCTTTATTCTTCCTGTGTTCATTCAGTTTTACTGTGCTTCATTCAGTTTTTCCATGGATTGGAATATTAGGATTTTTTTTATCCCAATGTGTGGTCTAAATATCATGTGAGTGGCTGCACTGGAAATTTTACTATCAATAGGTTTACTTACTAAACATACTTGTAGGTAGCTGAAGCAGGATGTCAGCTCTATGTGACACATATGCAGCCAACATTCTGTGCAGCTAATTGATGGCCCGTAGTATTTTGAACGTTTTTTTTTTACATTTGCATGAATGGACAGTTTGGGACATTAACAGCCTTAAGGACCACACTAAGAGTCCATCTGTCACACAGTCTGTCTCCATGGCATTAAAGATAGCATAAACAGCATTTGACTACTAACACCGACAGTTGTGGATCAGTGATTAAAGCTTGTCCAGTGCTGGGATTCTTTTTCTATCATCTTTTTCAAGTCATTTAGATTACAACAATCATTTTCAAGACATTCATAAGAATTCATAAGAATGATATTTAACTCTTTAAAAAAGGTAAAATATTGTTAAAATAATTGAAGAAGGCAACAATGCAATCAAACACACGATCTGAGATATTCTGTTTAAAGCTGTGTGTGAAAAAACAATCAGCCACATACACATATCATAACTAACATACAAAGATCCATCTGATTCAAATAAACAGCTAGGTGCTGACAAAAAGAATAAACTCCTTGACAAATATGTATTTCATTACTTCTTTGATACAATAAGCAGGGTCTGAGTTCAGAAAGGACAGTGGTGAGTTCTGATCAAAGCAGAGCTATCACTTTACTTCAGATTAATAATGGGACACTAGCATATTTTCAGATTACTATCCCTCTATCTGTTGTCTGGGCCTGTTAACCAATATTTCATCATACACTAGAATTACTGTCTCTATATCTTATTCCCTTTCTGACACTGGACTGAAAAAAGACTATGTGTGATCATTCACAAACTCGATCTTTCCCCAAATTGAAAAAATGGTACTTCTAATCTTGATATGTAAATGACTTTGCAATACATCAAATTATGTTTGTATGCCAACCGAAATCCAAAGGGGAACAAATATCAGTTACCATAATCCTCAATTCAGCTATGAGGATAGATCAGACCATCTGTTTAGCTCAGGCTGTTACTCTGTATTCTGGCCCAATGCCTCCCCCTTTTGGTCAGAGTGGAATATTTCAGGCACATGACTGAACACTACTTTGCCACTGCTTCTCCAGTTAGTCAGACAGGAGGGAGGTGTTACAGGTCCAGTGTGTATTAGCAGGAATGGAATACAATATTCGCATTAGTGTATAATCACTTGAACATATGAACAGTTGTGCTTTTGTTGTCTTAAAATGAGCCCTTTATATCTACAGTGCAAGCAGGCCCTCTTCCATGTAGTCCTCCATGTTGAACCACCATCTTTCTACAGTAGCCCAGAACAGACAAACCAAATACTGATCTGGATATGGACTTTTCTTTTTCACGTGAATTTGGCAGCCAGAGTGTTTTCTACATGCTTGAAAGGAGCTGGTGAAGCCTGGGAGAGTCTTTATTTGGTTTCAATCTGCAACTTCACCACTAGGTCCTACACACTGGATAATAATAATAATAATAATAATAATAATAATAAAAAGAATGGTTTTATGTAACTGCTTTAGTTTCAGGGTTAGGGTTAGTTAGTTAGTTAGACAGACTTTTTGTCTGTGTGTGTTTTCTGGGCTTCCACATTCAGCATGTATAGAGAAGTGTATCTGCCTACCTGTACCAGTTTGTAGAAGTATGCATACTGGCGTGCAGTGTTTTTATACTGGTTCAGTATGTCCTGCACTGCCTGTGTGCCCAGCAGCAGCTGCACCTCATCCTGCTGGTAGAACAGTGGTGTGTCATACTCCTGAGGAAGACTGCGGATGTATGGCAGCCAGAACGAAACAGGATTGGCTCGTTCACACAGCAGGTGGAAGGCCAGCGTCACGTTGCCCATGGCCTGTAGGATCCTGTCCTGGCTGTATAGAGGACCTGAGACATTTACAGGACAGCAGAAATTACATACTCATTCAAATGCTGCTGATATAATGTTTAACCTAGAGATCTAAAATGTCTATAATCTATGTTACGTGCTGAATTCAGTCCTTTCTCTCGGTTGTTGAGCTCAGATAGTTTGATGTTATATGCTGTACTTAACAGAAGACCTTACCCAGTACAGAGTTCTGGGCTGACTCCACCGTCATGAGTATTTTCCTGGGAACCCATAGGAATAGTTCCTCTGCCTGCAAGCACACACACACACACACACACACAAACACGCACACACACACACACACACGCACACACACACACAGTGACAAATGGATCAGGTAATGGATCAGCGTCACTTTTAGAAGCTCTAATCTGCTGGACTGGCTGGCTGGCTAGCTAGCTTTGCTTGCCAGACTACAACAGCATGTACACGACATGGAAGCATTCATACAAACACTGCGCACCAGATAAGAAGTTTACTAACGCAGACTTAAACATTCTCCGGTTCTCTCATACCTTTCGAAGTGACAGCAGCAGTTTCTCTGTTCCTGTACTGAAACCAAACTTGACTGAGTCGCGCCTGTGATTGGAGTAGCAGTGGAATACGCCCCCAAAGCCAATGCCGGGGAATTTGACATTGTAATTGGTTGTTGTGCAGTACGCTCGCGGGATATTACTGGTTGAAACTATTGATTTATAAACATTTAGCAATTCCCCTCCCACCTCGCTTTACAATTGGACACTTACTTTTAGAAGGATTAACATAACCATAATTGGTAACGTTTGAGCTACAATTATTGGTTGAAAGACATGTCAATCATTAGTGTGGCATCATCAGTGGGCACCGGCGTAGTCCGCTGGTCTTTGTTTGGATGGAGTAATATCTGGACTATGTCAGATAGTTACTATTACAGGAGATTCGGAATAATTATTATTAATTTTTTTTTATTATTTATTAAATTTTTTTTTTTTACATTTTTGAGATTCACATTTTAATGTGTCTGTCGTTGAGTTGAACAAATTGTTTTGTCTCCTTCCATTGCTCGTTCCCGCCTGACTGCAGCAGATGCTAGCGGGTTAAATTAACTTTATTAAACGCAGTAACGTTTCATCACGGTAAATGAACTCCTCATCCCATAAACACACACACAGATTATCATGAAAAAAATTCTATAATAAAAGAAAAGATACCACACCACAGTGTCTGCCATGATATCACATCGTATACACTTCCTGCTGTTGTTGTTGTGAACATTGTGTGGATGGATAAGAACATGTGATTGTGCTGTACCACAGACAGTTCAGGAGGTTGTTGAAGTTTGAATTCAATTGTTATAGATCAGCTTTAGTGAAACAGACTGACTATTCAGCTTCAACACAGAGACGATGTATCTGTGTTGACAGATCTCGTGAGTGTGTTGCTGCTGAGGAAGAGACAGGTATCGAGCAAACTTCACCTTCTCCTAAATTGTCTGAAAATCTTCATTTTAGTGTCACAATGTTCAGAAGACATGTGGCTTATGAAAAAGTCTTGTCTATGAGGCGGAAGAATGAATGTAAGGAAATGACTCCAGTCAGCACAGTATAGCTAACTTACAAGCCTCAAATAAATAAGTGACCACCTCTGGGTTAAGCTCACCTTGATGTCTCTGGTGGCCTGCAGACCATAGCCCTCCGTTCCAAAGTTGGTCACTGTGAAGCCATCACAGGACGCCCCGTTTTCCTGAGCCCAGGACATCAGGTCTGAGAAGTAGTCCTCTCTGCTGCCCTCAAACACTATCGACATACCTGAACACACACACCACAAACATGGAAACAATATCCTCTGTCTTTTATTTTCCTCACTTTAAATGACATGAAGTGATTGTTGACTTCATTATTATTTAATAACGTGTGTGTGTGTGTGTGTGTGTGTGTGTGTGTACACACATGTACTCACCCTTCTGCTTCTTGCGGATCTTCTCCACCAAGCCTCTGATCTGGATATACTCCTCCCACTCTTTACCAGCAGAGGGTGCTGCACTGCTGCACTCTGAGGAAACACATGTACACAATAAACTCACTACTGCAATAAAGAAAATACAGCACAACATGCTACTCTGCACATACAGCCAAACGTGACTCCACCATGACCACAGAGAGTGCTAATCAATAATAACCACCAACCATGTGACAACACACTAGGAGGTAGAGTGGCTTTGACAACTGATGCACAGCACTTGGACATCATTGACTGTAAAATTGTGTTAAGAGTGAAGTTTTAAGTTCGTTGAAGGACATACAGCTGAATGCACATAAGGTGTCTGCGCATATAGAGATATATATAGATACACACATAGAGAGCAGTGTAAGCTGGAGTCAAATTCCTCGTGTGTACACACACACACACACACACACACACACACACACCTGGCCAATAAAAGTGATTCTGATTCTAAATGTGATTAAGGCGGAAGACAAAGTGGCTGTGCTCTGGGAAAAAATAAAACTTAAACCCAGTCAATCAATCAAATTTTATTTGTATAGCCCAAATTCACAAAACACATTTTGCCTCGGAGGGCTTCACAATGTGTACAGGGAGTGACACCCTCTGTCCTTAGACCCTCGGTTCGAGTGAGGAAAAACTTGCCCACAAAAAACCCTTTTAACAGGGAAAAAAGTGGAAGAAACCTCAGGAAGAGCCACAGAGGAGGGATCCCTCTCCCAGGATGGACAGTCGTGCAATAGATGTCACGTGTACAGAACAGATCAACACAAACATATTGTACAATTACAATGAATGATAAAATGACAATGAATTACAATGAATGATAAAATGATTACAGTAGCAGTGGAACCTGTGATAGAGATAGAGAGACACAGATGCACAGCAGCAGCAAATCATTAATTAACTATAATCTAACTATAAGACAGACAGACAGACAGGCCCAGTGACCATTTCAGTCACATACAAACAGCTGTTCAATTTATATTTCAGTACTCTTAGAGAAATTCTAGCTGGCAAGACCTTTTACTTGGAAATGGCTGACTAGTCAAATGGGAACCACAAAAAGGGGACACACTGGTATGAGGAGAACATAGTCAGTCTGTATGTATAACAGAGTTTCTGTTTATTGGAATGGACATCAACAAAAACAGTCTGCCTCATTCCCTTGACCCAAATTTAATTTCCAATTTTTTATTCCGAGGTACGTGAAGCTCTCCACTTTCTCCACCTAAAGGATATGAAAATGGAAACTTTTTAGGACCCACAGCCTGCCTTTCCTTAAGATCCACCAACCAGAGTAAAAAAGTTCAGTTAGCTCGATGAAAAAGTTAGATACAGCTGCAAAGGAGAGGGAGGACCTGAAGCTGAGAAGAGCAGCCATCATTACTAAACTGTACTGGACTGCAGGTTGGAACCTGCACAACATACCTGCAAAAATGATTTTCTGAAAAATGAAAAACTCTCCAGCTCCATAATTATTAACTAACAGACACACTTCAAGATTTTCAAGATAAAGAGTATAAACATACAACCAATGTATCTTATAAATAACAAACACCATTATTTGCAGGAGTACAGTACTGCATTAGTTTCAGCTTGGTGTGCCTCATCAACTGGGATCTGTTCTGTGAGTGGCTAATGACACATTTTAGTCACTGGGTGGCAGCGTTGCCTGAGTGTTATGTTGTCTGTACTTGTGCATTTATTTACATACATCAAGTACACTGCACAATCTGACTTACTTTTCTACAAGCTTCACTCAGAGGGCCTGCAACCTTAATGTTAGCTGACAGACTGAGATGGTGAGGTGTTTTTTCTCTTCAAATGGAGGAAGATGGTTGGACTGGAATAGCTGATTCCTGGGATGGACATGGGTCAGAATGCAGCTGGAACCAGCTCCAGATTCCTACCTCTCTCTGCCTTGACACCATCACCAAGTAGCCCACAGATTCTGAGCTTCAAAACATGTCTTCAATATTATTCAGGATATAAAGTTAATATGGATAAGACTGAAGCTATGGATGTTAATGGCCAAATTCCAATATCGGTTAAACTTAACAGTGGGTTTAAATGGACTAAGGATGGTTTCAAATACTTGGGTATTTGTATTCTCTCATCTACAGAAAAACTTTATGAAGCTAATTCTAAGAAAATAGTCAAATACATCAGTGAGGAGGAAGGAAAACGACCAAGAGTAAGATTGAAGACACTGCAGTTAGCTAAACCAAATGGGGGTGTGGGACTTTAGATATTACTTCTGGGCTGCACAACTGAGACCTCTAATACCATGGATTAAGGATTTGTCATATACACGGTGGCTTGATATTGAAAAGGGCCTCAGCCCAATACCCCTCAAAGTACTGCCCTTCCTAGATGTTTGTCTTAAAAAACCCCAAATGGGGGAGTGGACTAGAGTAACCCTAAAAATTTGGACAGCTATACAGACTGCATTCAACCTGCCAAAGCGGGCAGTATAAGTTACTTGAAAGGTTTTGTACCAGCACATATGGATGTGGGCTTCAAAAAGTGGTCTGAATATGGACTGTGTTGTGTGGATCAATTCATTCATAATGGAGAGTCATTCGAACAATTAAGACAGGAGTTTACCCTTCCAGGGACTGACTTTTTTTAGATATTTACAACTGAGGCATTTTCTTACAACATATCAGGATTGGGAAAAAGTGAAAAGGCCGACTCTGATCAAAGAATTCTTTTTCAAATTACAAGCTGGAAATCGGGTTGGAAAAGTGATCTCCAAGTTATATTCATCTTTTTGTTAATGAACCCAAACAACACACACAGCACATCAGATGACTAATGCAAATATTGGGAGGGAGTTTAGATGGAAAGTTATAATGAGATATTTCCTGACACCATAAAAATAACAGTGAAGTGGGTCCTGACCACCTCAGACAAATGTTGGAGAAACTGTGGGCCACAAAGTGGAAACCACACTCATATTTTCTGGTCTTGTCCAAAGTTGAGTACTTCTTGGAAGGAAGTGTTAGACGCCCTGAGAGAAGTGTATATATATCCCAAATGACCCGAGGGTAGTCCTTCTTGGTTCAGTCCCGAAAGGTTTTGAGGGGAGAGCCAAAATCTATTTGTTACAATACAAATACTCTTGGGGGCTGCTATTAAGTGTATCACAATAAGATGGTTGAAACATGAAGCACCAACATATAATATATGGCTTAAAAAAGTATGGGAGCTGTATGAGATGGAACAAATTACATATGCAATAAGGCTGCTAAGACCAACATTTATAAAGAGATGGAGCCCTGTAATGAGTCTGTTAATGCATTAAGGAAGGTGTACTTTTATTGTCTTAATTATTTTTTCTTTCTTGTTGCGCTTTTTTTATTTGTGCATTCTGTTTCATTTTATGTGTGTAGGTATATATTGATTGGATATCAAAGCAGCTGTAATTTGTGAAGTGTAATGTAAAATTGTATTGTATGTATGTATGGAATGGAATATTATGGTGACTAACTGGTAACCTCCCTATACAGTGATTCACTGAGGTCTCTAACCTGCAAGTGGCTCTTTATGTAAATATATAATGAAAATGTAATGAATAAAATGTAATTGTGTCATTAAGGCTTCAGTTCATTTCCACTCTACATCTGTTTTTTCATCAATAATAATATGGGGTTAGCATGCTGGTGATATATTTCAGGGCTAGACCCTGACAGGCTTTAAAAGTGATCAGAAAAATCTTAAAATCAATCCTAGAATGCACAGGAAGCCAACAGAGGAAGCTAAAACTGGTGAAATGTGATGTTGTCGAGCTGCTGCGTTCTGGACAAGTTGGAGGTGTGAGAGTGATTTTTTGTTGATACCAGAGAGGAATGAGTTGCAAAAATCCAGTTTTGAGAATATGAAGGTGTAGATTACTTTTTCCAGAGCATGGGTTAGACTCTGGAGACGGTTTGTAATTGAAAAAAAGCATGCCTGGATAAGTTTATTGATATGGTGAGGTGGCAATCAAACAGAATACCTACGTTTCTGGCAGAGGACTTGATAATCATGTACAGTGGTTCAAGACTTTAAAAAATGCACAAAAATACATACAAATACAATCCAGGAAGGCAGGTTTCAGTGAGAGATCCATTAATTTGGAGGTTTATCAGTGTCAAAACACTAAATCTGAATAAAATATGAAGAGGAAGGATTTTAAAAACACAAGGCCAATGGTCATATGGAACAGGGTTATTCAGTTAGCTCTGTTAAACAAATGAATTCTCCTAGAAGAAATTATGAATTGGACTCAACATTCCATTTATGCCTTAAAACAAATACTATGCATATGCCTTCATTCATCACTTCATTCTCTCTTCTACTTTATTTCTCTATGAAGGTATAGACTAGGTGTAGGAGTTGAAGGTTCACATACTCTGTAGCAGTTCAGCGATGAGGTTCATCATCTCCTTGGGGGAAACCACAGCGCTGGCTCCTGAGCCCGACTTCTGAGTCTTCACTCGACTCTTTTTTCCCATGGTGCTGGATGGACAACTGGGCTGAGAAGACACACCATTATTACTGTTAGCATTTTTTTCTATCACCAACAGAATGTATGAAGCTCTCTGAATTTATGTTTAAGCCATGTTCAAAAATATTCATTAACAAGGCAACATATATAAAACGTATATATCAGTATTAATTGAAAATGTAGAAAACAACTAGGGCTGCAACTAACGATTATTTTAATAATCAAAAATTAATCAAAAAAATAATCGACAGATTAGTCTATTATTTTTTTGATTCATCGATGAATCGGATAAAAAAAAAAGCATTAATTTCCAACCCTTTATTCAAAAACAGAACAGACAGTGCAAATTCACAGTGCAAAAAATCTTCAGAAAGTGCACAAACAGGTCGCTCCTTGAACATCCCTGAGCTGTTAAAGTAATAATTAAAAAAAACCAAAAACAAATGGACTAACACAGAAAACATACACGTGTATGCATCTGCCAAATATATAGACTTTTTTTTAAAATAAAGTGTACAAAAAGATGTATATTTTTGGGACTAAGCCATTTTCAGCTCGTTTTTACTTCTCTAACATTTGGGCTTATAAACAATACTTAATGTATATGGAACACCATGTGATTGGTATCTATAGATTCAGGAGAACCTAGGCTATCACAGGCATTCATGTAATGTGCTTATAAAGGAAGTATGAGTGAAAAATCTACAATACAGTGTTTCCCTTATATTCATTCAGTAGCGGTGCAGCACCACTGCTCGATTACGAGCGCCGCTGCAGATATTTCACAAGATCATTAATATCAATGCGCCACTAATGATTTTTACTCGCACTGCGTGAGCACAACAACACACAACGTTATTTTGGACATGTTTTGAGTCATTAACTAGCGCAGCAAATCATGTCGGACCCTCTTCTCATTCTTCAAAGGACATCTATGTAAAAGTTAACGTTCAAGTATATACACGTTAGAGTAGTGAGTAGCGTAGGTAGCGTAACGTAGAGTAGCGTAGCTCCTTATGACAGTGTACAACAAGTGAGCGGGCAGAGAAAGTGACAGTGAAGTGGTAAAAGTGAACGGAGCAGCAACAGCAGAGAGAGAGATTAGCAGAAAATGTAGTTTGTCAGTTAATAAATGCTACAGCCTCTCAAGCTAACGTTAACAGTACATTTTTTAGCTGCTAAGTAGCGCTAGCTACATTAATTAGCTGCTTGTCATTACTACCTGTGTGAGTCCAGTGGAGCAGAGAGAGGAGAGAGGAAAGGAGTAAGGAAAGGAACAGAGAGAGGAGCAGGGAGTGATGCAGGGAAAGGAGTGAGGAAAGGAGCAGGGAGAGATGCAAAGAGCAGCAGAGAGAGGAGTGAGGAAAGATGCAAGGAGAGGTGCGAGGAGCAGGACCTAGAGACTTTTCCACACAGAATATAGTTAATCTTAAAATTAATTATTAATTGATTTCTGGCCTCACCCTCATGATTTGTATTTGTTGTATTTCTATAAGACTGACCTGAAAACAGACTACAGGGAGAGCATCTGGCCACTCGCATATCTGTGAGCATCAATGGCTGCCCCACTGCTGAGCTCCACTACAGGAGAGCTCTGGATTTATATATATATATATTAGTGCTGTCAATCGATTAAAATATTTTATCGCGATTAATCTCATGAATGTCATAGTTAACTCGCGATTAATCGCAAATTAATCGCACATTTTTATCTATTCTAAATGTCCCTTGAATTATCATTTTAATACTCTTATCAACATGGAAAAGTGGATAGGCTTGCTTTGTGCAAATGTTTTTTTATTGCAAACCACAACAACAACAACAACATGTAGTGTTACAGCCATTCACGTCTGAAGCAAAATCTCAAACAAAGCAACACTATCAATAAACAGATGACAAAAAAATAAATACCTAGTCACAAAAACAGCCCCCTCAACAACCTTCAAAACAGGGTGATACAAAATAAATCCATCCATTGTCGCCTGGTTATGACGCGGAGGAGGCGGAGAATTTAAATTGGCGGTGTGTTTGGCCATCAAGTGGTATTTCAGACTGGATGTGCTACGATAACTCAGTTCACACCGACAATACACACATATAACTTTTATCTAACGAACTTTTCCATTCATAATTTTGTTAGCAGCGTCCATTTCAGCATCTCGTGCTCGACATCCACACAATACGGTAGCGTGGGGCGCGCTTATTGTTTTGCTTCCGGTTTACAGCTGGATCCTGTAGTTTTTCTAACGTTACTAACAGTGGCCACAGCTTATGAAAAAACTACAAGTTCACTAGGTCACAAAGAGCGCTAATCTCGCGATAAAAAAATTAACGCCGTTAAAATTGTTTTGCGTTAACGCGTTAATAACGCAATATTTTTGACAGCACTAATATATATATATATATATGTATATATATATATATATATATATATATATATATATATATATATATATATATATATATATATATATATATATATATATATATATATATATATATATATATATATATATATATATATATATATATATATATATATATATATATATATATATATATATATATATATATATATATATATATTGCAAGATCATTTAATTGAAACTATTCTCACTCGCATGAATATGGGTCGACGTCGTATCCTCATGGACACGGACATAGCAGCACCGCTGCTGAAAAAAATTCTAGGGGAAACACTAAAGAATTTGAAAAACGAAAAGTAGATTTTTGTAATTTTTGACTCAAAATCACACCTCAAACAGTACTAGTGAAGAGCTTTTGAATGAAAATATTATTTTTCAATCCCTTTGCCTGACATACATATGCAGTTTTTCGACCAAATATGTGAAGAACAATCAAATAATGCCCTTTCAATAAAAAAGGTCCCATGCGTTTTTGCCTCATTTTCCTGAGGCATGCCACTGAGCAAAGCAAAGCCCCTCCAGAAAGTTGAGGGGAACCTGTCATTCAACAGAAATAGTATTTATGAAGTTATTCTGTCACCCTGCAGTCACTTTGGGCCCTCTGTCACTCTGCTCTGTGTGCTCCCTGCACTCTGTTCTACGGACACAGCTCTCTCTCTCTGTTTTTTGTCCCTCCCCCACAAGACCCCAGAGTCCTTTGATTGGCTAGAATACATCATAGGGACCGTCCACTGATTGGTTGAAAAAGAAACTAGTCTGCTTAGTAACGTTTGTCATTCGTCGACTGCGTATAGAGTCTGCCGAACATCTATTTTTCCATTGGTCTTTTGCGCGGTGGGCATAGACACAAACCACACATCTCCGTCTTCCTCGGAATCTCAGGAAACCAGTATATAACCACATATCTCTATCATAAACTGTTTCGGAGATATTCACAGATATTTACAGCCCAATCCATCCTCAGAGAGTTAAAATGAGCTGAGCTGCCAGAACAATAAATTATTCATAAAAAATAACACACTCACAAACTCTCTCTCTCTCTCACTCACTCACTCACACACACACACACACACACACACACACACACACACACACACACACACACACACTCCCTTTGTTCAAACAACGTTAGGGGTCTCTCAGATGGTCTTTCCTCTATCTCTGCTCTGCGCTCAACTCAACTTTTTTTTTTATACTCAAACATGCCCGCGACTTATTGAGTGGCGTAATAGTCGCGCGACACAACGAATCGATAATGAAATTCGTTGCCAACTCTTTTAATAATCGAATTTTATTGATTTTATCGATTCGTTGTTGCAGCCCTAAAAGCCACAAAAATAAAGTTTGTCTAAACTTTTTACAGGTCCTGTACATCAGGCAGCATTCTGTCAGTTATGCTTATTCTGAATGAAAGACTACAGTGTCCTGACAGAAACAATTCATCAGCTTTGAAGTGGTAAATAGAGATAAAAGCTGAGAGGAAATAAACATATTACTCAAGCAGAAAAGAAGAGTAAATATAGCATTTTACTTTTTAACTTAATTAACTGACACTTCAGTTTAAAAAGTTGAACATTTCAATTTGGGCATTTGGAGTGCCCACCAACCCAAAAGAATTGTATCACCCCTCAATATCTCAGTCGTAGCACCATTTTTAGCACCCTCTCTCTCTCTCTCTCTCTCTCTCCCTCCCTCTCTCTCTCACCATCACCACCACCATCTGTAAACATACATGTCTGTCATACATGTACATTAATGCATCTTACTAACTAAACTTCTTCCCCGGAGTTTCTGTGCTCTTTCGTCCAGCAGGTTCTCGTGGATCGTGACTGCTGCTGTGGTCCTGCATGACGTCCACTACATATATTATTACTGTCATTAATGTTACCAGATCTCCATTACAGTTTATAGTAACTTAGTTAATGATTTGCTGCTGCTGTGCATCTGTGTCTCTCTATCTCTATCACAGGTTCCACTGCTACTGTAATCATTTTATCATTCATTGTAATCCATTGTCATTTTTCATTGTAATTACACAAAATGTTTCTGTTGACTTGTTGACTGTACACGTGACATCTATTGCACGTCTGTCCGTCCTGGGAGAGGGATCCCTCCTCTGTGGCTCTTCCTGAGGTTTCTTCCACTTTTTTCCCTGTTAAAAGGGTTTTTTGTGGGCAAGTTTTTCCTCACTCAAACCGAGGGTCTAAGGACAGAGGGTGTCACTCCCTGTACAGATTGTGAAGCCCTCCGAGGCAAAATGTATTTGGCGACTTTGGGCTATACAAATAAAATTTGATTGATTGATTGATTTTTTTCCCTGCAAGCACCAGATGTGCTCAGCCAAACAGATCTGCTTGTAATCATGTCGCCTTATTTGCCCGGTCATGCCACTTTGCACTTCACAACATCAAAAAAATCAGGCCTTACTTGACTCAACATGCTACCCAACTAAGACTGTGGTCATCTCACGACTCAATAATGCCCTCCTGACGGGCCTCCCAGCCTGCACGGTGAAACCTCTCCAGATGATCCAGAACACGGCAGCGCTCCTGGTTTTCAAGCAACCCAAAAGGTTACGTTACCCTGCTGCCCATCAAGCTCAACTGGCTACCCGTTGCAGCCCACATTAAATTCAAATGAACTCTGCCACCCGTTGGCTGAAGGCAATCCAAACTTTGAAACAGGGGCATCCCTCTCTACCTTTAAAAAACTCCTGAAGACCTCCAGCTCTTCAGAGAGGACCTCCTCTCCAACACTACCAACAACTGGACATGATAAATCTATCCCTTTAAGAATTGTCACAGCACTTACTGCTGCACTAACACTTTCTTATCGCACTGTAACTTGATTGTTTCCATTTTCTGTAAGTGGCTTTGGATAAAAGCGTCTGCTAAATAACTAAATGTAATGTAATGAGTCCTACAGACTAACACATTATAATCAGCTGTATGTAACAAAGATGAAGAGGAAACGAGCAGGCTCAGTGATCAGCTTCAGAAATAATCTATATGTATATACTTAGCCAACGTTAGCAAAAGTGGCACCAAAGTTTAAAGGCTCTCCGTTTGTTCTCCACCTTTAGGTGACCTGCAGTCAGGACTCAAAGTAAAGGTTTGTAGCCTGATTTATTAGGACTACTTTGAGCTACTGCCACAGCCTTCAGGAGTTACAACTAACTAAGTGCAAATACTCTAATGTTGCTCTATACTTGTTTCTTATATATTTGAAGTTGACTGATGCCTCAGTCAAGACAAAGCTGACACAGTGCTCAGCAGCATCTGAAAATTGTAGCCACATAAAGACTGTCTTGTATAATGAAGTGAAGGGCCACTTTGCACTAGGGATGTCACGATTACCCGTTTTCACGATTAATTGTGGTATTAAACTTTACGATTAGTTAATCGTGACGTTTCCTAAATACCATCAATTTCCATTAGAGATTATGCTGGAACCATATTGGTACATCAGCGCAACTCGCGAAATGAAAACAAAGTTACACAACAACCGCGTGTCACCGCTTGTGTTGCTTTGTTTTCGGTCCGTGCAGTTGCAGACGGAGGCGTCCCAGTCTCACAGGAGGTAAAGCATGGAAGAGGAAGAGCTATTCCCTCCGAAAAAACGCGGGTCCGTCATGATTTGCTGCGCTAGTTAATGACTCAAAACAAAACAAACAAAACACAGTCCAAAATAACGTTGTGTGTTGTTGTGCTCACATAGTGCAAAGAGTAAAAATCATTAGTGGCGCATTGATATTAATGATCTTGTGAAATTTCAGCAGCGGCACGCGTAATCTAGCAGCGGCGCTGCGCCGCTACTGAATGAATATAGGGGAAACACTGCAAGTCGTCAAAGAGTTTCAGTGTCACTGGGCAATGGCCTGTATAAGAAAAAGTAATGTAATCTTCTAAAGGTCCTCAGTCAGTGAACATTTATCATTACCTCCTTTTGCTTTCTGCATTGAGCAAAAAGCAGTAAAAGCACTATGGGACGTCCCTTTCATTTATTACTAGTTTATTTGTGGCAATGTAATTTAAAAATAAAATTAAAGGACCAAAATAATAGATACATATTTTTATCTGGCCACATAAGATTAGACAAACAAATTATTTAAATGATTTTAATAGCTTAAACATTTAGTATATATGACATTCCCCCTGAGGATTGATATTTGGTCCTACTTTGTTTTGGTCCCACAGTATTATTTTTATGTTAAAGGGGCAGCTAAGCTGCTAATAGGCAGCTGTAAGCCAAAAGCTAGCTAGATGTCTTTTCCTTGTGTTTTCTCTTCACAGGTTCAAAAGAAATGTTCAAAAATATTTTTTGTAGTGTAGTTTACAGAAAGAACCCTCCTGAGTCCAGGTAAAAGGTCCTGTAGTTTTCTCTGAGAGAAGTACATAGTTAATATGTAGCATTTATTGATTGTTTACAGAGCAGATGTGATTTTTGTTTAATTCCAAATGGGATTATTATAATTAAGGACCGAGCCAGGGAACCTGGTAAGGTCCTTATTGTTTTTGGTCCGTTTCTTATTATTCTTCTTTCCATTCTGCGCTTTACGACACATTTCGACTGCCTCAGCATGGACTTTTCGTGATTTTTACTTGGCACATTCGACATGCCTGGTGAAAAATTTCATATTCTACGTGTTACGTTCAAGTCACTAACTTGCAACACCCCTAGGTGGCGCTGTTTCTACGCAAATTTCCCGCGGCCAATAAGTCCCGCCCCGTTTGTCACACATTCATAAAACACATATCCACGCGTTCGGGGGATGTAGCTGAGTCGCCCTGGATAGGCCACGCCCACTTCCGCCTAAACTTTTTTTTGCTAGGGGCGATATATCCGAAAAACACCGTTTTCCCACTCACCCATGCACGTTTCTCCGATTTGCACGAAACTTTACACGTACACTCTGGAGACCCTCCTGGCAAGAACACTAATGTACATTGTGTTGAAATTTTGAAAGACAAACGCGTTATGAAGTTAGCACTTCCTGCCAATTTCGCATGGAAACAGGAAGTGCCGTGTTTCACCACAATGGTATGCCCGATTCACATCAAATTCGGACCAATGGTTTATCATGTCTTCATTGCGCATCCTGCTAAATTTTGCACTGTTTCAACCAACCGCCACACGGTGGCGCTCTTTCAAAGTTAACGGCTTATTTCTCAGCATCAGAATGTGCGATTCCTACGTAACTTGACACGCTGATTACCCATGGTGCCCTGAGCCTCCCCTAAAAAGGGGCACAAAATTCTGCCACTAGGTGGCGCTCTGGTTGAAAAAAACTCATTCTGCGCAAACCATAATACTTATGAATATGAGATTCACAGGACACGTGTAGACTGCTGCCTGGAGCTCACATACCAAATATCGCGTTTCTACAGCGTATAGCGCCCCCTACAGGAACTTTAAGGAACAGCCCCGGAACCACGTTTCACCGATTTTTACCAAACTTGATACGCCCATTGAACATCCCAAGACGCACCAAAAACCCTCTTGAACCCATGGTCCAACTCCCACAGGAAGTCAGATATTGTCAATGTAATTTTTCATTTTTAGCAGTTTTGAGCTTTAACTCCTCCTGAACGATTTCTCGGTTCGGCTTCAAACTTGGTCAGTACACTCATAAGGAGGTCCTCTATCTAAATTGTGCTCTGCGTAACTGTACATCAAAAGGTGTGGCCGTACCATGACCTCAAACTTGGCCGAGTGGCATATTTCCATTTCAAATTTTGGATTTTTAGCACTTTTGACCTTTAACTCCTCCAAGGGCATTTCTCATATCGGCTTCAAACTTGGACAGTACACTCATGAGGAGGTGTTTAATCTAAATTGTGCTCTGCATAACTCTACGTCGAACGGCTTGGCCATACCATAGCCTCAAAGTCGGCCATTTTGACCGAATGTCAAACTCTGCTGTCATTTTAGGGTTCTATTTTAATTAACTCCTCCTACAGCTTTTATCGGATCTGCTTCAACTTTGGCCAATACAGTCATAAGATTGTGCTGAAATTAAATTGTGCTCTGTCTGACTCTACATTTAAGGGCGTGGCCGTACCATGGCCTCAAAGTCAACCATTTTGACCGAATTTTATCCTGCCTCCATGTGCTGCTGGCTCCATGTACTGGCCCAATGCTGGCACTTTTGAACTTTAACTCCTGCTACAGGATTTCTCGGATCGGCTTCAAACTTGGTCAGTGCACTCATAAGGGGCTGATGAATCTAAATTGTGCTCTGTGTGACTGTACATCAGAACGCGTGGCCGTACCATAGCCTCAAAGTTCACCGATTTAACCGAATTTTATACTGGTTCCATATGCTACCCAACACTAGCAATTTTTACACTGCTTCCATATACTCCCCCAATGCTGCCAATCACACGCTGCTCTCATTACAACCCAGCAGATGGCGCCATTGCATAACACTTCAACATCTGACTGAAAACTCAGTCTTTTGCAATATCTGACACATGTCACAACATACACTGCTGTCACACACCTTCTATACATGACAGCTTGGGCCTGCACTGACGAGACCTTAGGTGTGCAGTGAAGTCACACTTTAGTTAAATTATCCACACATATCACGACAGCACATGTCACGACGGGACATGTAGCGACGCCACATATCACGACGGCACGTTACGACGGCCCGGGACGCGGTTGCGACACACCCCGAGTTACGTGGGGGCTCGGTCCGCCTCAACGCTGCTTGCAGCTTTAATTTTTCTTGTACTTTTTGGTTACTTTACATTGTTGCTATATTATTTTGTTATGAGAGCATCCAAAGAGGGAAATAAATTAAAATAAGACCTATAAGGAGTGTTCATGTGATTTTACTTTCATTCATGGTAGTGTGAAATTAAATGTGGGCAGTTTATAAAAGTCATAACTTTGATATTTGGATCATTATAAACACTGTATTCCATTTCATTGGATACAAAGCATTTTATTGAGGGAGAGTTTTGGTTATTTTCAGTTCTTTTACAAAGGTTTGATGAAAACCTTATCTGATTTCCTGAATGTAGACTCACGGATAAACCTCTCCATGGAATGTTGCTAACAATCCTGCAGTAAATGACACGTTTATGATTATTATTTATGATGGTGTTGATATAAATATAATACAGTATTTTGAAAGGGCGGACTTAAAGAGACAAGAGCTTGAAACAGAGGATTCAGACGAAGATGAAACGGGGCTGTGCAGCTATGAAATACTTTTTTTTTTTTTTTAAAATTAAAACATGTAAACTTATTCTAGTAGGCAAATGTACATGTGTCTTTATGCCGAAAATCCACTGGGTCCGTCCACAGCGCGTTGCGTGAGCGTAGCGTATTTGGTCCGTCCTGCACGCGACTTCAAACCCTACCTGGAGCATTTCAGAAGCAAGCGTTTAGCCCGCCAGACTTTGTTTACTTGCTCAGATTTGGCCATTTTCCCAGTGCATGTTCTTCTAAATATGCTCCTACATGTGTAAATATGCTACGTAGTTAATAAGTTTCGCTTTTGTCTGTATTTACGACTGGCAGTTTGCACGGGGTATTTTATTGTGAAAATCCACCGGATTCTCTTTGCTTTTTTTGTGTCTGGCTTCTGCCCGCTCGAGGTGGTCTGTGTAAATTTACATGGACCAATTCACTTTTCTACAGGCCTTAGCACAACTGATATGAAATCCTCCTCCTCCCTATGCTCACCCCACTTGCTCTCACTCACTCACACAAACACAGACACACAATCTGGCAATTCAGGCAGTTTACCAAATGCAAAGGAAGTAGCTGAGGCCATTTTAGTAGTTGGGGTCTTTCTACCACACAGATCCATCCACCTCACACTAACACTACACAGACCCACTGTGCCTGTGTCTCACCCCCCTCTTACACACAGACAGCTGCTCAGTGACATTCAGTAGCAGTTGTCAGTGTGGTCCAAAAACTGTTTCCCATAAACACTCTAGCAAGCACAAGAGAACATTAAATGGTAAATGCACTGTACTTATATAACGCCTTTCTAGTCTTCCGACCACTCAAAGCGCTGTTACAGTAGGTATCTTATTCACACACATTCATACACTGATGGCATTAGCTGCCAACTACTCATCAGTTTTAGGAGCTAACCATTCATACACATTCACACACCGATGGCACAGCCTTCAGGAGCAATTTGGGGTTCAGTATTTTGCCCAAGGACACTTCGGCATGCAGACTGGAGGGGATTGAACCGCCGATCTTCTGATTAGTGGATAACCCGCTCTACCTCCGAGCCGCCCCGGCATTAGCTGGTTAAGAGTTTTTCATTGAAACAGCTGCCAGCTGCAGTGAGAAATGACTCTACAACTCTACTTCTCTAAAACACTGCAGTCAAGTGAGCCGTCGTTCGTCTTTTCGTGGTCAAATCAGCAGCACCAAAATTTCAAGTGCGCCCATATTACAGAATGTATGGCAAATGCAGGCAGTCCATGATACTGAGTGAGCTAACTTTCGGTTTTCAAAATAAAACGTGGGTTATTCCAAGGCAGTAAAAACAGACATGACAATGTGATTAGGCCACATAGTCTAGAAGCTATTGAACTAAAATGCTAATATTTTCTTATGAAAAGGCTTGATGTTTTCATACAAATTTTTGACAATGGATGGCATTTTGCACCTCAAGACTACATTTACTACTGGGTTATTCCAAGGCAGTAAAAACGCATAATGCCTTTTTTCAATTCAAAAGAAGGAACTTTAAGGCTGAATTTCTCAAAAAAATATACAGTAAAGTAAACTCAGTTGATACTGAGTGAGTGAATAGTCAGGATGGTCCTGAGGTCAAGTATATGAACCATTGTCAGAAATTATGGATCAAAGAGATTTTACAGTAGAGTAAATGTTGCGCCTAATGCCTTTTTTCAGTGCAAAAGAAGGAACTTTGAGGCTGAATTTCTCTCAAAAGATACATGCACAATGTTTGCTACTAAGTCAGTGAGTAGTAAACGTAGTCTTGAGGTGCAAAATGCCATCCATTGTCAAAAATTAGTATGAAAACATCAAGCCTTTTCATAAGAAAATATTAGCATTTTAGTTCAATAGCTTCTAGACTATGTGGACTAATCACATTGGCATGTCTGTTTTTACTGCCTTGGAATAACCCACGTTTTATTTTGAAAATCGAAAGTTAGCATGGACTGCCTGCATTTGCTATACATTCTGTAATACGGGCGCACTTGAAACTTGGTGCGGCTGATTTGACCACGAAAAGACGAACGACGGCTCACTTGACCGCAGTTCTAAAACCTGGAAAATCAGAGATACACAAAGTAAATACATTAACTCTTCAACATGACTGGATTTCCCATCGAAGTCAAGCAGATCAAACTTTGAGTTTCTGTCCCAGCCGAGCTGAACACAAACTGTTTAAAGTGAGACAGCTGTCGCAGAGGAAGAACACTTTTTACACAGCTAATAACAGCTAGCAGCGTTTGTTTGTCACGAATGCCCCTCTGGTGCTAAGTTCAGCTCTTCTCTGCTAAATCTTTCACGTAGTCAAACAAACTGAACAAGATTCAGTTTTTACAGTGAACACGTCCCATACCTTTTCTATATTGTCATTGACAACATGGCATGAGTGAGCTATTAGCATGGTTCTATCTTCCACACAACTTCAAGCACACACCTCTCTGCTAGCTCGGTTTATTTGTAGCCTTTCCCAGTAGGCCAGCAGCTAGCTTACCAGCACAGATGAATCACGCCCATCAGAGAGGAGACGTATTGGAGCGGGTCAGACGCGCGCGCTCACACACACACACACACACTGCTCATTCATGTACAGAGGCTCTACTGACTAAACGCTGCCAGGCTAACTGTTAGCTGCTAAGCAGTGGTAATGGATCAGCGTCACTTTTAGAAGCTCTAATCTGCTGGACTGGCTGGCTGGCTAGCTAGCTTTGCTTGCCAGACTACAACAGCATGTACACGACATGGAAGCATTCATACAAACACTGCGCACCAGATAAGAAGTTTACTAACGCAGACTTAAACATTCTCCGGTTCTCTCATACCTTTCGAAGTGACAGCAGCAGTTTCTCTGTTCCTGTACTGAAACCAAACTTGACTGAGTCGCGCCTGTGATTGGAGTAGCAGTGGAATACGCCCCCAAAGCCAACGCCGGGGAATTTGACATTGTAATTGGTTGTTGTGCAGTACGCTCGCGGGATATTACTGGTTGAAACTATTGATTTATAAACATTTAGCAATTCCCCTCCCACCTCGCTTTACAATTGGACACTTACTTTTAGAAGGATTAACATAACCATAATTGGTAACGTTTGAGCTACAATTATTGGTTGAAAGACATGTCAATCATTAGTGTGGCATCGTCAGTGGGCACCGGCGTAGTCCGCTGGTCTTTGTTTGGATGGAGTAATATCTGGACTATGTCAGATAGTTACTATTACAGGAGATTTGGAATAATTATTATTATTTTTTTTATTATTATTTATTAATTATTTTTTTTTTACATTTTTGAGATTCACATTTTAATGTGTCTGTCGTTGAGTTGAACAAATTGTTTTGTCTCCTTCCATTGCTCGTTCCCGCCTGACTGCAGCAGATGCTAGCGGGTTAAATTAACTTTATTAAACGCAGTAACGTTTCATCACGGTAAATGAACTCCTCATCAAACCCTGTTTTCTGGGACAGGAAGGTCCGACAATGCGGCTGGTGATATGTTGCAGGCTAGAGGATACTTGCACATGTACATGCAGCCTTCAATACGTACAAAAGAAATATATAAACAAGTCTTATTTGTACAACTTGACAAAACTTGACTGAAATGCGTGCTACCGAGCAGGCTGTAATAATAAGTTATTCACACTGTAGCAATCAGTTGTTCGGACTGAAGAGCTTCTGTCCAGTTGAAATCTCTCTGTCAGTCCTCTTAACCTCTGTGGCCGCAGGCTCTATGACACACTGGCTACTGGAATTGTTTACTTTCACCTCTTCTACAAGTTCCACCACTTCAAGCAGTTTCCTAGATATGTAAGTATGGAGCTCTTTATGCATTTCAAGCATAGATATCTGTGTACCATTTAGCACTATGAAGAGCCCTTTTGCACCAATGAACATACAAACTTTTATGTTCTTCTATGTTTTTGTGTGCAGTGGAAGCATTGGACACAACCCTGGAGACTAACCATGAGCAGACATAACTACCTCAATTTATTGCTCCAGTCTGTTTCATATTATTCAGTCTTGCTGAGGTGCTTCTATACATTTCTTAAATAGCGCAGTGGAAAAATGAATTTACTGTAGAAGGATACATTTTGTTCCTAATCTGGTGTGTGTATCATCAAGACCACTCGCAGCCTGCTCAACCACATCCTGTTTGCATTTGGAGATGATCCCAAGGTCTGTAGTTAAATATTTTTGCCCCCCTGTTTCTCCATAAGAATTAGAGGTTCATGGTGTCTTGTTTTTTTTTAATTATACTTTTTATACATACTTTATTTTTCAGGTTTTTTGTACAAAACATGGGCAGCATCAATGCAATGAATAAAAGTAGGTATGGTTACATTTACATTTACATATTTTTCAATCCCTTTGCCTGACATACATATGCAGTTTTTCAGCCAAATATGTGAAGAACAATCAAATAATGCCCTTTCAATAAAAAAGGTCCCATACGTTTTTGCCTCATTTTCCTCAGGCATGCCACTGAGCAAAGCAAAGCCCCTCCAGAAAGTTGAGGGGAACCTGTCATTCAATAGAAATAGTATTTATGAAGTTATTCTGTCACTCTGCAGTCACTTTGGGCCCTCTGTCACTCTGCTCTGTGTGCTCCCTGCACTCTGTTCTACGCACACAGCTCTCTCTCTCTGTTTTTTGTGGGCAAGTTTTTCCTCACTCGAACCGAGGGTGTAAGGACAGAGGGTGTCACTCCCTGTACAGATTGTAAAGCCCTCAGAGGCAAAATGTGTTTTGTGACTTTGGGCTATACCAGTGTTTCTCAATTCTGGTCCTCAGGGACCACTGCCCTGCATGTTTTAGATGTTTCCTGCGCCAACACACCTGATTCAAATGATCAGCTCGTCCTCAAGCTCTGCAGTGGCCTGATAACGAGCCACTCATTTGAATCAGGTGTGTTGGCGCAGGAAACATCTAAAACATGCAGGGCAGTGGTCCCTGAGGACCGGAATTGAGAAACACTGGGCAATACAAATAAAATTAGAATTTGATTTGATTTGATTATATCTACTTATACTCACCTATACACACACCTGTGTAGTATGAACTCACAGTATACTATAACAGTCCAGTTAGTGTCGTAAGTTGTCATTATATGTGTTCAGTAAAGTTAATGCTTCATCATAACATTTCTGGTTATGATGTCATTCAGAGAGTCGAGTCAAATGTGTCTGCTCTAGGAATGTATTGTATTGTCTTGTATGTATAAAATCTAAATGATAATGAAGTAAGAAAACTTTATTTTTAGTGTGGAATTAAAGCAATGAGTTGGGGTGTTCTAACAAACATTAACAGCTGTATGCAGTCATTAAAGCCCCGTTCACACACAGGTATGCACACATAGCTGGGGTCAGGTGTGACTGCTACGGTGGCCGACAAGGGCAAACGCGCCGTGAACGGCCAAACGCTGCAAACACAGGACTGCTGCAAATACCAAAAACACGCAAAACCCCAAAACAACTGCAAGAGAGAAACGCTGCAAATTCACTCCATAAAACGGAAGTGCGCCAGGCCACTAGGGGGACCCGACCTGAGAGATGGACCAGTCCGGTGGGGCCCAGCCTCTCTTTAAAACATGAGCGGGATGCCCAGAAGAAAGTTGGCTAACTTCTGGAGAAAGGTCTTGCTCAATTCGTGGCAGCGGCAGCTAGTAGTGGCCTGCCACGGCAGTTGCTGGTGTCTGGGGCAGCTGCCACTGACCTGCCACGGCAGTTGCCGGTGTCTGGGGCAGCTACCACTGACTTGCCTCTGTGTGGGGCAGCTGCCACTGACTAGTGCTGTCACTTTAAAAAGAAATCAAGTTCGAACGAATCTAAAAAGAAACATCATTGTTCGAATATATTCGAACCCCCTTCAAACTTATTGCCTTCATGCCTGTCACTGTACGTCTCAAAGTGTCACAGTATTACTGGTACCAGAGGAAGAACAGTTGAAAAAGCCTCCCTGAACCTAACCTCACCTTCTCAGGTAGCCTATGTTGGTGTTGTGACTGTCCGCCCAGGGCGGCTTTCCTCATTATTATCATCCATTTAGCAAATAGCAAGTTACCTTAATGTTCCTTTACCGCTGAGAGGCTGCAGGTCAAGAGCACGTTTAAGAAATAGGGGCCCCTATAATAGGTCAATATGATAGTAGCACCCTGTAACGGAATACAATGCAAACTACTTCAAATGGTCTGATGCGCTTAAGGAGATTAAAGCCTACATTTTGAATGGGTAATTACGATTACAAAATACAAATACGAACTTTTCACCCCTCGTTCAAACCCATGTTCGAATATTGAATAAAAACTGACAGCTTTGCCACTGACTGCCACGGCAACTGCTGCTGTTATGGGCATCTGTTTTTAATTTTAATTTTATAAAACAGTCGTCAGTGTTGCATTAGACTTGCTGGCAGTAAATGGTAAATTACTTATATAGCGGCTTTCTAGTTTTCCGACCACTCAAAGCGCTTTACAGTACATATCTCATTCACCCATTCATACACATTCACACACTGATGGCACAGCCTTCGGGAGCAATTTGGGGTTCAGTATCTTGCCCAAGGACACTTCGACATGCAGACTGGAGGGGATCGAACCGGGGATCAAACCGCCGATCTGATTAGTGGACGACCCGCTCTACCTCCGAGTCACAGCCGCCCCCAGTAGCATTTACATTACGTGATTTCTGCATAAGCTTTCCCACACGCCAGCATGTCAATGCCCCACACAGCAGCAGTTGCCGTGGCAGGGCAGTGGCAGCTGTCCCAAACACTGCCAAGGCAGTGGCAGCTGAATCACCTTAACACCTTATACCATATTTTTAATGTGAAATTTATCCAGGGTTTTTTTGTCTCTTCCTCTTAACTGTGAAGTATAAAAATAATTTCTTAGACAAGCCAGTGCCATACCTCCTCTTTCTTTTCCTAATTGTTAAATTGAATTCTTTGTTTCTTTGTTTGCCGGATAAACTGTAAAATCCATTTGTCCCATTCCCTAAATTAATTGTTATTTACCTCTTCAAAAATGTATAGCAGTCGAGGGAGAATGTTCATCCTGACTGCATTTAACCTGGAGTTCAGGCCTAAAAGGTAGATAAGATTGCATCTATGCAAATCTGATTCTATCTTCAAAGATAATTACCCATAATTTGCCTGTATTAGTTGTAAGAGGTCTTTTGTTGTTTGTTTTGAGTTATTCCTAAATATTTTACTGCTTTTGCTTCCCACAGAAGAATATGTTTGTCCTGCAGGCTCTTTGGGGTATTAAAGTCATGACCTTTGTTTTTGATATGTTGAGCTTATGGTTTGCCAAAATCAGCCAGCAGTGTCATCAATTCCACAAATGAGTCTTCTGGGTCCTCCAAATAGATCAGGACGTCATCTGTAAACAGTGCTACCTTCTGTTCAATCCCTGCCACTTTAATGCCTTTTCAATTCACCTATGGGTTCAATAAATAAGGCAAAGAGTAGGGGGAGAATTGGGCAATCCTGTCTGGTACCTCTCTTCAAAATCTGAAGAGTCTGAAAGGTCACTGTTCATTTTTATCTGAGCTATCTTAATTTAATTAAGATAGCTAATAATAATAATAATGATAATAATAATAATAATAATAATAATACAATCCTTTATCTTAAATCTATCTGTGTTGAATATAGACCCTGTCCTTAGACCCTCGGTTCGAGTGAGGAAAAACTTGCCCACAAAAAACCCCTTTAACAGGGAAAAAAGTGGAAGAAACCTCAGGAAGAGCCACAGAGGAGGGATCCCTCTCCCAGGACGGACAGACGTGCAATAGATGTCACGTGTACAGTCAACAAGTCAACAGAAACATTTTGTGTAATTACAATGAAAAATGACAATGGATTACAATGAATGATAAAATGATTACAGTAGCAGTGGAACCTGTGATAGAGATAGCGAGACACAGATGCACAGCAGCAGCAAATCATTAACTAAGTTACTATAAACTGTAATGGAGATCTGGTAACATTAATGACAGTAATAATATATGTAGTGGACGTCATGCAGGACCACAGCAGCAGTCACGATCCACGAGAACCTGCTGGACGAAAGAGCACAGAAACTCCGGGGAAGAAGTTTAGTTAGTAAGATGCATTAATGTACATGTATGACAGACATGTATGTTTACAGATGGTGGTGGTGATGGTGAGAGAGAGAGGGAGAGAAAGAGAGAGAGAGAGAGAGAGGTTTTTCAGTAAAGGGAGATGTGACTGCATCTTCAACCAATACCATGCCTGGCTAGGCATAACCCTGAAAGGAGGAGTCCCCCGGCAGTATAGTCCTATAGCAGCATAACTAAGGGATGACCTGAGCCAGCCCTAACTATAAGCTCTATCAAAAAGGAAAGTCTGCCTCCCGAACCCAAAATGGTAGTTTGTTCCACAGAAGAGGAGCTTGATAGCTGAAAGCTCTGGCTCCCAATCTACTTCTGGAAACTATAGGAACTACAAGGAACCCAGCATGAGAGCGCAGTGTTCTAGAGGGGTAGTAAGGTACTATGAGCTCTTTTAGATATGATGGTGCCTGACCATGAAGAGCTTTGTATGTAAGGAGAAGAATTTTAAATTCTATTCTAGATTTAACAGGTAGCCAATGCAAGGAAGCCAAAATGGGAGAGATGTGATCTCTGATCTTGGTTCCTGTCAGAACACGTGCAGCAGCATTCTGAATTAGCTGCAAAGTCCTAAGAGACTTATTGGAGCAGCCTGATAACAATGAGTTACAATAGTCCAGCCTAGAAGTAACAAATGCGTGGACTAGTTTTTCTGCATCTGCTTGAGATACAATGCGTCTGATTTTGGCAATGTTACGTAAATGGAAGAATGCAGTCCTTGAAATTTGTTTTATGTGGACATTAAAGGACAAATCCTGATCAAAAACAACTCCAAGATTCTTTACGGTGGAGCTGGAGGCCAGGGTGATCCCATCTAAGGTAACTAAGTCTCTAGAGAGAGGGTCTCTGATGTTTTTGGGTCCAATTACAAGAACTTCAGTTTTGTCTGAATTTAACATCAGAAAATTGAAGGTCATCCAACTTTTTATATCTTTAAGGCATGCTTGGAGTTTAGTTAATTGATTGGTTTCATCAGGCTTGATCGATAAATATAATTGGGTGTCGTCGGCATAACAATGAAAATTAACGGAGTGATTCCTAATAATGTTCCCTAGTGGAAGCATATATAAACTGAATAGAAGTGGTCCGAGTACAGAACCTTGTGGGACTCCATGACAAACTTTGGTATGCATGGAGGATTCATCATTGACAAGAACAAACTGAAAACGATCTAAAAAATAAGACTTAAACCAGCTTAGGGCGGTTCCTTTGATGCCAATTTGATGTTCCAGTCTCTGTAAAAGAATTTGATGGTCAATGGTGTCAAATGCGGCACTAAGATCTAACAGGACAAGTACAGAGATGAGTCCTTTGTCTGATGCCATTAGGAGGTCGTTTGTAACTTTGACTAGTGCGGTCTCTGTGCTATGATGCACTCTAAATCCTGACTGAAAATCCTCATATAAACTGTTCTTATGGAGAAAGTCGCACAGCTGATTGGCTACAGCTTTCTCAAGTATCTTAGAGAGAAAGGGAAGGTTTGATATCGGTCTGTAATTGGCTAAAACCTCTGGATCTAGAGTGGGCTTTTTAAGAAGAGGTTTAATTACAGCTACTTTAAATATATATCAGGTTTTACAGCTGTTTCCAAACTTGCTGTATCAGAATGCAGATCAGTGCCTGTTGAGGGCAAGAGGTGATGAATTTTGTCTCTAATAGTTATAATTTTATCATTAAAGAAGCTCATGAAGTCATTACTAGTTAGACCTAAAGGAATAGATGGTTCAATAGAGCTGTGGCTCTCTGTTAGCCTGGCTACAGTGCTGAAGAGAAACCTGGGGTTGTTCTTATTTTCCTCTATTAATGAAGAGTAGTAGGCTGCTCTGGCACTACGGAGAGCCTTCCTGTATGTTTTAAGATTATCTTGCCAGGCTAAACGAGATTCTTCCAGTTTAGTGGCACGCCATTTGTGTTCAGATTTACGTGCCTCTTGCTTTAAGTTGCGAGTCTGCTGGCTATACCATGGTGCTAACCTCCTTTGTTTAATTATCTTCTTTTTCAGAGGTGCAATAGAGTCTAGAGTTGTTCGTAATGAGCCTGTAGTACTATCAACAAGATGTTCTATTTGTGAGGGGCTAAAGGAAGCAGACAAGTCCTCTGCTACATTGAGACAAGTCATTGAATTCAATACTGAAGGAATCACTTCCTTAAATTTGGATACAGCACTATCAGATAAACATCTGCTGTAGGAGTTTCTGCAAAAAGGCTTATAGTCCAGTAATATGAACTCAAAGGTTATTAAAAAATGGTCTGACAGAAGAGGATTCTGTGGAAAGACTATTAGATGATCAATTTCAATGCCATATGAGAGAACAAGATCAAGAGTGTGGTTCAGACAATGGGTCTGTTTATTTACACTCTGACAGAAGCCAATTGAATCTAACAAAGAGATAAACGCAGTACTAAGACTATCATTGTGGTTGTCCACATGAATATTAAAATCACCTACAATAATTACTTTATCTGTTTTAAGGATCAAGCCTGATGCAAATTCTGCAAATTCAGATAAAAATTCAGAGTAAGGACCAGGAGCACGATATACTATAACAAATAGAATTGGCTGTAATGTTTTCCAGGTTGGGTGAGCAAGGCTAAGAACAAGACTTTCAAATGAATTATAATTTAGTTTAGGTTTAGGATTTATTAATAGACTTGAGTCAAATATGGCTCCAACTCCACCACCTCGACCAGTACTTCGAGGAATATGAGTATTACAATGACTGGGAGGAGTGGATTCATTTAAACTAACATATTCATCCTCCTGCAGCCAGGTTTCAGTGAGACAAAATAGATCAATATCATAATCAGATATTAATTCATTGACTAAAACAGCTTTAGAGGACAAAGACCTGATATTCAAGAGTCCACATTTAATTATCTTATTTTGGACTGCTGGGGATGTTGTTTTAATTTTTATTAGGTTTTTATGATGAGCTCCTCCTCTGTTTGTTTTATCTTTAAATAATGTAGGTGGACGGGGGACAGACACAGTCTCTATACTTAAGGATTGGGTGGGTGGCTGCCCTAATGGAGGCGCAGAGAAGTGTGTAAGACTGCAGCTCTGCTTCCTGGTCTCAACTCTGGGTTGTCACGGTTTTGGTCGACTAATAAACTTGGCCATGTTTCTAGATATGAGAGCTGCTCCATCCAAAGTGGGATGGATGCCGTCTCTCCTAATCAGACCAGGTTTTCCCCAGAAAGGTGTCCAATTGTCTATGAAGCCCACATCGTCCAATTGTCTATGAAGCCCACATCGTTTGCTGGAAGTAATGTATCCTTCTGTAGACTGAATGTGGGGAAGAAAAGTGTGTGTAGTCTCTACTGGTAGGATATAGTTCCCTCCACACATTTATGATGCCCAACTCTCCCATTAATAAATGTACTTTTCTGGCCAGAGACCTAGATAGACGACTCTATCATGTTAAGTCTGATGTTATTCTAAATGTGTCTATAAAATCACCATTCACTCCCTGGTGGAGCATTCATTCAAACATTCAATAGTTATTTCATCACCTTCTATCTTCCCTGTGATCTTAATAAATCTTCCACCTCATCTTTACTTTCTGATATATGTTCATAATTAAGTGTGTTTAATATAAGAGTAACAACTCCTCTCGTGGCCTGATTTATGTGAAGAAAAGAATACATGTCTAAAATCATTGTTTTGTGTTTCTTAAAGGAAAGCTATTTGTGCTTTCTCTTTTTTCAATTTTGACAGAATCTTGCTTCTCTCAAGTTGATTCAAAATCCTACTGACATTGAATGAAATTATTTTCACTGGTCCACCTTGCATTTTGTTCTAACTAAAGGAAAAGAATCACTTCTAGACAAATAGTAACAATCCCTTCTCAACAAATGAACACAAGAAAAAATCTGAACTAGAATAATAAGTATCTTGAACATAGAACCTTTTAACTCTTTTAACATCTCACTAACTTTCCTAAATGGATCAGAGGACCCTCCTCTGTGAAAAAATTCCCCTCATTTATGACTTGACCATGTTGTTTAACTCGTTTTGTCTATTAACATATTTTTATATATTAACTTTTAAGCTGATCTGTTCGGCAATCACCATTTCTCCTTTCAGACAGTCTTCTTTGGTTTGAAGTCAGTTTGTATTTTCAGTTTGGTCACGTCTGAAAGCTTACAGTTTCTCCTTGAAACCTGTTACTCCGCTGGTCCAAGTTGTGTGACTCCCCACACTAGCTGCCATGTCCACACCAAATCCTCGCCATCAGGGATTCCAGTTGTGGGATTACACTGACCGGCAATCCCTGGTCCACTAGAGCTGACCTTGCCTCCTCCATTGTATCATAGGTTTTTGTCCTTCCTCATAGAAGATTCTCAACCAAGCAGGGTACAGGGTCAGGAATTTTATGTTGTTTTCCTTCAGGACCTTTTGTTCCTCCGCATATTCCCTCCGTCTGACCAAAATCCCCGGTGCATAGTCATGGTCGAGGCTGATTTTGCAGTTTTGCCAGGTGAAGCCTTTCTTTTGAGCACTTGAGCACAACAATTTGCGAAATTTATGAAAATCTAACAAATGGTATTTCTTATGACAGTCCAGTCCTGCTAAGTAAACTGGAAGCCTCTGCACCCGTGGCCTTCATCGCTAAGTTTAAAGTCTTTATTGTTAACTAGCAGTCAAGTCAAGGACACCATCTGTGTTCCAGCTCAGCAACATTAACTGCATTATTCTTTTCTCTTCCTTTTCCCCACCAACTCCAGATCAACCGTCTAAACCACTACCTCCACCTTTACCCTACCGCCACCACCTCGTCTGCCCAAGGACCTCACCACCTCACCACACTGTTAGGAGAGAGATGATTAGACTGTGTAAGGCCGCCATCTACTGGACAGCATCATGATCTTTCAACAAAATGTTGTAAACAGAAGAAACTACAATAAGAGAAGAACCCTGTAACCGTGTGTGTGTGTGTGTGTGTGTGTGTGTGTGTGTGTGTGCGTGTGTGTGTGTTTGGTGGTTATGGTTATGGTGGTAGTATTTAGTCGTACACACTATATTATTACTGTGCAATAGGCCTCATGGTGCTGCTGTTAGTGACTGTATGTCTCCCGTACAGACAGACAGACAGACAGACAGCTGCAGAGCCGCGCACACGTACCGGGACCTCGTCTGATGGTCTGTGACGATCGTCCGGCTCCCGACGCTGCAGCCTGACAGCAGACAGGCAGGTTGACGTAGGAAACAGTGGGTCAGCACGTCAGAGGGTGACATACAGCGGATGACTGGACTCAGAGCAAAGTGCAGACAGGAAGCTACTTCTGCAACTTTGTCTTCATGATCACCGACGCACGCCATAATGCAGCGGTGGTATCGGCGTTATGGTGAAGTCCGGGGGCGGCTATCGCTCTTGCCGATTGCCACTTTCTATTTTTTGACATTAAGTGTCGCACCTGTGATGTTACACCCGCAGTGTTTGGACTTTAAACCGCCCTTCCAACCGCAAAGGCAGCTGGAGTTTTGCGTAATGTACAAAGAGTTTGGCTGCTGTGATTATGAGAAAGACCAGCAGCTGATGGCAAAGTACTACCAGATTATGGATAATTTTGATTATTATGGATATGCCAACTGTGCTGGGTTTGTCCTGGAGCTGATCTGCCAGGTAGGCATGCATGGACAAAGGTCACTTGGCAAAAAGTCCCCATCATGAGACATTAGCCTGACCAAACAGCACACCACATTACTGTTATATAAATACTGACTTAGCTCATAATATGATCTTAAAATGAGTGTTACACATGAGCTGTCATTATCATCGATCTCCTAACTCATCTAACTCCTGACTCATTTTAAGCTTCCCCTTCCTCTTTGTTCATCACACGGTTGGTTGTGCTTCCATGTGCACTTGGTACATTTCTGAAAGAAAGAAAATCTAATGAATTAACAGGGTAGTCTGCTATGAGTTTCCTTTGTTAAAGCTGCTATTTCAATATGCTAACAAGCAACTTTGATTTATATGAAAGGTGTCGGCCATTATGATGAACCCACATATAATTATCCCCTGATTCTGCATTTCTCTTCAGCGAGAGAGGGAGAACAGACCAAAACAGAGCTAAAAATAATTGAATATTCCAAAAAAATCACCTAATACAGGTTTAGGGAGATGTATATTGCACATTGTACTCAGTCTTCCTCTTTACTTTCTCTCCTCTCCTCCTAACCATTCTTTTTCTGTCTGTCCAGGAATGCTCCCCCTATGCAGCTCACCTCTTTGATGCTGAGGACCCACACACACCAGTCAGGACTATCCCTGGCCTTTGTCCAGACTACTGTTCCCAGTATTGGAAGAAGTGCAGGGACACCATCCCTCTCCTGTCTGACCACCCACACATAGCTAAAGTCAAAGAAGACCAGACAAATCTCTGTTGGTACCTGGAGCTAGACGATATGGACTACTGCTACCCACACCTCCTCAGCAACCAGAAACTCACTCAGAACCTTGGTCGGGTTCAGTCAGACTCAGACGGCTGTCTGCAGCTGTGCCTGGAAGAGGTTGCGAATGGGCTACGGAACCCACTCGCCATGGTGCATGCCAACGATGGCACGCACCGGTTCTTTGTGGCAGAACAGGTGGGATTGGTGTGGACGTACCTTCCTGACCGGTCCAAACTGGAGAAACCATTTTTGAACATTACCAAGGCGGTGCTAACATCATCATGGGAAGGTGATGAGAGAGGGTTTCTGGGACTCACCTTTCACCCCCAGTACAAGTACAACAGGAAGCTTTATGTGTATTACTCAGTGGAGGTGGGTTTTGATGAGAGGATCAGGATCAGTGAGTTCCTTGTGTCAGCCAATGACATGAATGTGGTGGATCACACCTCTGAGCGGTATGTATGGACTGTAGATAGATAGATAGATAGATAGATAGATAGATAGATAGATAGATAGATAGATAAATAGATAGATAGATAGATAGATAGATAGATAGATAGATAGATAGATAGATAGATAGATAGATAGCATAACTGCAATATATAATATGTACATATATATGTGTGTGTATATATATATATATATATATATACACACACACATATATACACACATATATATTATATATACAATATGATATATAGTATATGTATAATATATGCATAATAAATACTTGACTATGCAAGATATACATACTATAAATAATATACTATGAATATTAAAATATGTCAATATAATGTGCAAAAAGACAAGAATATACTATAAATAAGATATATAATACCAATACGGTTAATATTAACACATATCACATATGATATGAAGTATATGTTCCAGTATTTGGAGTGGAGTATTGTACAGGGTACAGAGTGCAAAAGGTGACAGGTAGATTTAGTCCAGTTCTGTAGTGGCTCTGACAGAGGTAGATGAGTTATATAGTCTTATTGCAGTAGGGAGGAACGATTTTCTGTATGGTTCCTTAGAGCAGCGGGGTTGAATGAGTCTGTTGCTGAAGCTGCTCTTTAGCTTGTCCAGTGTTTTGTGGAGGGGGTGAGAGGCATTGTCCATGATTGCCAGCAGTTTTGCCAGCATCCTGTCCTCCACCACCTCCTCCAGGGTAACAAGCTTAGAGCCAACAACAGACTCTGCCTTTCTGATCAGTTTGTTCAGTCTGTTGGCATCCTTTGCCTTGATGCCCGCACCCCAGACACATTTCAAACTGTGCATGCAGAGGAACAGACTTCCCTATTTCTTTTTCTCTTTTTTGCCATGTCCACTTTACTTCCAGGGTTATTCTTGAGATCGATGAACCAGCATCAAACCACAACGGAGGGCAACTTCTATTTGCAGATGATGGCTACTTGTACATCTTCACAGGAGATGGTGGAATGGCAGGAGACCCATTTGGAAAATATGGGAATGCCCAGAACAAGTAAGATGTCTTTAAAAAACTGAATCTAGCCACCTTCAAATGATCTGAAGTAGCAAAGATGTACCCAACTTTTGAAAATGCAGCACAGAACTCCAGGCATACTGTTAGATTCATGTTTAGTTACAATATAGAAAGCGGAATATGATGTTTCTGTGCATTTCATATTAAAAGTGACTTTTCTATACTGCCACATCTACTTTAGGTCAGCTCTGTTGGGTAAAGTTCTCCGAATTGACGTGGATGACAATGAGAAAGGTCCATTGTACAGAATTCCTCCAAATAACCCCTTCATACATGAGCAGGGAGCACGACCTGAGATTTATGCTTACGGTGTCCGCAATATGTGGAGGTGTTCTGTGGACCGGGGCGACCCTCACACGAAACAGGGCAAAGGTCGCATCATCTGCGGGGATGTGGGCCAGAACAAGTTCGAAGAGATCGACATCATCGAGAAAGGTCGGAACTATGGGTGGAGAGCCAAAGAGGGCTTCTCCTGCTACGATAAGAAGCTGTGTGCCAACAGCTCACTAGGTAGGCAGTTCCTGTGATCACAGATGCCAGCATGGTTACTAATGGCTTACCCTCTTCCAACTGCAAACAGCAGTGGTTTCCAATTGTATTTGTGTGAGCAAAGGTTAAGAATCTGGAGGCCAAGTTTTTCATTACACACAATCACCATGATGGCTCTCTCCAGACAGGAAAAAGTAACTAGTGTCACTTTTCCTGTCTGAATTGAATGAACTACTGTAATGTTGGAAAGAAAGCTGTACGCTCTTGGCCACTGGTAGTACTAGTCACCAATCTTTTTTCTACTGCCACGCATTAAAGGAGATAAACTGATAATTACAATGAAACTAACCGCATCTACTTCAGGAAACTCACTGTGTATGTCCTGTAAGCAGAATCTGGATCATCCTGTAGATAAAGTGGACAGCTATATAATCAGTGACCATAAAATGTTAACTGTTATGCGTTGAATTATTAAATAACTAATCAATTTAAAGCATTAAATTGTTCACGGTCCTTATAAGTCACTTCAAACATCCTGTGTTAGTTCTTGTTTCAAGTCAAGATGATGATGCTTTAGGGTCAGGATAAAGCAGTGGTTCTCAGATTCCGGGAGATTGGATCTCATTTGTGGGCGTCAGGGAGCTGCTATCAATATGCAGGAGACTCCTGGAACTTCCGGGAGAGTTGGGATGTCTGGATAAAGATAGGCATAAAAAGGAAAATTTCCTCCCATTTGGCGCACCCCACCTGTCTCATCTCTATTCCCCACCAGTGGGGCGCGCCCCACACTTTGAGAACCGCGGGGGTTAAAGCATCATGATATACAATAGAGAGAGAAGGATCTCTATTCTACTTTCAAATAATGTGCTAAAAATGAATTAGAAAATAAAATGGGATCATATATTCTTGCTTAAATTAGTACATATAATACTTAGAATCCATTTCCATCAGATATACATAGATGTGATCTCATTTGGGCACATAACCATGAGTTATACACTTTGACTGATCCATTTATATTTTCACTAATAAAAGCATGTGGCTTTATTGTTAACAAATGACTAACAGTTGGTAGAAACTGTAATTTCAATAATGACTTACACACATTTTCACAGATGATGTCCTGCCTATTTATGCATATCCTCACAAGATGGGCAAGTCAGTGACTGGTGGCTATGTGTACAGAGGCTGTGAATACCCCAACCTGAACGGCATGTATATATTTGGAGACTTCATGAGTGGGTAAGGTTTAATCTAGTTAATAGCATATTTTCTTTACAAGATAATGATGTCAGACCTGAATATAACTGCTGCAAGCTGCCTGCAATATCTGCATTTCAGAATTTCAGAAATCACATTAGTTGATCAACTTTCTTTTCTTTGTAGATAAACATTTGACATACTGCATGCACAGCAAAAATGTTCACTTTACTAAACAATTGTTGTTAATTACTCGTGTCTATGTGTCTTCAGTAAAAATCCACTAGTTTTAGGGAAAAAACTACTTTTGAAACTCTAAAAAACTTAATTATAGTGTCATCACATACTCTAAAATGTGTTATCATAAAAATGATCATGAAAATTCTCTGTCTCTGTTATTTGTAATGAAATAGTATACACTGTTTGTCTATTGTAGATACTTTTACTTGGAATACTTCTTCCACCACAGATGTACTGTGTAATAAAACACATGAATGCATGTAACACTGTTTAAAAGCACTTTAGGAAATGTAGGAAAGCATAAACAAAAGTAGAAGAAGACAATACTGGTTGGTACGGAAGAAAAGTTCACACAAGGCTACACCATAAAGTAACACTGCACTGCACATTAGAGATTGAGGGTTTGATCCTTCTCCAGGCGTTTGATGAGTCTACAGGAGGACACAAACACAGGGCAATGGAAATACAATGAGATCTGTATGGGAATGGGCATTACTTGCGCCTTTCCTGGACTCATCAACAACTACCACCAGTACATCATCTCTTTCGCAGAGGATGAAGCTGGTAACGCATGAACACATGCACAACACAAATTCATTGTAATTTTGAAATATGTTTTCTTGTGTATCCTCCTGGAATAATGTTTTATTTCTTTTCTCTCAGGCGAGCTATACTTCATGTCAACTGGAGTACCAAGTGCTACATCACCTTCAGGAGTCGTTTATAAAGTGGTGGATCCCTCAAGGTCAGTAATACAATCATTACTTTGGTTCTTTCTACTTCTTCATCATCTTGTGTAATTTTTCATATACAGTGACTGCTCACTGTATATAGGGTTAGGTTTAGAGTTAGGGTTACATCTGGTCATAGTTAAAAAAAAAACAACAAAAAAAAAACAAAAAACAGGCATGTCATTCTTCTCTGTGAGCCCAAGGGATGTGCAGTATCATGATCATACTTGGCTTGGATGTGAGCTTAAGTCTGTGTTTTCTCAGCTGAATTTGAAGGCTATACTGCCTGTTTCTGTTTTGGTAAAGAAGGGAAATGAAGCCGTGTTGGCAGTAGTGTGAAAGGCCTACCATACTAAATCTCCCTTCTCTGACATTGCTTCAGACAGCTCTTGGCTCTCTCTGCATTTCTCTCAGCAGTAGATGGTTGTGTCACCTAATTTGTTTCCCAGCCATCAAGCTCATTTGAACTGTTCCCGACCACAGTAGGGAGCTGCAAGTTAAAAGTCCAGTCTGTCAGAGAACATGGCAGAAATGGTGTGTTTGTGTTCGTGTGTGTGTGTGTGTGTGTGTGTGTGTGTGTGTGTGTGTGTGTGTGTGTGTGTGAACCATGAATTCCTCTATGGTTTTAAATAACTTGATGACTTCCATGAATTGAGTTGATATTTCGAGACTGGGACGTCGCACAGATTTTTTTCTCACAAAAGTCCTTCGAGAATAGATTATTTTTACTTGACTCTAAATTGATCTCTGACTTCATTGGTTCTTGACCATAATCATAAAAAGCAGCAGTATGCCTGGTGTCTTCACCCATCAACTGCTTTCTGCAGTGCAATGCATCATTCTGTCAATACATATATACTAAGATCTCAGAATTCATGGAGAGTAATGAGAACTTGGATGTCACAGACTCCACTTTATAGGAAACTTTCAAAGTTGTGATTCGGGGTCAGTTAATCTCTTTTGAATTGAATCTTCACTGAAAAGAGAAAGGCTGTCAGAAATTGAAACTGAACTATCACAATTGGAACTTGCCTCCAGCCCTTCCACCTCACAAAATATTCTTGAACTAAAATACAAATATAAAACCATCCTATCCAGTCAGGTATGTGACCAACTGTTAGATAGATAGATAGATAGATAGATAGATAGATAGATAGATAGATAGATAGATAGATCATCATAGATCATTTTTCATTGTAATTACACAAAATGTTTCTGTTGACTTGTTGACTGTACACGTGACATCTATTGCACGTCTGTCCGTCCTGGGAGAGGGATCCCTCCTCTGTGGCTCTTCCTGAGGTTTCTTCCACTTTTTTCCCTGTTAAAAGGGTTTTTTGTGGGCAAGTTTTTCCTCACTCGAACCGAGGGTCTAAGGACAGAGGGTGTCACTCCCTGTACAGATTGTGAAGCCCTCCGAGGCAAAATGCATTTTGCGACTTTGGGCTATACACATAAAATTTGATTGATTGATTGATAGATAGCATAACTGCAATATATAATATGTACATATATGTGTGTGTGTATATATATATATATATATGTGTGTGTGTGTGTGTGTATATATATATACACACACACACATATATATATATATACACACACATATACAGTACAGACCAAAAGTTTGGACACACTTTCCCATTCTCTTAAATGAGAAAGTGTGTCCAAACTTTTGGTCTGTACTGTATATATATATATATATATATATATATATATATATAATATGATATATAGTATATGTATAATGTATGCATAATAAATACTTGACTATACAAGATATACATACTATAAATAATCAATCAATCAATCAATCAAGTTCGAGTGAGGAAAAACTTGCCCACAAAAAACCCTTTTAACAGGGAAAAAAGTGGAAGAAACCTCAGGAAGAGCCACAGAGGAGGGATCCCTCTCCCAGGACGGACAGACGTGCAATAGATGTCACGTGTACAGTCAACAAGTCAACAGAAACATTTTGTGTAATTACAATGAAAAATGACAATGGATTACAATGAATGATAAAATGATTACAGTAGCAGTGGAACCTGTGATAGAGATAGAGAGACACAGATGCACAGCAGCAGCAAATCATTAACTAAGTTACTATAAACTGTAATGGAGATCTGGTAACATTAATGACAGTAATAATATATGTAGTGGACGTCATGCAGGACCACAGCAGCAGTCACGATCCACGAGAACCTGCTGGACGAAAGAGCACAGAAACTCCGGGGAAGAAGTTTAGTTAGTAAGATGCATTAATGTACATGTATGACAGACATGTATGTTTACAGATGGTGGTGGTGATGGTGAGAGAGAGAGAGAGAGAGAGGGTTTTCAGTAAAGGGAGATGTGACTGCATCTTCAACCAATACCATGCCTGGCTAGGCATAACCCTGAAAGGAGGAGTCCCCCGGCAGTATAGTCCTATAGCAGCATAACTAAGGGATGACCTGAGCCAGCCCTAACTATAAGCTCTATCAAAAAGGAAAGTCTTAAGTTTACTCTTAAAAGTGTTGACCGTGTCTGCCTCCCGAACCCAAGATGGTAGTTTGTTCCACAGAAGAGGAGCTTGATAGCTGAAAGCTCTGGCTCCCAATCTACTTTTGGAAACTATAGGAACTACAAGGAACCCAGCATTCTGAGAGCGCAGTGTTCTAGAGGGGTAGTAAGGTACTATGAGCTCTTTTAGATATGATGGTGCCTGACCATGAAGAGCTTTGTATGTAAGGAGAAGAATTTTAAATTCTATTCTAGATTTAACAGGTAGCCAATGCAAGGAAGCCAAAATGGGAGAGATGTGATCTCTGATCTTGGTTCCTGTCAGAACACGTGCAGCAGCATTCTGAATTAGCTGCAAAGTCCTAAGAGACTTATTGGAGCAGCCTGATAACAATGAGTTACAATAGTCCAGCCTAGAAGTAACAAATGCGTGGACTAGTTTTTCTGCATCTGCTTGAGATACAAGGCGTCTGATTTTGGCAATGTTACGTAAATGGAAGAATGCAGTCCTTGAAATTTGTTTTATGTGGACATTAAAGGACAAATCCTGATCAAAAACAACTCCAAGATTCTTTACGGTGGAGCTGGAGGCCAGGGTGATCCCATCTAAGGTAACTAAGTCTCTAGAGAGAGGGTCTCTGATGTTTTTGGGTCCAATTACAAGAACTTCAGTTTTGTCTGAATTTAACATCAGAAAATTGAAGGTCATCCAACTTTTTATATCTTTAAGGCATGCTTGGAGTTTAGTTAATTGATTGGTTTCATCAGGCTTGATCGATAAATATAATTGGGTGTCGTCGGCATAACAATGAAAATTAACGGAGTGATTCCTAATAATGTTCCCTAGTGGAAGCATATATAAACTGAATAGAAGTGGTCCGAGTACAGAACCTTGTGGGACTCCATGACAAACTTTGGTATGCATGGAGGATTCATCATTGACAAGAACAAACTGAAAACGATCTAAAAAATAAGACTTAAACCAGCTTAGGGCGGTTCCTTTGATGCCAATTTGATGTTCCAGTCTCTGTAAAAGAATTTGATGGTCAATGGTGTCAAATGCGGCACTAAGATCTAACAGGACAAGTACAGAGATGAGTCCTTTGTCTGATGCCATTAGGAGGTCGTTTGTAACTTTGACTAGTGCGGTCTCTGTGCTATGATGCACTCTAAATCCTGACTGAAAATCCTCATATAAACTGTTCTTATGGAGAAAGTCGCACAGCTGATTGGCTACAGCTTTCTCAAGTATCTTAGAGAGAAAGGGAAGGTTTGATATCGGTCTGTAATTGGCTAAAACCTCTGGATCTAGAGTGGGCTTTTTAAGAAGAGGTTTAATTACAGCTACTTTAAAGGACTGTGGTACATATCCTGATAATAAAGACAGATTAATCATATCCAATAAAGAAGGGCTAACTAGAGGTAAAACATCCTTGACCAGCCTGGTTGGGATGGGATCTAAGAGACAGGTTGACGACTTAGATGAAGAAATTATTAAAGTTATTTGATGAAGGTCGATGGGAGAAAAACAGTCTAAATATATATTAGGTTTTACAGCTGTTTCCAAACTTGCTGTATCAGAATGCAGATCAGTGCCTGTTGAGGGCAAGAGGTGATGAATTTTGTCTCTAATAGTTATAATTTTATCATTAAAGAAGCTCATGAAGTCATTGCTACTTAGACCTAAAGGAATAGATGGCTCAATAGAGCTGTGGCTCTCTGTTAGCCTGGCTACAGTGCTGAAGAGAAACCTGGGGTTGTTCTTATTTTCCTCTATTAATGAAGAGTAGTAGGCTGCTCTGGCACTACGGAGAGCCTTCCTGTATGTTTTAAGATTATCTTGCCAGGCTAAACGAGATTCTTCCAGTTTAGTGGCACGCCATTTGTGTTCAGATTTACGTGCCTCTTGCTTTAAGTTGCGAGTCTGCTGGCTATACCATGGTGGTAGCCTCCTTTGTTTAATTATCTTCTTTTTCAGAGGTGCAATAGAGTCTAGAGTTGTTCGTAATGAGCCTGTAGTACTATCAACAAGATGATCTATTTGTGAGGGGCTAAAGGAAGCAGACAAGTCCTCTGCTACATTGAGACAAGTCATTGAATTCAATACTGAGGGAATCACTTCCTTAAATTTGGCTACAGCACTATCAGATAAACATCTGCTGTAGGAGTTTCTGCAGAAAGGCTTATAGTCCAGTAATATGAACTCAAAGGTTATTAAAAAATGGTCTGACAGAAGAGGATTCTGTGGAAAGACTATTAGATGATCAATTTCGTAATATACTACGAATATAAAAATATGTCAATATAATGTGCAAAAAGACAAGAAAATTGTATAAATATGATATATAATATCAATACGGTTAATATTAACACATATCACATATGATATGAAGTAGATGTTCCAGTATTTGGAGTGGAGTATTGTACAGGGTACAGAGTGCAAAAGGTGACAGGTAGATTTAGTCCAGTTCTGTAATAGTGGCTCTGACAGAGGTAGATGAGTTATAGTCCTATTGCAGTTGTGAGGAACGATTTCCTGTATCGCTCCTTAGAGCAGCGGGGTTGAATGAGTCTGTTGCTGAAGCTGCTCTTTAGCTTGTCCAGTGTTTGTGTCCAGCCCTTCCACCTCACAAAATATTCTTGAACTAAAATACAAATATAAAACCATCCTATCCAGTCAGGTATGTGACCAACTGTTTAAGATCAGACAGAAGCATTTTGAGCTGGGGGATAAGCTCCCCAACTGGCCTAACAGTTAAGAGGTTTTCAATCTAGTAGAGCCAAAAATGAAAATGAAGGTGGGTTGCTGTGGGCGTGTCTATACCTGCCGAATGTAACCGCTGTGAAACAATCAGGAAATAACTTTTTATTTCTCTGATTAATGACAGGTTTATCTAGGCCGTCGCTCGCTCTCTGTGTTGTTACTCTATGTCTCTCTATCAAAGCTCTCTCTCTCTCTCTCTCTCTCTCTCTCTCTCTAATCATTGGACACAAATCAAATTAAACTTCTTCGTGTCATTATATTTTGCAGCGTAAATTGCGAGTCGGACTCAGATTTAGAAGCTGGTACATGAAATAAAGTCAGAACCCACACACAGGTAGATTGTCAGAGTTTAGTCTGTGAATCCACCTGGATAGTCTCTGCTTCAGAGACATTTCAGGCTGTCTGTGGACGTTTGACCGATCTGAGTGTCTGATTGGCTGCCGGAGCGTGACGTGGGGCTCCGTTTTTCCAAAAGTTGAATCTGGTTCAACTTCTCTTGCCGGTCGCCGGCGACGTTTTTTGCGGCGACGCCTGCGTCGTGGTCTGCCGGTGCGGAAACGCACGACCCCCATTGAAAATGAATTGAAAAACGCCGCCGGCGTCCGTTTTGCCTGTCCCTGTCTGAACGCCCACTTAAGGTGATGCACAGGCTTCGGTATTCAAAAACCAAACAGCACAGAATCTTTCCTACAAATTCCTCTTCATGTGACGGATGTAAATCTGCAGAGGGTTGTGTACCCACCTTTTTTGGACATGTCCATAACTGTTAAATTTTTGGTGTGACATATTTAAGTGGTTATCTGATATGTACAGCTGTGTGTTTGAACCTGACCTGGAGATTGCATTTGGGGTTGCTTCTTCTCTAATAAAACACGATGTTTAGGTACAGAACACAATTATCTATGGAATGGTCATTGCAAAGAAAGACTCTGGAAGTCAGATACTCTGCCTCAGTTTAAGATCTGGTTAAGTGAGCTCACCGGTATATTACATATGGAGAAAGTTCAACATGGTATGATGGACAATCTTAATTAATTTTCAGATATATGGCAGCCTTTTCTGGTTCTCCTTGCTAGATATGACACTGACACTGACCAGCCATCCAGCTTTCATTGTTTAGTACTTGTGCTAAGATGCTAGTGCCAGTCATGCAGTAGTGTTACTAATTATTCTTTTTAAATATGCCCTGTGATTGTTTGTTTTTATTTCTATTATGTTTTTTTCCTGATGTGTGTCCCTGATTTTTGTAACCTGTAATCTACAAAATTCTAATAAAGATATATATATATATATATATATATATATATATATATATATATATATATATATATATATATAAGAATGAAGCATTTATATCTACAGACGCTATGGGTCCTCTTCCACAAAGTCCAGCATGATGAACTGCCATGTTTCTACAGTAGCCCAGAACAGACAAACTTAACACTGACTCTCTTTTAAAGAAATATCAAAAATACTGAAAATTTAAAAAAAATTAGATACTTTTGTGTTTACCTGCGTGTATTCTGCTTGTCTTTTCTTCTTGCAACAGAATTTCATTCTGGTTTGTTATTTGTTGTTTTTCAGACGCGCTCCACCAAGACAGTGTCACTATGATCCTCTACCTGTCAGAGTGAAAAGTAACCTTATCAAGTTTGTTCCCCAGGAAAGTGAGTCTACCTCCACAACACTTTGACCTCACTACTGAGTAGTGTGGAAAACTCATGAAATCTGTACCATGCTGTTATATACATAGTTGGCCAAATAATATTCATGTTTTTTAATCACTCTTCCACTAGCATTAATCAGCATCGAGCCACCAAGCAAAAATGAGGATGTGCCACAACCCACAGAGTCCACTGACTGGCTCAGAGAGCTCATAGACAGTTTGGATGAAGTAGGACCAGGCCCAACCACCCCTTTGCCAACCACAACTACACCTAAACCACCCAGACATCCAAGGCGGAAAGGCAGACGCAGAAAGGGCAAACCCAGAGTGCAGGGTGCGCCTGAACTCCAGAATGGAGCGGTGAGACTGGTTGGGGATGAACAAGGCCGCAGTGACCATGGACGGGTGGAAATCTACATAGACGGGGAGTGGGGCACCGTGTGTGATGACCTATGGACCATCAAGAATGCTGCAGTGGTTTGCCAACAGCTAGGCTTCCGGTATGCTCTAAAGGCAGCCAAGAATTCAGAGTTTGGAGAGGGGAAGGATCTGCGGATTCTTCTTGATGATGTTCAGTGTGATGGGACTGAGTCCAGCCTGCTGAACTGCAAACACGGTGGTGTGGGAACACATAACTGTGCCCACTATGAAGATGCCGGGGTGATCTGTAGCAACTCGGACTACGTTGTAGAAGTCTAAATGTTTGATTGCTATGAAATCAGAGCTAATTATAATTAATTGAATCCACGCTAAATGTCTGTCTTTTCAATAAGAATTTTCTCCTTCCCTTGATCAAGCATACCAACACATAGCACATAGCGATGTGCCATCAAATTTCCAGCAGCATAAATCTTAAGTGGCATAAATCTGATCTGAAATTGCTGTATTTTGTCAAATAAAAAGGAAAGGGAGAAATCTTGTAGAATACAGCGTAACCACAATGCGTTATGCTTTGAACAAAGTGTATGGCACTGATTATTTTCAGGAAATCAGAATCTGAAGTAGATATAAGTACAGGGGGCACCAACAAGAAAATGATTTAATTAAAGCATCCCAGGAAGTACAAAGGTGGTATTCAGTTCTTTTCCTTTCCAACAGAGCAAGAGTTTATTTTAAGATGTTCATTACAGACTTTAAATTGTTTATGTAGCATTGTTTAATTTAAATGCTCAGCATTGTTGCATTAAGTCTTAAGTGCTTTCTCAGTGATTTGCTATAGTAACAAACGTGTTGAATGTTGATGTATTTCATTGGTAAATCATTGGAATTAAAGCTTTTAGCCTGCTGACTTCCCAAACAGGTAGCCTGTCTGATAAATGGACATTTGAGAGCGAGCGCTGCTTTTTCAGAGGAGAAGAAGAGTTTGTAACCACGTCACATATCAACATGTTGCTCAAACCTGCGGACGAACAAAAACTTAGTTCGTGTCTGTTGACTTCAGCTAACCTGTCATGTTTTACTCATGAGTCACCCAAGGTTAGTTGTCTAGGTCCGCGGTTCTCAAAGTGTGGGGCGGAAAATTTTCCTTTTTATGCCTATCTTTATCCAGACATCCCAACTCTTCCGCATATTGATAGCGGCTCCCTGACGCCCGCAAATGAGATCCAGGGTGCGGTCGAATAGTCAAATTTGCTTAGGAACCTTCCTAACTGAGTGAAATGACCCGGAAGTATTAACGTAGCCGCCATGATAAGAGCTGTTCGAATTCTCAAACTGTTAAGGAAAGGAGCTTCAGTGCTTCCTTTATTATCTCATTTAGCATAGGATACACCGGACCATCCTTTAGGAAAGGAAAGGAGGTAATGCCGCCCCACAATTCCTTGTGGTAGCGACAAAAAATCGGCGCACTGTTCCAACCAACCACTATTCACAACCAGACATAAGAAAGACACCATTAATGTATTTAAACAGTGTGATGCAGCCTGCAGCAGAGAGAGCGTGTGAATATGAACATGATATAAAACTTTGAACATTTTAATTTAAATTTTAAATTTTAATTTAATTTAATTTAATTCAATTGTTTTTTAAAAACTTTGATCATGAAGTGTGTTCTGTTGTTGACTGTGGAGCTGCGTTCACACACAGAGTAAAAACTGTTTGTAACTGTGACATCCAGCGTCCTGCAGACCATCATGAAGTTACCGTTGATTATTAATCATATATCTTTGCCATAACTTGCTAATATGTTTCAATATGAGTGGACGGGAGGGTGAGCGACCATACCAGCGTAACAAACACTTAATTTGACTTCTGTGACAGGTGGACAATATTCATTTATTATTTGAATTCTGACGTTGATAATGAAGTCACATTTTTCACCGGGTTGTCCACGCTTATATTTCCTGCATTAAACTACATGCTAAGAGCGCACGGGGAGTATCTAGTAAGTATCTCAGATGCGCGTTTTGTAGTCCATCTTCTGGACTTTGTAGTTTTACCACAGGTCACGTCAATAACATTCGCCGTCACATTATAATGACGTAGTCTAAGTGTAAGTGCAGTCGGATTCTCTGAACACTGCGGTCGTCTTCTCCTAACTCCTTATGAATTCTCCGTCACATCTTTCCTTGACCTCGTGACGTTTTCTATCGAGGTCAAGGAAAAGTGGTTAGGAAAGGACTTAAGAGCTAATTTTTTTGACTATTCGACCGTACCCCCAATCTCCCGGAATCTGGAGCAAGACCGCGCACTAGACTAGAGAGTGACTGCGCGCGTGTGCGTGTGTATAAATGCAGCGCGTGTGAGAGCGAAGCGTCCTTATAGCTGTGTGTTGCCGCTTAGTAGACCGATCACCCCAAGTGTAACAAATTGCCCCTTGTCCAGAGTGGGGAATGAACGAAAAAGTTTGAGAACCACTGGTCTAGGTGATATATGCTTCATATAAAATAGAGAGTTTCTGCTCGGCTGACGTTGGCTCCATAGCTCAGTGGTTAGAGCACTGGTCTTGTAAACCAGGGGTCGCGAGTTCGATCCTCGCTGGGGCCTTGTGGTGTTTGGCTTTTACAGCTAACTGCAAAACTGCTGTTTGTTAGCATAGTGGTAGTGGCAATTCATAAAAAAGCAAGTAAAGAGCAGTTATACAGCTCGATCGCGTCCTGAACAGATTTCCTAATCAACAGGACATGGTTGGTTCATTAGTTTCACAACCCAAGCCGCACCTGAGTATTCAGGTGATTCATTGTACTATGGGATGTGACGTAGGCCTACCACAAGAGAATCGTAACGCACTGAGGTACTTCTCTGTGTGTGCGCGCAGACAACATCCAGGGAAAAAGAGACAGAGGAAGTATAATAAGCAGAGAGGAAGTGGACTGTCAAGACGCAGGTTTGATGTGAGCACCAACCGACCTCAGAGCTCAGGTCAGCACAGAAGCTGCTGTCATGAGGTCTCTGTCTGTCTTTGGGTTCCTGCGTCACTCAAACTAACTTTGGTGATCCTGAATAATACCCCGTATGATGCAGCTGGTATCATCTGTCTGTTCACACTGAACTCTACAGCTTGTTCACCACTACGATACAAGACACAGAATCAGAACCATGAATTATTACATTATTGTAACTCAGGAGGACTTTTGTTATGATCCTGTAGTACTGATGACTGATTAGATTAGATTATACTTTATTTATCCCACAACAGGGAAATTCTTTTGTTTCAGCAGCAAGGGTGTAATATACACTACAGAAGTACAATATTGGATAAAAATAAAAATAGAAAGGGCAAAACAACAACAGACCAAAGTATCATTCAGCCTATACAGTAAATAAGAAAACCAAAAACAAACAACATACAAGTGTACAGATGTGCAAGGATAAGTACTAAAGGTGAAAATGGCATAATATAAATAATAATAAGGCAGAGGTAAGTGGTATGATATAAATAACACTGCAAAGATAAGTGACAGATATAAATAATATTGCAAAGGTAGTGTCATAAAATAGTAGTATTACAAACGTAAAGTGGCAAGATATAAGTAATATTGCACATGGTAAATAGATGGATGGAGATATAAATACAGATAAAAATTAAATAAATATAAAATAAAGCTATGGTGAGTATTGATCAGTGATCTGATTGATCAGTGGTCTAGTTAGTGACACATTTTGATATGATATTAATCTCTGACAGTGACAGTGAAGCACTGACAGTATAATTAGTAAAATTAGGTTAAAACCATCACCTTCATGATACCAGAAACCTGAGCTAAGCCCCCCTATCTTATCAGGTTGCAGTGTTTGTGTATGTATGCTATGTATCTATAGGTTAGTAGGTTAAAGGGACACTTCATATTTAAAGCAGACATGTTATTTTATCTATAGTATAGGTCAGTGAATGTCAACTGGCGGCCCGCGGGCCACATCCGGCCCGCCAGAGCTTTCCATCTGGCCCCCAGAATATTACTGGATTCAGGAATAGCCTAGTGAAGAGGAAAAAGTGTTTCCACATTTTTCTTTAAGTGATATGAAACAAACGCCCTCAGAAAAGTAGCTTGTGCCATAGCCCGCCTCCAATCAAAAATGACGATAAACGCGTTTCTCTTTTATTGTTTCACGTCTGTCAAAATTATCCTTTATTGGGCTTCATTTCCCCACACAATAGCGCACTATTGCAGTGTCTCAATAACAACCGTCAACATAACAGAAAAGAGCATTGTAAGTGCAAGCTTTGCACATCAGCAAATAGATACAAACGACAAATAAAAGCGTCAGGCCGTCAGTTATGAGAAATGTTACTCTTTACATCATATTAAAGTAGCCTGTAATCCAACAAATAAATAAGAAGTAAAATCAAGAAAATCACAAAACTGAAATACTCACGTTTGGTTAATGGGAGAAGTGACATTTCCCCTCCGACACTATCTTTTTAACATCGGGCTTGACAGCTGTTATGCCTGCCTTATGCGCCTGCAGTCCTAGTTCATTTTTCACAGCTTCACAGGTGTATGTTGATCCTAACATGGTGGGCACATACATGGCCAATGTCTTCAGTGTATCATACTTTTGGGGACAAGCTACCCAAAAGGCGCTCAAGCTTTCAGCACCACGGAGAGCAGGCTTCATGTCACCAGCGGCCTGGATGTCAATCAGTTCACTGTGATTGGCCGCCTCGTCCGGCGGCATCACCTTCCCACCTTAGCAGTTGACAGCCTCATGAATATGAAGCCTAAAATACTGTTTTCGCCCCCTAGTGGCTTGCTACCGTACAAGTAATATGAGTCTGTTAACACTGACAAAGGCTAAAAAATAACATACATTTCAAAGGCAAATTGATATATGAAAAATAATATATTACTTAGGATACAATATTAATTTAATTTTACGAGAGCGTCTGGCCCTGATGGTGTCTGCCGAGAAAAATTCTGGCCCTTGGACAAATGTAGTTGATGACCCCTGGTATAGGTTCTTGCCTGTCTAAGTACATAAATTTGAATTAGAGATGGAGAGTCTAATGTTGAAAAACAGAGACTAAATAAAAACAAGACCAGTCTCAAATATTCCATGATTGCAATATGTGGAGTAAATACGAAGACAGAGTCTAAACTACAGCCCGTTTATTCTATCCGGTCACTGTTTGAGGGATCTTTTCAGTGTTGTGAGGGTCATTGATATGCTGAACAGGACCTGGCGCCATGATTATCCACCCGACAGCCTGCCAGTTTGTGGCTTTGGTTTGGCTCTATTTCTCACCCTGGTTCTCAGCATCCAGTTTGATATGCCCTGAATCTCATCAGGTTTTGTATCTCATACATAAACAGTATATACAATATATGCATACTATACTGTTTTGGTTGTTTGTCTAGTCGTGGAAGGATGAGTTGTGTTCTCTTCCATTAAATTGTTCCTGCTCTCCTCAATTTTGTCTCCCACTGTGTATTACAGTGTGAATTTAGTTTGAGTTTATTTGCTATGGTGACAAACACGGTGACAAAAATGTCAATGATAACACAAAGTCCAAGACTTATTGCAGTAGTGGTAATTGCTATAAAGACAACAAAGGTGTAAGAGTCTAGGTGACATCATGCTTCTGACAAAACGCAAGTCATACCCCTGTCAGCAATAAATGTCTCCAATTCATACATTCCAAAAAACAATCATTACATCACATAAAAATGTAACACTATTTAGCTTAATCTCTGGCTTAATAGTGTTATCCCAACTAAACCACAGAATGCATTCTTTCTTAAGAAAAGCAATGAAAATTCAAAGAAATTGTCCTTCAGTCTAAGCAGATTCATGATACAGGTCAGAACCACAAAATACTAAACAAATATTTAATTAGCACGCAGTTCCAATTCCACAAAAAAGGCAAACCAGTCTGATAACCAGGGAGAAAATCAGTCATATGAAAGCACTTTCCTTTATTTGCTCCAGTTTGCCCCAGTATGTGTGACATGCCGCTGGGTGGCAGTGTTGTTTCATCCAAAGCTACATCTTGATACTTTGTTCTTGATACTTGACAGCATTATATGTGTGTTTTCCTTACCAGAAGGCAAAAGAAGATTTTTTGATGTATAATGTAAGAGCAGTCTGCATGTAAGTCACCCACTGTTCCCTACCACAAGGAAAAGTACATGAAACCTGAATGCTTAAAACAAATTTCTCAGCCAGTGGTGAAATGCATGTCTGCTTAGTGTTGCTTTCGAGTAAAACACTAAAAACTACAAAACTTCCAATCACTTCTCAGTTAACCAAAGGATTTATGATCTTTTCAGTTTTAATTTAAGTCAAAACAACCACCAAAAGTGAATTTAAGATTTTTTCCTTTTTTCAACATATAATAAACCATGTGAAGGTCTGTGGCTTGTGGTGTAGAACCTCAGGCCAGACAGGGACAGGGACAGGGAAATCGGCAACCAGTGGTGGGGGAGTGCGGTGGTGGGGGGGTGAGGGGAGCTGAAGTGGGTTGCTGTGGGCGTGTCTATACCTGCTGAATGTAACCGCTGTGAAACAATCAGGAAATAACTTTTTATTTCTCTGATTAATGACAGCTTTATCGAGGCCGGTGCTTGCACTTTCTGTTACCAAAGCGCTCTCTCTCTCTCTCTCTCTCTCTCTCTCTCACTCTCTCTCTAATCATCAGACACAAATCAAATTAAACTTCTTCATGTCATTATATTTTGCGGCGTAAATTGCGAGTCAGACTCAGATTTAGACACATGAAATAAACAAAGTCAGAACACACACACAGGTAGATTATCAGAGTTTAGTCCGTGAATCCACCTGGATAGTCTCTGCTTCAGATTTTCCCACTCTGGGACCCGTTCTCAAAAAATCACGGTTTCACACCTCGAAAAAGCCGGATCCGTCTGGACGCGAGGCCGAAACGATAAAGTATTTATGCGGATTCGACAAAAACGTACTCGTGTGGACGGGCCCTCTATTGCACCTCTGAAAAAGAAGATAATTAAACAAAGGAGGTTAACACCATGGTATAGCCAGCGGACTTGCAAATTAAAGCAAAAGGCATGTAAATCTGAACGCAAATGGCGTGCCACTAAACTGGAAGAATCTTTTTTAGTCTGGCAAGATAATCTTAAAACATACAGGAAGGCTCTCCGTAATGCCAGAACAGCCTATTACTCTTCATTAATAGAGGAAAATAAGAACAACCCCAGGTTTCTCTTCAGCACTGTAGCCAGGCTAACAGAGAGCCACAGCTCTATTGAGCCATCTATTCCTTTAGGTCTAAGTAGTAATGACTTCATGAGCTTCTTTAATGATAAAATTATAACTATTAGAGACAAAATTCATCACCTCTTGCCCTCAACAGGCACTGATCTGCCTTCTTACACAGCAAGTTTGGAAACAGCTGTAAAACCTGTAAAACCTCTAGTTAGCCCTTCTTTATTGAATACGATTAATCTGTCCCAGGGTCCTTTAAAGTAGCTGTAATTAAACCTCTTCTTAAAAATCCCACTCTAGATTCAGAGGTTTTAGCCAATTACAGACCGATATCAAACCTTCCCTTTCTCTCTAAGATACTTGAGAAAGCTGTAGCCAATCAGCTGTGTGACTTTCTCCATAAGAACAGTTTATATGAGGATTTTCAGTCAGGATTTATAGTGCATCATAGCACAGAGACCGCACTAGTCAAAGTTACAAATGACCTCCTAATGGCATCAGACAAAGGACTCATCTCTGTACTTGTCCTGTTAGATCTTAGTGCCGCATTTGACACTATTGACCATCAAATTCTTTTACAGAGACTGGAACATCAAATTGGCATCAAAGGAACCGCCCTAAGCTGGTTTAAGTCGTATTTCTTAGGTCGATCTCAGTTTGTTTACGACAATGATGAATCCTCCATGCATACCAAAGTTTGTCACGGAGTTCCACAAGGTTCTGTACTACGACCACTTCTATTCAGTTTATATATGCTTCCTTTAGGGAACATTATTAGGGAATCACTCCATTAAGTTTCATTGTTTTGCCGATGACACCCAATTATATTTATCGATCAAGCCTGATGAAACCAATCAGTTAACTAAACTCCAAGCATGCCTTAAGGAAATAAAAAGTTGGATGTACTACAATTTTCTGATGTTAAATTCAGACAAAACTGAAGTTCTTGTAATTGGACCCAAACACCTCAGAAACTCTCTTTCTAGAGACTTAGTTACTTTAGATGGGATCACCCTGGCCTCCAGCTCCACCGTAAAGAATCTTGGAGTTGTTTTTGATCAGGATTTGTCCTTTAATGTCCACATAAAACAAATTTCGAGGACTGCATTCTTCCACTTACATAACATCGCCAAAATCAGACGCATCGTGTCTCAAGCGGATGCAGAAAAACTAGTCCACGCATTTGTTACTTCTAGGCTGGACTATTGTAACTCTTTGTTATCAGGCTGCTCCAATAAGTCTCTTAGGACTTTGCAGCTAATTCAGAATGCTGCTGCTCGTGTTCTGTCAGGAACCAAGATCAGAGATCACATTTCTCCCATTTTGGCTTCCTTGCACTGGCTACCTGTTAAATCTAGAATAGAATTTAAAATTCTTCTCCTTACATACAAAGCTCTTCATGGTCAGGCACCATCATATCTAAAAGAGCTCATAGTACCTTACTACCCCTCTAGAACACTGCGCTCTCAGAATGCTGGGTTCCTTGTGGTTCCTATAGTTTCCAAAAGTAGATTGGGAGCCAGAGCTTTCAGCTATCAAGCTCCTCTTCTGTGGAATAAACTACCATTTTGGGTTCGGGAGGCAGACACGGTCAACACTTTTAAGAGTAAACTTAAGACTTTCCTTTTTGATAGAGCTTATAGTTAGGGCTGGCTCAGGTCATCCCTTAGTTATGCTGCTATAGGACTAAACTGCCGGGGGACTCTCTCTCTCTCTCTCTCTCTCTCACTCTCTCTCTCTCTGGGTTGTGCCTAGTCAGGCAAGGTATCTGAAGATGTAGTCACATCTCCCTTTACTGAAAACTCTACTCAAACCTTCTCTCTCTCTCTCTCTCTCCCTCTCTCACCATCTGTAAACATACATGTCTCATTAATACATGTTAATGCATCTTACTAACTAAACTTCTTTCCTGGAGTTTCTGTGCTCTTTCGTGCTGTGGTCCGTCATGACGTCCACTACATATATTATTACTGTCATTATTGTTACCATATCTCCATTACAGTTTATAGTTAGTTAATGACTTTCTGCTGCTGCTGTGCATCTGTGTCTCTCTATCTCTATCACAGGTTCCACTGCTACTGTAATCATTTTATCATTCATTGTAATTCATTGTCATTCTATAATTCATTGTAATTGTACAATATGTTTGTGTTGATTTGTTCTGTACATGTGACATCTATTGCACGTCTGTCCGTCCTGGGAGAGGGATCCCTCCTCTGTGGCTCTTCCTGAGGTTTCTTCCACTTTTTTCCCTGTTAAAAGGGTTTTTTGTGGGCAAGTTTTTCCTTACTTGAACCGAGGGTCTAAGGACAGAGGGTGTCACTCCCTGTACAGAGTGTGAAGCCCTCAGAGGCAAAATGTGTTTTGTGAATTTGGGCTATACAAATAAAATTTTATTTGATGATTTGTCTCATTGTAACCTTTCTACCTAGAAATACACTTTTGACAGACTAATGACAGAATTTATGTATGTAACCTGTATACTTTTTTCTTTAAATGAACTTAGTGTTTTGTTTCGCCTGATAATGTCTCTTTTCATACAACTGACCTATAGAATGTGTTTTCTAAATAGTAGTAGACTGCCCTATAGATGCCATTGACACCATATGTCACATACATTCAATTCAATTCAGTTGTCACATATAATCATTCGGGAAAAAGTGAAATGGATTTCCATAACCTTCTACAATTTGTTTAATTAAAAAAATATTGGACAAATAGAAAATTGTAGCTGCTGTAGATGCTGTTCCCCATTTGATTGGAGTATGATTTCAACAGGTGGCCAATTCTTTTATAAATTCCATACTGTCTCTGAGTTCTTTACCTGTGGCTCTCAGCTCAAAGCCCACTGGGACTTGCTTAAGTCATAAATCTCTAAATTTATCAACATTTTCCTAAAAAAAAACAAACAAACAACGAAAAATATATTAATTACTCAAAGTGATTTGTAGCAGAGTGTCAGATTAATTAACAAGTAACACTTCGTGCTCTAGTGAGTATTTGTGGCAGCAGCACAAAGTATGCAGGGTTGAATCAAAATAAATTACATGTCACCCAGTGCAACAGAGTGGCTCACTGTGCACAACAATGGAACTCTGTGTGAAAGAGAAAGATATCAAGATGCATACACAGTACTCGTTAGTAAATACACGTAATGTTGGTTTGACTTTGCACATGGGATTTATTGATAAAGAGAAATACAGAACATTACCAGACCCAAAAGAACTATGTTATAATAATGTGTATTATGCTGTCTAGATGCTATTTAGTGTTGTTTATGTTTGTATTATGTTTAAACATATTTACAGCAGAAATGCTGTGATAGAAGAAGTGGGTATGAAAAAATAACATTAATCCTCTTCCAAGAATAAGAGATGATGTGGGTCATTGAGCAGAGATGGAGGCTCCAGCTCAGAGTCTCTCATCTCATATTTGCCACCATCTTCGTTAGCTACGTTTCGGGAAGCAAGGGGAGCTAACCTGACTAAACATGTTTCACCAACGTAGCTGACTGGAGTGCATAATAAAACGATACACAAAAGTATAACGGTGGTGGCAGAAAACATACGTACCTTAAATATCAGACGCCAACTCCTCCGATGAGTCGAGGCGGTCTATTCAATGCGTGACAGCAGCTCTGGCCACAGGCGCCGATCCCGTGGGTGCTCCGGTGCTCGAGCACCCACTGAAAAGGTTGAGCACTCACTGGGGGATAGCCATAAAAAATAATAATAATAATAATAATAAAAAAATAAATAAAGTATAAAAAGAATATAGAAGAAAAGGTATATAAAGAATACATAAAACTGCATCTTTAAAATGAACTGCACCTATCTGAATCACATTATCCAATGAAAAGTATTACAGCTCTGTGCATGAGCATAGTCACGTTGCCTAGTGACAGCCAAATATCATTGGCTAACGGTTAGCGACTGACTCAAATATTTTTCTTTCTTTCCGTAACAGTAGGCCACTGTGTATTCTGGAGATTTCATGGGTCAAAAATTGTGTAACGATGAGTATATGAGTTTGTGCTGTGTATGGTGATTAAAAACGTGTAAGTCCCATCGTTGTGTGGGCATGATATGCGCGCATCAGTGCTTGTATAGCCGGTTCAGTGTCACAGCACCATGGACAGTGCTGTTTGTGTGTGTGTGTGTGTGTGTGTGTGTGTGTGTGTCTGTACAGGTGCTGCGTGATCGATAGACAGGGACCGCGTCACTCAGTTTAATCTTGTAAATAAAACTTTCGGCCCGAATTCAATTTTCCCTCTATTGACGTAAACGACGTGAAGTGAAGTGAAGTGAGGAGAGAGAGAGACGGGCGGCGGCTCCTTCCCGACCCAGGACCTTCTCTCTCCCTCTGACCCGCCGGAATAGAACAGCACCCTCTCGGTGTTCCGAGTCATCGGAGGAGTTGGCGTCTGATATTTAAGGTACGTATGTTTTCTGCCACCACCGTTATACTTTTTTGTATCGTTTTATTATGCACTCCAGTCAGCTACGTTGGTGAAACATGTTTAGTCAGGTTAGCTCCCCTTGCTTCCCGAAACGTAGCTGACTGGAGTGCATAATAAAACGATACACAAAAGTATAACGGTGGTGGCAGAAAACATACGTACCTTAAATATCAGACGCCAACTCCTCCGATGAGTCGAGGCGGTCTATTCAATGCGTGACAGCAGCTCTGGCTGATGGCTAGGCGGGATGTTGCGCTGTTGAGATGCCACGGTCGGCTCCACGCTCCAGTCCAATAGGTGGCGGCAATGGCATATAAGCAACTTTGCCTACCACCATTACGACTCAAAGAAGAAGAAGAACTGGCCAATTGGGGTTCTCTGATCCCCGAACAAAGCCCGCCCCATTCTCTACAGATACGAATCACGTTTACAATAGTGTTGGGTTACTTTTACGACGGATCTTTACCGGACAGTAAAAACATCTTTTGAGTCATTCGTCATTCGCATTTTTACACGGGTGGCGCGAGCCCCTGGGCGAAAAGACTCGGTTCCAAACACTAACACGAAGGCAACATGGTTTGCTCAGCACAAAGCATAATAAACAAAATGCCACAACAATTCAAACCATATGAAAACCTAGGAAAGCAAATAAACACCACAATAAAGGACTGTGTCCGTATCCTCCCTGCCATTGTTAAGAACGAGAGCCGATCCGAGAACGAACGACACGCACACACGTGAGCGCCGTCACGTGACAAATGAACGATCCAGATGAACGAGAACGAAGGACCCGTCAGCGTGAGCGCCGGTCACGTGACAAATGAACGATCCAGATGAACGACGAAGGACCCGTCAGCGAGAGCGCCGGTCACGGACAAATGAACATCCAGATGAACGAGAACGAAGGACCCGTTCAGCGTGAGCGCCGGTCACGTGACAAATGAACGATCCAGAGAACGAGACGAAAGGACCCGTTCAGCGTGAGCTGCCGGTCACGTGACAAATGAACGATCCAGATGAACGAGAACAAGGACCCGTTCAGCAGCGCCGGTCACGTGACAAAGAACGATCCAGATGAACGAAGTGAGCTGCCTGTCACGTGACAGCTGGTAAGGGCAAGTGAACGTAAAACTCACATTCATTTGACAATTAGTAAGACAATTAAGTAAGACAAAAAGAACAATTAAAAAGTTCCTAAAATGTTTACATGGTGCATTTACTGTGTCCAAAACGGACATTATTATTATTATTATTATTATTATTGCATTTCTTGTTATTATTATTATATTTTATTATTTTATGGCAGTATAACACAAAATCAATATGTTGATATAATTTTCAAAAGTATTTATTTATAAACACACTTATAAACACACTTACATTATATACATAATAACACTATACACATCTACAAGAACCAAGACCACTAATTAATTATGATTTCATGAATAAATAATGTATGTCGGGTGTCACGTGACAAATGAATGAACGTCACAAATCAGACATCATTCATTTCCTTGTTCGTTTCTCAGTCCACAGCCCTGTAGCTGAGCTACAGCTGTCACGTGACAAATGAACAAAGAACGATCCGTATGAACGAACTGCTGTGCTTACTGCTCGTCACACAGCCTGAGCGGCCTGGCTGTCACGTGACAAATGAACGAGGACCTGAGGACAACGCACAGTTGAGTGAGTCGTGAACTAATCATTTCTGTTTCCTGTCCTGCTGACTGAGCTTATGCAGCTGCCTGCCATGTGGCGAGGGAAGGTACTGCAGAAAATGAACGAATCACTCACTGGGACGACCATTACTCCCGAGTCATATAAAAGATTAGTTCATATTGAACAATCGTTCACAACGACACATCACTAGTTTACAAGTACACAAATCACTTTTGCACCACCTACGCTGAGATATTTGGTGCAAAAGTCAGAGCGCGGGAGACTTGTGATTTGAAAGAGGAGAACGGCATTTGTGACCCGCGGCAGCAGATTCGAGCACTTGTAGTTACTGATTTGTGACCCGCAGCAGCAGATTCAAGCACTTGTAGTTACTGACTTGTGTGTGTGCTGGAAAAATATCCAAGAAAAAAAATCTATTTGTGAGAAAATATTCTACAGGTGCGCAACTCTCATTACATGAACTCAAATATTGATTTACAGATGTTCAAATTTTGTTCACATCTTCACATTATTTGATACAGGTGTGCAAATGTGTTTTGCACCATTTTTACTGCAATAATTGGAGCAAAAAGTGTGAGAGCAGGAATTTCTCAATTTGTGACTTGTAACAGAGGATCTGTGCACTTGTAATGAAGAATCTGAGAAGGTGTAACTGTTGAGTTGTACTTGTGGGACACAAAAAAATTCTACAGGTGTGCAACTTTCATTACCTGAACTCAGATACTGATTTACAGATGTTCAAATTTTGTCCACGTCTTCACATTCTTTGATACAGGTGTGCAAATGTGTTTTGCACCATTTTTACTGCAATAATTGGAGCAAAACATGTGAGAGCAGGAATGTCTTAATTTGTGACTTGTAACAGAGGATTTGTGCACTTGTAATGAAGAATTTGAGAAGGTGTAACTGTTGAGTTGTATTTGTGAGACACAAAAAAATTCTACAGGTGTGCAACTCCTACTCTGTGACTTCAACTTTACTGATACACATCTATGACTCTTTTTCTACAGGTACAAATTCACTGTCACAACTGCTCAGGACTTTTGCACCAAATATACCTTCATAACTGCTGCTGTTGATCATTAGATTAGATTATACTTTATTTATCCCACTGCGGGGAAATTCACTCGCCACAGCAGCAAAAGAGGTGTAATATACACTACAGAATAGAATAAAAAGGGCAAAACAATGAACAGACAGAAGTATACCAATAATAACATTTTAAAAATGAAAAAAATTCCAATAAAAGTTACATACAAATGCACTGTTATGTAATAATTTTATTTTCATTGTCACAATTATCTTTTTTTTTTTTTTTAATGGAAATGTCACCAAATCTAAGCCAATCAGATGTGAACAAATCTAAAAACCAGTTCTTCCTTTCTTTCACATCTGAAGTCAGACACAGAACAAATTGTATGGAACACGTTAAACTTGAATGAAGTTGATACAAATCTGAACCTTATGTTCATTTTAAACATGACTTATTATCTACTACTTTAAAAAATAAAAGTAGAAATAAAATTGTTTTATAGAAATATGAAATAGAACTACAAATAGGGATAAAATAAAATTTAAAAAAGTGCAATTAACTGATGCTGTAGACTAATGAAAGTCACAGCATGTCACAGAGGTCGTGCAAATAGAGTCAGAAATGACAATGACAGAATGTCCAGGAAATAGTGCAAGTAGAGAATAAAAATTGTGCATTGTCTATGGTTTTTAATTCTATTGGTGGAGCAGGATTGGGAGAGCAGTCTGCCACTGAACACAGTCCTCTGTCTGATGAAGGTGTTGTGCAGAGTGTGGTGGGCGTTGTCCCGTATGGACAGCAGTTTGTCCAGAGTCCTGCTACTGTCACCAGAGTTCCCACTACGTAAGTGACTCAAAGCGACTTTTTGCTTTGGGAGTGACTCTCTGCCTGCGTACCTGCTCAGAACAGTGAGCTCTCAATGTGCTGAGTAAACGCCAGGTATTCAATAAAATAACAATAATAACAAAAAACATTGACAGTGGTGATATCCCTAAACACAGGTCCACTTGCTGACACATAGTGGCCATTCTGTGTTTGACGCCAACCACAGACTGTTACTGTTTATAGCAAAGTTAGCCAAATTAGCATAGTCATAACTTTCTGCTTAGCTTATATTAAAATGTTGATGATACATCCAATATATATAGTATAGTTCAGGAAACCACCAGGATCAATTCATACGTAGTATGAATTCAAATTCATACTTTGTCATGTCTGTCCACAAGATGACAAGAATACAACTTTTGAAATGTTTATTTTCTGAACAGAGTTCAGATCAGGGGGGTATTCCAGAAAGCAGGTTCAACAAACTCTGAGTCTATCCCTGAACTCTGAGTTGACTTACTCTGAGTCGGGAAACTCTGAATATCCGGTTCCAGAACAGCTGATCTGAGTTAGTTCAATCAACTCTGAGTATGTTAACCTCGAGTTACGCGCGTGCACAACCACTATAAAAAGCCATCATCAATGGAGCCCCGATACCACGAGTCACCATGACAACCGAGAAAAAAAAAGATCAACTTATTTCAGTGAGAAGGAGTTGGAGATCCTTATGCTGGCCTACGGAGAATATGAGCACATATTTCGCCGCAAATGCAACACAGCTGCAGCAGCGAAGGAGAGAGAGACGGCATGGGAGAAAATTGCTGCCCGAGTCAACGCGTAAGTTTGAATGTACTATTCCATTGACGTAACATTTAACCGTAAGATCGTAGCATAGCCTATAGTTATGAATATAAGTAGGAATGAAATCTGAGTTTTTCATTTAGGTGCAATCCAACAGGAGAAAGGAGGACTTGGAAGCAGCTCAAAATGAAACATAAAAACATCATTCAAAAAGGTAAGGCATATTTTGCTAGGCTATGATTGCACCTCACTTTGATTTTTATTTTATTTTTTTTAATTGACTTAGGCTATTAAACGTAAAGTAAATATTAATTCAGATTGCAAACATTGAGTTCTGCTCAGCCAACAGAAAGAAGGTAGAGGCCCGAAAAACGGGTGGAGGGCCACCTCCACCACCTCTGACAGAGGCTGAGGAGCTGGCTCTCAGCCAAAACAGGGGTCGCCCTGTGGCTGAAGGCATCCCCGGGGGAAGCTCATCTGAGCCTGTCACCCCCCAGGACACAAGTGCCTACATCAGATGCAAGTATACACTTATGTCTTTTTTAAAAATAAAACTTATACTATATATATATATATATATATATATATATATATATATTAGTGCTGTCAAAAATATCGCGTTATTAACGCGTTAACGCAAAACAATTTTAACGGCGTTAATTTTTTTATCGCGAGATTAACGCTCTTTGTGACCTAGTGAACTTGTAGTTTTTTCATAAGCTGTGGCCACTGCTAGTAACGTTAGAAAAACTACAGGATCCAGCTGTAAACCGGAAGCAAAACAATAAGCGCGCCCCACGCTACCGTATTGTGTGGATGTCGAGCACGAGATGCTGAAATGGACGCTGCTAACAAAATGATGAATGGAAAAGTTCGTTAGATAAAAGTTATCTGTGTGTATTGTCGGTGTGAACTGAGTTATCATCGTAGCACATCCAGTCTGAAATACGACTTGATGGCCAAACACACCGGCAATTTAAATTCTCCGCCTCCTCCGCGTCATAACCAGGCGACAATGGATGGATTTATTTTGTATCACCCTGTTTTGAAGGTTGTTGAGGGGGGCTGTTTTTATGACTAGGTATTTATTTTTTTGTCATCTGTTTATTGATAGTGTTGCTTTGTTTGAGATTTTGCTTCAGACGTGAATGGCTGTAACACTACATGTTGTTGTTGTGGTTTGCAATAAAAAAACATTTGCACAAAGCAAGCCTATCCACTTTTCCATGTTGATAAGAGTATTAAAATGATAATTCAAGGGACATTTAGAATAGATAAAAATGTGCGATTAATTTGCGATTAATCGCGAGTTAACTATGACATTCATGAGATTAATCGCGATTAAATATTTTAATCGATTGACAGCACTAATATATATATATATATATATATAGCCTACTTTTTAACAAATATATATCCACCCACCCAACAGTTGTGGATGGTGTCATCTGCCTGGTTCAGCCTCCGACTGAAACAATTGTTAACCCTACAGCTGTAAGTATTCCATACTCAGATCTTGCCTCAGATGGTAGTTCAAAGTATTCTGAAACAGTATCTTTTCCTGCATCACAGGAGGAGGAGGAGGAGGAGGAGGTGGAGGAGGAGGATGATGATGAGGAAACGCTGTCTGCTGCCACAGGGAGAGATCCGGAGGGGCCTACTGAAGTGTGTCTTAATATTATGTATAGCTACTGGCAGTGCTCTACCCATTCATATTCATTTACATTCTTGAGTGGAATTTGGAGTTTGACATGTACATGAAGTGATGAGCATAGATAATGGACAAACTAGCACATTCTTGTCCTTCAACAGAACATGGCTGGGCATCACCAAGAGGAGGGTCCATCAACTTCTAGAGCACAGCTTGACACAGTGAGATTTTCGGTCAATACCATGTTAAATCTGTATGTAGAACTGCAGGAATTAAATGTCGTCCATATGTTTCCCAGTTGCCGGTAAAAGAGTTGTACAGGGTGCACCTAATGAAAACCATTCAAAAACCGAGAAAGAAATGGTGTACCTGGACCGGCAAATCAGAAAAACAGACTTGGAAATTCTATTACTTGAACGCCAGTTGAGGTGGGTGCATTGTCATGGTGAAACAGGTGAATATGTGAAATATGTTAATGGTTGGAACTATATTACAAATCCTGACTGTTGCTTTTGTACTTTTAGGGAATAAAGAAGAACCAAACCACATGTGAATTTGTCTTTTATTTTTAATCAAAAGTGGTTTCGGGCGATGAGGTCCCTTACAGCCCTTCCATCCTGAACATCTGCAGGGATGGGATGGTCATCCTCAGCGTCGTTGATTTGTACGGCAGGGTGTTGCTCTCCTCTAATAATTGCAATATTATGGAGAACAACACATGCCACAATGATGTCACATGCCCTCTCTGGGGTGACCCTGAGCTTACGCAGGCACTGGAACCGGGATTTGAGTATGCCTATGGTCATCTCAACCCGGGCTCTAGTCCTGCAGTGGGCCACATTAAAACGTTGTTGGGGCCCCGGCTCAGGGTCAGGGTAAGGGGTCAACAGAGAGGGCTGGCATGGATAGCCTCGATCCCCCAGCAGGTAGCCATCAAACTCGACTGTAATTATAGAGGACACATTTGAGTGCATTTAGAAAGGGAGACAAAGAACATTTGTACAAAGCTTTAGCTTCCTTACCACGTGCAAATCTGTTGCTCAGACTACACTCCCGGTAGATCCGGGAATCATGAACTGGCCACTTAGCTTCTACATTTGTAATAATAGAAGCTGCATCACATATGATCTTTACAGTGCAGAGAATGACATGAGTTAGTTGTATTGTAATGTATACATTTTCATGTACATATTTTTTAAGATGGTAGGTCACATACCTGGACATTGATGCTGTGAAAGGATTTTCGATTCACATAGTCCCCTTCATTTTGTGTAGGCGCAGTAATAGGGATTTGTGTCCCATCTATGCATCCTATCACATTTGGAAGGCCTGCAAAATGACAGCTAATTAAGCTACTGACCCCACTCTGAGGCCGCAGCAGAATGTAGGCCTATATCATAATTTAAAATAACAGAATATAAGATTTCTACATCAGTCACAACCTGAAATCCTGTGGAATTCCTCTTTGATGGTGCGAACAGGTTTGTGTCCGGGGAACACCACCATCACTGGTAACAGGCGTTTCAGTGCGAGGGTTACCTTCCTCACAGCTCTACACACTGTTGCCTTTCCGTAATGCTCTGCATCCCCGATGTTATAAAGAAAACTGCCGTTTGCAAAAAAACGTAGCGCTATGCATAAAGTTTGCTCTGATGTGAGTGCTCGTCCGCGGTGTGAGAGGTTGGTGATATATGGCCGGAGAAGGTTATTGAGATAAATGATACTGTTGGATGAAAAGCGGTAGCGTTCGAAAAGAAAATCCTCGGGAAATGATAAAACGTCTAATCTGGGTCGGAAGATTCTCTCACGACGTAATGCATTTCTAATCAATACGGCTTCGATGTCGATTGGATTTCTAATGAATGGACAATCCATGTCTAACTGCTTTCTTCGTGTGGGAGGAGACAGGTAGGTGTCTTATAGTAAACCTGCCAGCGAGCAGGTTATGTTCACAGAGTAAGATACCGCAGTAACAGACCCAGAGTTTAAGTTACCTCTCTTTCTGGAACGGATAACTCAGAGTTTCCCTCATCTCAAGGTTAACAAACTCAGAGTTTTCACATAACCCGCTTTCTGGAATACCCCCCAGATCCCCAGAAACTGTTGAGACCTCACTTTGAAAACCTGTGATTTACACCAAAAACCCCACTGGGCATGTTTCTGTCATGTTGTGGCTGTGGCACTGTTTTGGTCCCTTCTCCACGCAACTTTCAGAAGCAGAGCATTTTGTCTGCCAGACTTTGTTTACTTGCTCAGATTGCTAATTTTTCCTTGATTTATGTGCTTCTAAATATGTAAATATGCTACGTAGTTTTTACAATCTGAAGTTTGCAAAGGGGTGTTTTATTTTGAAAATCGATCGGATTCTCTGTGATGTTTCTGTGTCTGACTTCCAGGCAGCTCGATCTGCTCTGTGCAGGTTGATGTGGACTACTCACTTCTTCTTCCTCCATTTGGGACAAATTTGGCTGTGACAATAACTCAATGAATTGGCATCATTTTCCCTTATCCCTTAACACCCTTAAGCAGGGTGTTGTGAGGAATTGTATTATTAAGTCTCTCTCTCTCTCTCTCTCACACACACACACACACACACACACAAAAACCACATATACTGGTTTAGTCAAGACTTAACGGGGGTTTAGACAGGATCAGGCGCCGCGGCAAAAATGGAGGTCTTTCATTTCATTTCAGTGAGGGTCGTGCGTTTCCGCACCGGCAGTCAGCAATGCAGGGATTGCCGCAAAAAAAACGCATCGGTGTGTGGGAGAGAAGTACCCCCGTAGGCCAGTCCGCCCCAGCCTCACACCACCCACCACCGGACAACCCAGCTGCTGCCTTGTTTTCAGTCCAAACAGATGCTTGTTTATCCTTATCTCATCTGGAACCCATGGAGTCAACATGAGAGGTGTAAAACATTTAGCTTGTGGTTATCCTTTTCTTGAACCCAGTGCTGGATGTCTTCCCTGCTATGTTTATTTGTGAAATGATGGTCAATGTATCATGTACAATTAAATTTAATTAAACTTTCTGTGCAACTCGTGTTGTTAAATATCCCACAAGTGCAAACACTCAAACAAGTGGAAAGTACAAAAGAAGATAAAACAGCTCAGTAATAAACAAAAAAAGAGATAGATATTGTTACATGGCACATTGGTACAGTGTATGTTGATGTCAGCAGAGAGAAGAGGTAATGCTAGGGGTGAGTTGGAGTTGCAGTTGCTGCTGGCACTGAGAAGTCTGAAAGTGATCTGAAAGTGTTCTCCAGTGAGGGTAGGGGGAGTCCAATTATTTTCTGAGTTGTGTTTATGACCCTCTGTAGAGCTTTCCTGTATGCTGCTGAACAGCTGGCATACCATAATGTAATACAGTATGTCAGTAAAGTCTCTACACAGCAGTGATAGGACAGGAAGGAGCCACTCTTGAGCCTTCTTTACCAGAGTGGTGGATTTGATTGTCCATGTGAGGTCCTCTGTGGTGTGGATTCCTAGGACCAAACTGCTCCACTTCAACTCCTGTGATTCCTTACAATATTTCTCAAAATCTATAATTAATTTTTTGATTTATGTACACCATCCAACTAGTTTGCAGGCTTCACCTCTGTAGGCACAACCACTGTTGTGTCATCTGCAAATTTAATGAGGATAAGGGGTATGTAGTCTGACTTCCTTGGGCGGCTGTGGCTTGGAGGGTAGAGCGGGTCGTCCACTAATCAGATGATCGGCGGTTCGATCTGTCTGCATGTCGAAGTGTCCTTGGGCAAGATACTGAACCCCAAATTGCTCCTGAAGGCTGTGCCATCGTTGTGTGAATGTGTGTGAATGGGTGAATGAGATACGTAGTGTAAAAGCACTTTGAGTGGTCGGGAGACTAGAAAGGTGCTATATAAGTACAGTCCATTTACCATTTACCATTTACTTCCAGGGATGTAGGGAAAAGGAAATAAGGAAGGGTCTCAGCATGCGGCCTTGAGAGTTAGGCTTGGAGAGAGATTGCTACCAAGTCTGATAAGTCAGTCAGTAGATAATTTGATAGGAAATTCTTGATTCTCATGCACAGCGTTACTGAGACAAAAGTCATATCTCTATATTCTTTAGCTGAATGGCGATACTCAATATATATCGATATTTTGTCAAGACCTGTGCTCCACCTCTAACCCCGCTGCTTCAGTTGTTTACACGCTAATCAGTGGTCCAGTGTTGACAAGTTAGCGACTTTGTCGCTATATTTAGCGACTTTTCAGACCCTCTAGCCATTTGTTTTTTCCCAAAAAGCGACTAGCGACAAGTCTAGCAACTTTTTCTGGAGTTATTGGAGACTCTGACGTGACAACGTCAGCGAGCAGCGGGAGACCTGGATAGAGGGAGAGGAGAAATAAAAGCGAACTGGCGGCTCAAGGGAATAAATGTATAGTAATTTTAACGCAAAATAAACTATATCGATATAAACGATATGGTCTCATGCTATATCGCCTTTGAAAATATATCGATATAGATTAAAATATCGATATATTGCCCAGCCCTAACTGAGACCCAGGTCAAGTAGTTTGGTGAGCAGTCTATTATGGATAATAGTGATGAATGTGGAGCTGTAGTCAGTAATAAAAAGCATCCTTACATACAGTATGTCCACTTCTGTTCAATGTAAGTCAGTGTTTTATGGAGAGCTGTTGTGATGGCATCGTCTGTGGATCTGTTAGCTCTCTAGGCCTACTGATACTGGATTGGATGGATCTGATGGGTTTTAAAATCAGTATTTCAAAGCACTGTGGGTGCAAGTACCACTGGTCTAACAGCTGGAATGAACTGCTGAGTCTGTGTGCCAACTGTATGATCTTGCCAACCATATGAATGCATATCATATGTAAATCAAATCAAATCAAATTTTATTTGTATAGCCCAAAGTCACAAAATACATTTGCCTCTGAGGGCTTTACAATCTGTACAGGGAGTGAAACCCTCTGTCCTTAGACCCTCGGTTCGAGTGAGGAAAAACTTGGCCACAAAAAATCCTTTTAACAGGGATGACCTGAGCCAGCCCTAACTATAAGCTCTATCAAAAAGGAAAGTCTTAAGTCTACTCTTAAAAGTGTTGACCGTGTCTGCCTCCCGAACCCAGAATGGTAGTTTGTTCCACAGAAGAGGAGCTTGATAAGCTGAAAGACACATTCTGAATTAGCTGCAAAGTCCTAAGAGACTTATTGGAGCAGCCTGATAACAAAGAGTTACAATAGTCCAGCCTAGATGTAACAAATGCGTGGACTAGTTTTTCTGCACCCGCTTGAGATACAATGTGTCTGATTCCTGATCAAAAACGACTCCAAGATTCTTGACGGTGGAGCTGGAGGCCAGGGTGATCTCATCTAAAGTAACTAAGTCTCTAGAAAGAGAGTTTCTGAGGTGTTTGGGTCCAATTACAAGAACTTCAGTTTTGTTTGAATTTAACATCAGAAAATTGTAGGTCAACCAACTTTTTATTTCCTTAAGGCATGCTTGGATTTAGTTAACTGATTGGTTTCATCAGGCTTGATCGATAAACATAATTGGGTGTCGTCAGCATAACAATGAAAATTAATGGAGTGATTCCTGATAATGTTCCCTAGAGGAAGCATATATAAACTGAATAGAAGTGGTCCAAGTACAGAACCTTGTGGGACTCTGTGACAAATTTTGGTGTGCATGGAGGATTCATCATTGATGTGAACAAACTGAGAACGATCTAAAAAATAAGACTTAAAGCAGCTTAGGGCGGTTCCTTTGATGCCAATTTGATGTTCCAGTCTCTGTAAAAGAATTTGATGGTCAATGGTGTCAAATGCGGCACTAAGATCTAACAGGATAAGTACAGAGATGAGTCCTTTGTCTGATGCCATCAGGAGGTCATTTGTAACTTTGACTAGTGCGGTCTCTGTGCTATGATGCACTCTAAATCCTGACTGAAAATCATCAAATGAACTGTTCTTATGGAGAAAGTCACACAGCTGATTGGCTACAGCTTTCTCAAGTACCTTAGAGAGAAAGGGAAGGTTTGATATCGGTCTGTAATTGGCTAAAACCTCTGGATCAAGAGTGGGCTTTTTAAGAAGAGGTTTAATTACAGCTACTTTAAAGGACGGTGGCACATATCCCGATAATAAAGACAGATTAATCATATCCAATAAAGAAGGGCTAACTAGAGGTAAAACATGCTTTAGCAGCCTGGTTGGGATGGGGTCTAAGAGACAGGTTGATGGCTTAGATGAAGAAATTATTGAGTGTCTCTTGCCCTGTTTAACGGTCCTCTCCTCGCGCTTGAATCACACTTTCCCGCTCAAGCATTGCGCATGCGCGAGCTCCGTGCCTCCGCTAAGCATTCTGGTCGAAGCAGTCGGTGCTGTAGGTGCAGAGTAGAGTACAGAACAGACAACCGTAGAAAATGGACTGAGTCCGATTGAAAAGGAAATATATTCTGCCGGGTTCTGATCAAACAACGGATATTCCAAGAAGAACCAGACAATTATGGAAAAAAAGGTTGTTTTTTTTTGCTTGCTTGACTTCTGGCTGATAACGTTAACTATCTGTTGTCTCAAACGGATTTCGAGGCAGGGATGATAGGGGATAGTTTATTTTTTATTTTTATTGCTTTGAATGTGACTCTATAGCCATGATGTCGCCTAGCCATAGAAAGGCAAATTGGGATGACATAACATTATTTGCAACAAGGCTAATATCTTCATCTAGCATTTAGCAAGGGGTTCTCAAATGATCTCACTCTGGGACCCACATTTTCCCATGGTCATTAAGTCGCGACCCACATTTATAGAATTCAAACCAAGTAATTTTAAGTAAATATACTAAATATACTTTTCTTGAGCAAAGTGCATTTCAGAGCATTCGGGGCAACAGCACCCCCCTATAAATTAAATAATAAATTATATTATATAATTATATTTATATTAATTAATAAATAGCCTGCCTCATCGTCCTCAATGCGAACACACACGGTCTGTCTCCATCTAGTGGTTGAACTGTGCTATTGTGACAGATTTAGCCAACTGCACTACCCAGAGGAAAACTTTTTTGCTCAGGATAGTTTTTTCTTGAACTCTCAAGAAAGTACGGAGATCTCAATTGAATATCTTTATGAGATTTCTTCAATCTGAATTGTGTATCTTTTTGAGATCACCTCAATCTGAATTACTGCTCCTAAACCCCCCCTTAGGAGAAAAACTGAGATAATGTGAGAATGACTTTGAGACTAAGGTAAGAGAAAATTGAGATTAAAATGGAAGAAATAAGAACCAACTGTGAATGAACTCTGCAGCCCCATTTATTTTGCATTGATTCAACACGTATACCAGTGTGCATACCATTTTACATGAGTGAACCAGGCCATACATTGTAACAGTGATAGCAATCACATTCATACATAGAGGGTTAGTATGCATCTAGCTATCTATTGATACACAAGTTCAGGTATTGATTAAATCACAAAAAACACAATGTAGTGGTTCCCAAGCCTCAGGACCCACATTTTCCTTGTCATCAAATTGTGACCCAAATTTATGATATCACACACTCTCCCGAATTTTCATAAAATGCAACACTACATACAAAGAAGACACATCAACACGAATATATGCTTGAATCTGCAACCCACTGACATGGCCCTGTGACCCACTTTTGGGTCCTGACCCACCAATTGAGAACCACTGGTGTAACAACATGTCAATAAACGGTGAAAAAATTCACTACTGGTGAACAAGAGGGCATACTGGTGAACAAGGGGCAGTTGTAAATGTTATGCCTGTAAAGCCAGTCACGTTACTGTAAAATGACAGTTCTATATATCAATGGTTCCATCTAAGTGTATAATCAAAGTGCTAAAGAAAAGTCCCACTCCATAATCACTGTGATACAGGCCTTTTCTGTTAATGTAGATTTTACTCTTCAAAAGGATATTTAACTCATTTGCAAGGAGGGGCATGCTATGCTGCTGCTTTAAAGTCAAAATTCTCTAGGCAGTAAATCGGAGTTGTTTTCAAGCCCAAGTCCAAATGTATTCACTATGGAATTCATAGGAACGTATTTACTGATTAATCACCTTATACACATTTCACCACTCAAAGTGGCTACTTTATCACATCTGCATACAAGTCCTATTTTATCAATCAATCAATCAAATTTTATTTGTATAGCCCAAAGTCGCAAAATACATTTTGCCTCGGAGGGCTTCACAGTCTGTACAGGGAGTGACACCCTCTGTCCTTAGACCCTCGGTTCGAGTGAGGAAAAACTTGCCCACAAAAAACCCTTTTAACAGGGAAAAAAGTGGAAGAAACCTCAGGAAGAGCCACAGAGGAGGGATCCCTCTCCCAGGACGGACAGACGTGCAATAGATGTCACGTGTACAGTCAACAAGTCAACAGAAACATTTTGTGTAATTACAATGAAGAATGACAATGGATTACAATGAATGATAAAATGATTACAGTAGCAGTGGAACCTGTGATAGAGATAGAGAGACACAGATGCACAGCAGCAGCAAATCATTAACTAAGTTACTATAAACTGTAATGGAGATCTGGTAACATTAATGACAGTAATAATATATGTAGTGGACGTCATGCAGGACCACAGCAGCAGTCACGATCCACGAGAACCTGCTGGACGAAAGAGCACAGAAACTCCGGGGAAGAGGTTTAGTTAGTAAGATGCATTAATGTACATGTATGACAGACATGTATGTTTACAGATGGTGGTGGTGATGGTGAGAGAGAGAGAGAGAGAGAGAGAGAGAGAGAGAGAGAGAGAGAGGGTTTTCAGTAAAGGGAGATGTGACTGCATCTTCAACCAATACCATGCCTGGCTAGGCACAACCCTGAAAGGAGGAGTCCCCCGGCAGTATAGTCCTATAGCAGCATAACTAAGGGATGACCTGAGCCAGCCCTAACTATAAGCTCTATCAAAAAGGAAAGTCTTAAGTTTACTCTTAAAAGTGTTGACCGTGTCTGCCTCCCGAACCCAAAATGGTAGTTTGTTCCACAGAAGAGGAGCTTGATAGCTGAAAGCTCTGGCTCCCAATCTACTTTTGGAAACTATAGGAACTACAAGGAACCCAGCATTCTGAGAGCGCAGTGTTCTAGAGGGGTAGTAAGGTACTATGAGCTCTTTTAGATATGATGGTGCCTGACCATGAAGAGCTTTGTATGTAAGGAGAAGAATTTTAAATTCTATTCTAGATTTAACAGGTAGCCAATGCAAGGAAGCCAAAATGGGAGAGATGTGATCTCTGATCTTGGTTCCTGTCAGAACACGTGCAGCAGCATTCTGAATTAGCTGCAAAGTCCTAAGAGACTTATTGGAGCAGCCTGATAACAATGAGTTACAATAGTCCAGCCTAGAAGTAACAAATGCGTGGACTAGTTTTTCTGCATCTGCTTGAGATACAATGCGTCTGATTTTGGCAATGTTGCGTAAATGGAAGAATGCAGTCCTTGAAATTTGTTTTATGTGGACATTAAAGGACAAATCCTGATCAAAAACAACTCCAAGATTCTTTGCGGTGGAGCTGGAGGCCAGGGTGATCCCATCTAAGGTAACTAAGTCTCTAGAGAGAGAGTCTCTGATGTTTTTGGGTCCAATTACAAGAACTTCAGTTTTGTCTGAATTTAACATCAGAAAATTGAAGGTCATCCAACTTTTTATATCTTTAAGGCATGCTTGGAGTTTAGTTAATTGATTGGTTTCATCAGGCTTGATCGATAAATATAATTGGGTGTCGTCGGCATAACAATGAAAATTAACGGAGTGATTCCTAATAATGTTCCCTAGAGGAAGCATATATAAACTGAATAGAAGTGGTCCGAGTACAGAACCTTGTGGGACTCCATGACAAACTTTGGTATGCATGGAGGATTCATCATTGACAAGAACAAACTGAGAACGATCTAAAAAATAAGACTTAAACCAGCTTAGGGCGGTTCCTTTGATGCCAATTTGATGTTCCAGTCTCTGTAAAAGAATTTGATGGTCAATGGTGTCAAATGCGGCACTAAGATCTAACAGGACAAGTACAGAGATGAGTCCTTTGTCTGATGCCATTAGGAGGTCGTTTGTAACTTTGACTAGTGCGGTCTCTGTGCTATGATGCACTCTAAATCCTGACTGAAAATCCTCATATAAACTGTTCTTATGGAGAAAGTCGCACAGCTGATTGGCTACAGCTTTCTCAAGTATCTTAGAGAGAAAGGGAAGGTTTGATATCGGTCTGTAATTGGCTAAAACCTCTGGGTCTAGAGTGGGCTTTTTAAGAAGAGGTTTAATTACAGCTACTTTAAAGGACTGTGGTACATATCCTGATAATAAAGACAGATTAATCATATCCAATAAAGAAGGGCTAACTAGAGGTAAAACATCCTTGACCAGCCTGGTTGGGATGGGATCTAAGAGACAGGTTGACGACTTAGATGAAGAAATTATTGAAGTTATTTGATGAAGGTCGATTGGAGAAAAACAGTCTAAATATATATCAGGTTTTACAGCTGTTTCCAAACTTGCTGTATCAGAATGCAGATCAGTGCCTGTTGAGGGCAAGAGGTGATGAATTTTGTCTCTAATAGTTATAATTTTATCATTAAAGAAGCTCATGAAGTCATTGCTACTTAGACCTAAAGGAATGGATGGCTCAATAGAGCTGTGGCTCTCTGTTAGCCTGGCTACAGTGCTGAAGAGAAACCTGGGGTTGTTCTTATTTTCCTCTATTAATGAAGAGTAGTAGGCTGCTCTGGCACTACGGAGAGCCTTCCTGTATGTTTTAAGATTATCTTGCCAGGCTAAACGAGATTCTTCCAGTTTAGTGGCACGCCATTTGTGTTCAGATTTACGTGCCTCTTGCTTTAAGTTGCGAGTCTGCTGGCTATACCATGGTGCTAACCTCCTTTGTTTAATTATCTTCTTTTTCAGAGGTGCAATAGAGTCTAGAGTTGTTCGTAATGAGCCTGTAGTACTATCAACCAGATGATCTATTTGTGAGGGGCTAAAGGAAGCAGACAAGTCCTCTGCTACATTGAGACAAGTCATTGAATTCAATACTGAAGGAATCACTTCCTTAAATTTGGCTACAGCACTATCAGATAAACATCTGCTGTAGGAGTTTCTGCAGAAAGGCTTATAGTCCAGTAATATGAACTCAAAGGTTATTAAGAAATGGTCTGACAGAAGAGGATTCTGTGGATTCAGTAGTTTTACTGGAGAGAATGCAAAATAACTTTACTAATTATCAAGTTTCTATTCAGTTCCATAGAGAATACATATGGGTCATTCTTGACCCATATGTGCAAACTTTATGTAATTGTTTTTGATTATTAACATAAGAGGAAATAATGACTTGAGGCAAACAAAACATTTAATATTAGGAATATTAAATGATGAAATAAATTGATTTTAAAAGATATGGCAAAGAAACACTAAGCTATGCATGACACAAGTACAGGTAATTTTTGACCCATCTTGTGCATTAGAATGGCTCTGCAGTGCCTGTGCATCAAAGGGTTAAAATAAAGGACTGTTTATATTAGGGCTGGGTATCGGTACTCGATACCTTTCAGGTATCGACCGAAACAACTCGGTACCAAGTAGTATCGAAACTGCGCCTGTCAAACGATACCTGCAATCGGTTCTTTTTGTACCCAGATCAAGAAAAAAATGACTCTTTCTATGGTTTTGCTCGCAGCCAATCACCGCAAGCGTTCTTTGATTCAATGCGCCGTGTGATTGGTCCACCACCACAACAATACTTTGTATGCCGGAAGCCGTGCGGAGTTGGCTGGTCATCATTCCGAGATGCCGGCAGCAAAACGTTCAAAAGTATGGCAGTACTACACGCCTGTGGCGCCGGGTACAAATAGATGCATAGAATGCGGCATGATTATTTCGGGGAAAACGGGCAGTACTAGTAACATGATGAAGCACCTCATCAAGCACGGAGCAAACTTCAGGACGGAGAACTGCACTGTGTTTAAGAAGCCCGCTTCTACACCAGCGTCGTCGTCTTCATCTCAACAGGACACGGCGTGTATGTATTCTCTTCTATTCTGTCAACGAATATTCTAAATTCGAATATATATTTGAATATTTTAAAAAAACGGAGATTCGATTGTGAAAATTAATATTCAACTGTGGAAAAAAACACATCAGTGGCTGCTTTGCGAGTGGGCGCACCGCATGACGGGTCAGGGACCGGTCACAGGAGTTGCACTTGCACTGTGTCACTCACTGCTGAAAGTGAGACATGACAAAAACCGTGGCAGATGCAGATGGCAGAGAGAAAAACGAAATGGCAGAAAATTCAGAGCCCAACTCTGCAGCAAAGAGAGTGATTTGGACTCCAAGCAACCTAAAAATAAACATACATGTCTCATTAAAACATGTTGATGCATGTTACTAACTAAACTTAGGAGTTTCTGTGCTCTCTCGTCCAGCAGGTTCTCATGGATCGTGGCTGCTGCTGTGGTCCTGCATGACGTCCACTACATATATTATTACTGTCATTATTGCTACCATATCTCCATTACAGTTTTTAGTTAGTTAATGATTTACTGTTGCTGTGCATCTGTGTCTCTCTATCTCTATCACAGGTTCTACTGCTACTTTTTAGCTTTCATTGTATTTCATTGTCATTTTATCATTCAATTGTAATTGTACAATATGTTTGTGTTGATTTGTTCTGTACACGTGACATCTATTGCACGTCTGTCCATCCTGGGAGAGGGATCCCTCCTCTGTGGCTCTTCCTGAGGTTTCTTCCACCTTTTTTCCCTGTTAAAAGGGTTTTTTGTGGGCAAGTTTTTCCTCACTCGAACAGAGGGTCTAAGGACAGAGGGTGTCACTCCCTGTACAGATTGTGAAGCCCTCCGAGGCAAAATGTATTTTGTGACTTTGGGCTATACAAATAAAATTTGATTTGATTTGATTTGATTTGATTTGATTTAAAAAGCCCCATTTGGAAATACTTCGGATTTTGGTCAGTAAATGCCGTATGCGCATAGAGAGAGAGAGAGGGGGGAAAGCGAGTGAGGTCTGCAGTCTTAAAAGTTTTACGGTATAGGCCATTAGTTCATTTACTTATTTTGGGTAATGTGTATGTTTTCAAAGACATGTTAAAACTGAAATAAAAATACCTATACAAGTAGTTATGTCTCGTTTTATTAGTTTGTCCTTCTGTCATTTTGGAGCAATTTTGAACGGCCCTTAATGTATTCGTGTAAAAATCTTTTGAATGGGGAGGAGTGGTGCCAACCGATTGCTTTCTTTTCACATGATTAATATCGAATTAAATTGAAAAAAGTATCGAATGAAGTACTCAATTGGTATCGGTATCGTTTTAAGGGTACTGGTATCGGTACTGGTATCGAAAATTTTTAAACGATACCCAGTCCTAGTTTATATCCATCTTAGCCTCCATGTGCATCCCTCAACACACCAGAAGCTACATTCAGGGTCATTCAGTTTCTTTTTTTGCTTTCATTATCTAATCATATTAAAAATATATTCACTAAAAAAACAGCAATCAAGTACAGTAACTAGTGTACAACAAATCAAGCAGGCAAAAGACTAGAAAGTAGCTAGAACGTTGCAGTCATTACACCACTTTTGGAAGAAAAACTACTCACTCAGAATTCCATCAACTTTGCTTTGGTCAAGCAGCTGCTTCCCCTCTGGTATCTTGCAATGTCGTCCGAAAGCCACTGCATTGGTATACTCCTCTGCAGTGAAGAAGTGTTCAAAAAGGAGATGGAAAAGTCGAAGGCTGTCACAGTCACATTGGTGCATTATGGAGGCAAGCTTGAAGGATGACAGAAACAGGCCACTATTGGGAAAGAGCTCCTGAAGAGCCTTCTGTGAATGGCGGATCAAGGCTGCAGGGCTCTCCTGGTACTGAGCAACATTTTTAAGAAATCCTCAAGCAACTCTGATGTCTTCTGGCTCTGAAAAACAAAAAGGATAAAAGAAGTGTTAATGCACAGCTCTTCAGGACAGTGTAAACCCTGGTTGTCACAAGGTACTAACTAAGGGTCGACCAATACATCGGCCAGCCGATATATCGGGCTGATATTTGCATTTTTTACTGGTATCGGCATCGGCCAACGCGCGGGTGCGTTCGCCGATTTATTTATTTTTTCCGGCCTGAATTACATACAGGCGCATCCACAGGCAGCCCTGTGTTGTTGGAGACGCTGGAGAGCAAGTGCAGCGCATACATTGCCCCTCCCTCGCTGGCAGCGTGCAGCTGTAAGTTTTGGAAACCTGTCTCTCTCTCTCACTCCAACTGAGAGCGGACAGAGCGGACAGAGGAGCCATCACAGTGGTGTGTGTGTGTGTTTCTCTCTCTCTCTCCGACTGAGAGCGGACAGAGCAGCCATCACAGCGGTGTGTGTGTGTGTTTATCTCTCTCTCTCCGACTGAGAGCGGACAGAGCAGCCATCACAGCGGTGTGTGTGTGTGTTTATCTCTCTCTCTCTGACTGAGAGCGGACAGAGCTGCCATCACAGCGGTGTGTGTGTGTTTATCTCTCTCTCTCACTCCGACTGAGAGCGGACAGAGCTGCCATCACAGCGGTGTGTGTGTGTTTATCTCTCTCTCTCTGACTGAGAGCGGACAGAGCAGCCATCACAGCGGTGTGTGCGTGTTTATCTCTCTCTCTCTGACTGAGAGCGGACAGAGCAGCCATCACAGCGGTGTGTGCGTGTTTATCTCTCTCTCTCTGACTGAGAGCGGACAGAGCAGCCATCACAGCGGTGTGTGCGTGTTTATCTCTCTCTCTCTGACTGAGAGCGGACAGAGCGGACAGAGCGGACAGAGCAGCCATCACAGCGGTGTGTGCGTGTTTATCTCTCTCTCTCTGACTGAGAGCGGACAGAGCAGCCATCACAGCGGCGTGTGCGTGTTTATCTCTCTCTCTCTGACTGAGAGCGGACAGAGCCGCCATCACAGCGGCGTGTGCGTGTTTATCTCTCTCTCTGACTGAGAGCGGACAGAGCTGCCATCACAGCGGCGTGTGCGTGTTTATCTCTCTCTCTCTGACTGAGAGCGGACAGAGCTGCCATCACAGCGGCGTGTGTGTGTTTATCTCTCTCTCTCTGACTGAGAGCGGACAGAGCTGCCATCACAGCGGCGTGTGTGTGTTTATCTCTCTCTCTCACTCCGACTGAGAGCGGACAGAGCTGCCATCACAGCGGTGTGTGTGTGTTTATCTCTCTCTCTCACTCCGACTGAGAGCGGACAGAGCTGCCATCACAGCGGTGTGTGTGTGTTTATCTCTCTCTCTCACTCCGACTGAGAGCGGACAGAGCAGCCATCACAGTGGTGTGTGTGTGTTTATCTCTCTCTCTCACTCCGACTGAGAGCGGACAGAGCTGCCATCACAGCGGTGTGTGTGTTTATCTCTCTCTCTCTGACTGAGAGCGGACAGAGCAGCCATCACAGCGGTGTGTGCGTGTTTATCTCTCTCTCTCTGACTGAGAGCGGACAGAGCTGCCATCACAGCGGTGTGTGCGTGTTTATCGCTCTCTCTCTGACTGAGAGCGGACAGAGCTGCCATCACAGCGGTGTGTGCGTGTTTATCTCTCTCTCTCTGACTGAGAGCGGACAGAGCTGCCATCACAGCGGTGTGTGTGTGTTTATCTCTCTCTCTCACTCCGACTGAGAGCGGACAGAGCGGACAGAGCGGACAGAGCAGCCATCACAGCGGTGTGTGTGTGTTTATCTCTCTCTCTCCGACTGAGAGCGGACAGAGCAGCCATCACAGCGGTGTGTGCGTGTTTATCTCTCTCTCTCTGACTGAGAGCGGACAGAGCTGCCATCACAGCGGAGTGTGCGTGTTTATCTCTCTCACTCCGACTGAGAGCGGACAGAGCTGCCATCACAGCGGTGTGTGTGTGTTTATCTCTCTCTCTCACTCCGACTGAGAGCGGACAGAGCAGCCATCACAGCGGTGTGTGTGTGTTTATCTCTCTCTCTCACTCCGACTGAGAGCGGACAGAGCTGCCATCACAGCGGTGTGTGCGTGTTTATCTCTCTCTCTCTGACTGAGAGCGGACAGAGCAGCCATCACAGCGGTGTGTGCGTGTTTATCTCTCTCTCTCTGACTGAGAGCGGACAGAGCAGCCATCACAGCGGTGTGTGCGTGTTTATCTCTCTCTCTCTGACTGAGAGTGGACAGAGCAGCCATCACAGTGGTGTGTGTGTGTTTATCTCTCTCACTCTGACTGAGAGCGGACAGAGCAGCCATCACAGCGGTGTGTGCGTGTTTATCTCTCTCTCTCTCTGACTGAGAGTGGACAGAGCAGCCATCACAGTGGTGTGTGTGTGTTTATCTCTCTCACTCCGACTGAGAGCGGACAGAGCTGCCATCACAGCGGTGTGTGTGTGTGTTTATCTTTCTCTCTCACTCCGACTGAGAGCGGACAGAGCAGCCATCACAGCGGTGTGTGCGTGTTTATCTCTCTCACTCCGACTGAGAGCGGACAGAGCTGCCATCACAGCGGTGTGTGTGTGTGTTTATCTTTCTCTCTCACTCCGACTGAGAGCGGACAGAGCAGCCATCACAGCGGTGTGTGCGTGTTTATCTCTCTCTCTCTGACTGAGAGCGGACAGAGCTGCCATCACAGCGGTGTGTGTGTGTTTATCTCTCTCACTCCGACTGAGAGCGGACAGAGCAGCCATCACAGCGGTGTGTGTGTGCGCTGCTCCACCTCAAGAACAGCTTTTAGAAGTATGATGGTAGAAATGGTTTATGCATGGTTGAATATTTATTCACGCTAACGTTGATAATGCACCAAACATAGGCGCAACATGTTGCTTGTTTTTAGAGCAGACACTTCAACAATTTGTTGCTTAAAGTACATTTGTTAATTTTGTAAATAAATGTTTCTTATTTTGGTTAAATTGAGACATGTGTAACATTTGTTATCATTGTGTCATTTTTATCATGTAAATGAATGGAGAAAAAGCAATATCGGCTCAAAAAAATCAGCAGCACATATCGGTCATCGGCTAAGGCTGTGTCAAAATTTCTGATATTAAATATATATGCTAATTGATTGTGCAATTTTTAAAGTGTGAAAAGGTGTTGATGCAACACTGCATTTAAGGATTTCTAACAAGACAATTTAATTTTTTTGTGGAAAGACCATATTACACTATATTAATACTAAATTATTATTCAAGTAGTTTATACTGTATACAGTTTAGCATGTAGGGGATCTTTAAAAATCAGCTATTCTACTTATACTACTTATACTTTCCTTTAATTACCAAGTGACAAGTTAAAAGTAAAAAATAACAACAATAAGTAAATAAAAATAACTCACCAGCTGCCTCCTCTTCCTCCTCAGTTCCCAGCTGTACATGATCTTTCATTTTGGTTGAAGGTAACTTTTGTCTTTTCGTTTTGCATCCAGATGTCATTCTGTAAATTACAGCGTCCCCTAGTGGACAAATGACACCATTTTTTTTGCGCACTTCGGGGGGAGTCTCGATGCATCTGAAGAAATTTGGTCTTCGGAAGTCAAAGTGTCGCCAAGATATGAGCAAACTTACTGTTTGGCGGTGTTGCTGCCAATGATAATTGGCTAACATGAAAAGTTGGCATCAACTATCAATAGGGTCTTGGGGGTGCTGCAGTTAGCAAAAATGTAGTGTTGCTTTGTATTAGTTGATGTGTTAGGATTCAGAACTGAAATGTCATGGTTGCAGATATTGTGAATAAATACTCTTATGTAAGTAAGTACTATTATTCCATTGATTGACATAGATGACTTGTGTTTCAGTTAAATGGATTTGGTGATGAAGCAGTTAAACAGGAAGAAAGTTTGTTTTAATGCAAGGCTGCGGCATATCATACCCAAATGTGTTGTTACCTTCTGGGACTGTAACTTGAATCAACACAATAGATCTAGTGTCAGTCAATGTGAAACTTATGAATTGTAAATGAACGTAAATTATTATAGCAGTAAATTACTACGCAAGTCATTCTTGGTAATGTCATCATTGATGTACATGTTTGTTGTTAAGTGGAACACAGTAATTATATTTAGCTCTCTGAGTAAAGTAAAGTTGACCAGTTATGGACTGTTATTTCAACTTATGTATAGTCACACCTGTGTATTGCAAGATCATCTGAATACATGTGTTAGTAAAGGAGCTTATATACGTTCAGTAAAGTTTGGGTTATGATCATAGTATTTGAGTTGCCAAATGCATACAGTCTGTAACATTTAATCCATTTTTCTTGTAGTAGCGTAGCATGTAAAACATTTCATATGCAGACAAGCACATTGATTGAAAGTTTACTATTATTCCATGATCGACCTTTTAGCTTGGACCCCTCATTGCTGCTTGCAGCTATATTTGGGGTCCAAGCAGCGAAGCTGCGGGAACCCATTGTGTTTCTATGTTTTCTTCTTCTTCTTCTTCTTCTTCTTCTTCTTATTATTATTCTTTCTTCCACCATTGCAGTCTATGGCAGCCCATAGCATAGCTTACATGTAAGCAGTAAACACGGTCTAGCGCCACCAACGGGTCAAAGTTGTAAGTACATTTATGCATGTAAGTTTTGAACTGTTAGCCCGATTTTCAAAAACAAGGTATCATTGAAAGTGAAAAATAAGTTTCAGCGGTCGCAAATTTTGACCGATTCTCACGAAAATCGGCACAGACTATTTTCAGACCAAAAACTTAGGAGACAGATTTTTCAATTTCGACTTTGTTTGCCCGCTACAGCCAATCGAAATCAGCGGCGAAGGCGCCAATTTCGATGTGAGCTCATATGTCAGGAACGCTTTGGCCAAACGAAACCAAATTTGATGGCATGCTTCGAGGCTCTGTCCCAAGTGAAGGAAAGAAATCTGGTGTAATTTGGTCTCTAGGGGGCGCTATAATTAGCAAAACATTGTTTTTGCTCATATCTCTTGATGTGTTTTTATTTGAAATGAAATTGTGATATCCGCAGATACTGTGGGTTGCCCCATTGATAGTTGATGCCAACTTTTCATGCTAGCCAATCGCCATTGGCGGCAACGCCGCCAAACAGGAAGTTGGCTCATATCTCGGCGACACTTTGACTTCCGAAGACCAAATTTGTTCAGATGCATTGAGACTCCCCCGAAGTACTCAAAAAAAAAAAAATGGTGTCATTTGTCCACTAGGGGACGCTGTAATTAACAAAATTGCATTTTTGCTCTTTTCTCTTGACGTGTTTGACACTACATTTTCATGTCTGCTGATACTGTGGAAGGTCTCAATTCAGGTCCTTTCAAAATTTTTCACGTCAGCGTAAGATTGCGGCTGCCATATTGGATTTTGGCGAACGTGAATCTAAAGTTTCAGCTGTTTCAAAATTTGGCCAATTCTCACAAAAATCAGCAGACACGATCTTCAGACTGAGCCGCACAAAATTAAATTCAATTTAATTTTTATTCAATTTCGAATTCGTTCGCCCGCTACAGCCTATCGAAATCGGTGGCGAAGTCGCCAAATGGGATGTGAGCTTATATCTCGGGAGCGGTATGACGTATCGAAATAAAATTAGCTTGTACATCTCGAGACCCCATCTCGAGGGGACAGGCCAAATTTGGTTCAATTCGGCCACTTGGGGGCGCTGCAGTTAGCAAAAATGTAGTGTTGCTTCGTATTAGTTGATGTGTAAGGATTCGGCCACTTGGGGGTGCTGCAGTTAGCAAAAAAGTGATTCTTGGTGATGTCATCACTGATGTACATGTTTGTTGTTAAGTGGAACACAGTAATTATATTTGGCTCTCTGAGTAAACAGATTTCAAGTGGAACAGTTATGTACTGTTATTTAAACTTATGTATAGTCACACCTGTTTTATATGTGTAACATATAAATTTGTGAGTGTTGTCTGTATAAGAGAACGTGTTTTATTTATCCATTGAAAAGCATTGTTTTGAGCATTGTAAATTGTATGAACTCACCATGCCAAAGCACATATCTTATTTGTGGCTCTTATTTTTTTGTCACCTGTAGATTTTCATATTAATGGTTTTCCTTAATTTTCCCAGAAAAGAAAATACACACACACAAGGTTAATTTAACATTGTGATAAATACCGAAATGTTTATTTTTTGTTAAAACATCAGGCCTTAACATTGAAAAATTAAATGACATAATACAAAGTATTGAAAGGTAACAACAACAGTGTCACAGCTTCAGAAATGAAAATGTTCGTGAGGCTGGTGGCCCAGCTCTTAATGTTCTGCAGCCTTCTGCCTGACAGCATAGGGACAAACAGTCTGTGTGCAGGATTGGTGGGGTCCTTTATGATGTTGGAGGCTTGCTTCTTGCATCTGGGGTTGTAAATGTCTGTGGTGGGGGATTGGCTCTGTCCCACAGCTTTTGTGCAGTCATCAGTACCTCTTCCAGAGCATTCTAAAAGATAAGACACATACTTTCATTTATGACCAATAGTATTTTGAACAAATACAGTGTAAAAACATTCACCACACTGTATAAAAACAGTACATACTCACCTCATGTGATGGTTTTTTCTGGAACAGCTGACTTGTGGTGTGCCTTCCCAGAGGAAAAGAAAATCAGAGAAGAGATCTCAATAGTGTTTCATTTATTTCTCAGAGACAACTATGAGAGCTATGTGAAACCAAAATGAGACTATAGCTTATTTCTCCTCTTTCTCAGTTTCTTCTCAGGAGCAATAAGATGCACAAAATCTCAATTTAGACTCCTCCCAAGTTTAAAAAGAGATCTCACCAAGCTCTAAATGAATTCTCTGATTTTTCTCAACATTTGTGTCTCTTTTGATCTCAGACAGAGAAGTAAGAGAGGTCTCTCTGTGAACTCAATCTACTCTCATCCAGCCTCCTCAATTCATGAATCTCAGGTTCATCTCAGTCAGAGCAAAGAAAGAGCTCTCTGAAAGTGCTCACTGATTTCTCATCCTGACTTAAAGTAATGTACGAAAAAAAACATGGCTCACCTGAACAAATCACTTTTTTCACTGCAGACCAGTACTTACACAATGGTTTAATAATTAATATTGTATCATTGCAGGCTGAATGAACTGAATGAAAATAAATAGTTGTAGGCTGCCAGTCATCATAGTCGTCCATACTGTAATTACCCAAATTATATTTTATGTGAAAAACTTTACTTTGTTTCATAGACCACTTAATAAAACAAAACATAAAACTGATCTGTCATTTCTTACATCTACTAATTTTCCATTGTCAAATTATTTATTGGTAGCTGGAGAGTAATAAATGGCATTTTGAAACACCATGTGGTCATCATTTGATGAACATGTTAATAAAATGGTAGATGGCACAAGAATATGCTGAAATACTAAATGTGTACGAGTTAAAATTAATATAAATATACTTGGCTGCTATGACAAAGTTAATAATTTAATCTTCGGTAAAAGTCATATTAAATAATTGTGCACGCTCACACAGAAGCTGCACAGCGTAAGCGCCCGAAGATGTGACCTATGACCCACGCATCAGCGTTACAAAATCTCATTGGATAACAGCGTTGTCCATCACAACGCTGCATCGTGATTGGTTGAATTGAAAGACTCACTTGCCTGCAGCGCAGACTCGGAGCGCAGAGGCTGCCGGAGGAAAACAAACACAGTGCACCTCGAAAAAGAAGGTAAGCTACATCATTGTACTTTTATAATAATTCTACTTTGAGTGAATGTTTATAACGTTTATATGGCTGGTGTTTATGTTAGGTCTGATACACTCGGAAGAATCTGGTCTGCAGTAAAGTTAGCTATCGCTAGCCTCAAACCACCACTTGTGACTGTGAACTTGCTAATATTAGCCACAGCAGTAGGTCAAACTAGAAAATTTCTAAAGAAATTTTGAGTGTGCCTGACTCTGGCCCCGTTGCCCCCATACATTATTATTGACACTGCTCAGCAAATTCAGTATTAATACAACAAGCTGTGTGAGTGAAAACAGCCCCTCCCCCCTCTGCTCCCTCAGGCAGGAGGTTGCCAAGCAACCAGGGCCAACTGCCGGGCCCTAATCAGCAGAGCAGTTAGGTGCACCTGTTAGAATGTCAGTTGGAAATGCCCAGAGAGAGAGACAAAATGCTGAAAGTCACCCCTCAAATAAAAAGGACTCTTGACCAAACCGTTGCTCCAATCACTGAACCGACTTTACTGTGAGCATGCTGAGCCCTTCCTGAACGTCTACATTACTGTTTTGTGTCTGTAATTTGAAGAAATGTCCCCTTTAGAGCGATTCAAAGAAACGTTACTTCTGCTTTCCTCCAGAAATTTTCCCGCTTTTTTAACATGGCAGTCTATGGGGCTGTGGATGGGTGTTGCTGCCGCATCTTTGCATGTGACGCCAAAACTATTAAGCTGACAGCTTCAGCAGTGTTATCACTGCGACTACCACAAATTTTCCCTACCGTGTTTCAGACGGTGTAGAGGTCTCCGTTTTTAAGCAATAGCTATACTTAGCCTCAGCTAACTTTACTGTCATTCAGAGGGCTCAGTTTTAAAGCTACAGTGAAAACTCTGCTATCATATTAATAAACGTAAGCTTTGATACTGAGCATGCGTTCCTAGGATGGAGGCAGGGGTCAAATAATGCTCTTAAATGAAGCTAAATTTAGGCGAGGGAAAAACAGACATGACCATTTTCAAAGGAGTCCCTCAACATTACATATCTGTGACAATTCAACTGAGCAACATGTAGTCCTACTCAATACTCAGATGCAAACACTATAAATGCCAATAATGTGGACAGCAATTAAGTTAGAATATGAAATTGTCTTAAATATTTGTAAATTCTGTTAATTGTTCTACATAAATGAATTCTAGATATTTGGATATTATTGGGTGCTTTATCTAAATGCCTCTATCCCTGTAAAACAATCATTCATCTTCTGTGTTACAGGCAGTGAACAAGTTAAATCTGCGAGTGGCCTGTACCTGTCCTCTACTCGCCTGGCTGCAATTCATGGAGAGTAAGGAAGGACTGCCTTCGCTTGCTCCATCTTCTGTTCGATGACTTCTTCACTGCAGAGGAGTGCCAAAATGCAGTGGCTTTTGGGAGACATGGAAGGGTGCCGGATGGGAAAACAGTCCTGGACAAGGCTAAAGTCATCGGTACAATGCTCATTTTATTGCTCCATGTTTTATAAAAATAAAACAAATAATGACTTGTTGGTACTTAAGATTTTTTACTTGAAAAATGGACTATGTGTCAAATTTGATTTTGATATTTTCTTTTATGTGTCTGATTTATGTGGTCAGAAATCCTCAGTACATCAACATGTTTACATAACGTGTAACAATAACATTAATTTAGTAACTGGTTTACATTTAGCAGTTTGCTGTTATAGTATGTGGAGTTGAATTGATTTGTAATTTGTGCTTTCCTTCATCCTTGCAGCTTCCATCATGCACTGTAGCACACTGGATGGATGGACGGACGCCAGTTGGCAAAACTAAGATGAAAAAAAAAAGATCAACAAATGCTGCATTAGACCTGCAAAGACTCTTGATTCATGAATGTGGCACATGAGAGGAAAAGACATTTGTTGAGGTGACCGTGGTCAAAAAAGCCCTCATACACAAATGCTGCTCAAAGACTGTAGTAGTTGTTACACTTTTACAGACACTGTTATAAAAATATAGTTCTTGCTGAGAAGAGGCAAATGTATAGTTGTGATTTTCTAAATGATGAACACATGGGACATTCATTTATTTGTGAAAAGATCGCCAATTATTGTTGTCAATTTTAAAGATGCAAGTTTTTGGATCTTGTGTATTATCAAGTGTGTGAAACTGTTAGACACTGTTCTTAAATCAGCCTTCCTGAGAGATGCATTGAGAAACTATTACACAGCTAGCTGAAATAGTCCATTGTTATTGGTCAGTTAATCTGCAGATCACTATTGTCAGCTATTGTCAAATATTGTCAAAGTGTTTCATGACTTGGCCATTTTAATAAATGGATTTTTTTTCAGCATTTTTAAGTTTCCTTGATGTGTGTGTGTGTGTGTGTCTCCACAATTGCTCTTGTATTGCTCATTTTTGTTTCCAAATGAGAAATAAATGAGATATCTCAGTTAAGTCGCAAGTATGGCTCCTGTTGCTAGTTGCCCTGTCTCACTTATTTATTGCTCCTAGTGAATTTTAGGAGAAACAAAAGAGAAACATATCAGATAAAATAGAAACCAACATGAGGCTGAAATGAGAATCTCAATTTTGTCTCCGGAGCTGTAGAAGAGCAACCTTTGAGCAGTAAAATTTTCCTCTGGGTTGTAGTGAATCCCTGTGCACAGGTAAAAGAAAGGACACATTCTTTTATATGACCAATAGTATTTCAAATGAAGTAAGCATAACTATATTCAGGATGTGCATGAAAAACAATACATACTTACGTAATGCGATCCTTCTTCTGGGACAGCTGACTTTTGGCCTCTTAGTCTTCTATTGCAAGATCATCTGAATACATGTGTTAGTGAATGAGCTGAAATATATTCAGTAAACTTTGGGTTATGGTCATAGTATTTGAGTTGGCAAATGCATACAGTCTGTAAGATTGAATCCATTTTTGTTGTAGTATCATAGCATGTAAAACATTTCATACACAGACAAGCACATTGATTGAAAATTTACAAAAAGTGGAATGTACAGAATTCAATTGTTAAAACAAACAAACAAACAAACAAAAAACATAATGAGACAAACATGCACATAATCTTGTAGTGTTGTAGTTAGTTAGTAGTTAGAATAATTTTGTAGAAAAATATTACAGTATTGAGATAAGTATAGCATCATGGAAGCTGTAGTATGTCTGTATAACTTGAACAATAACATTGTCTGTGTCTTTCACGTAGACATGGTCAATTAATGTACCTTTTTCTGTTGTACTCATTTGCACATGTTGAGTGTATCCATGGTGCTCCAGTAACTTTTGAATGGAAGAAGAAACAAAGATATCCTCATTAAAGTCTCCCATGATGAGTTTTTTGCCTGTATGCTTGTCAAGTTGGGAGATGACTTGTAATAAGTTATGTCTGAACATGTCAATCTTATAAGAGTTAGGCCTGTACAAAACAGCACCGCACAAATGTACATGTTGAATTTCAAAATACAGACACTCAATATTGCGTCTTTCTGGAATTAACACCTGCACATCAATGTTGTCTGAACAATAGATACCAACTCCACCTCTGTTTTGTTGCCTCAGTGTTGCGAGCATTGGCTCAGAGTCATCATAACAGTTTTCTCTGGGATTGTGGTGAAAAACGTGTCCTGGAATTTGTGGTTCTTCTTTTGTGCCAACATTGAGCCATGTCTCTGTTACGCAAATACAGTCAGCTTTCATGAGGGTTTTATGTGCTTGTATATCTAGTAGATGAGCATTTAAACTCTGCACATTGTGAAGTGCTATGGTGCAAACAGGGTTTACATCACATGACAAAGTCTTTACAAACTTAAAGGAAGGCATACTTTCCATAGCCAAGGTGATTTTGTTGTCACAAAATATAGCTGACTGTTTAAAGTCTTCAATTATCAGTCCACTAAGAGTCTTCAGGCGACTCAGTGCAACATATACTTGTCCTGAAGCAAAGGTCTTCTTGAGTGAAGAGTCAATTGTCTCCTTATTCCGCCATCATGTGTTACTTGGTCTTCTTGCACCTCAATGATTGTTGAACGATCAGAAACCCTTTTTGTTTTCAGTCTTTGCATCTTGCCAACATTCGCATCTTCAAACTCCACATGTATAGCTGCAGGGAGATCGTCATGGTCTTTACCTTTAATGATTCTCACAACTGTACCACATGCTCCATTGACAAGGCCATCCGACACATCTATATTCTTTTTCAACATCACTCTTGCTCCAACACCCAAAGACACACACATTGGCAGGCATGAATTGAACACTTTTGTATGAGAACCTACTTTGCGTTCCATTCTTCCAGTTTTGGGATTTCGTACAAAATCATGAGCTTGTATGCTGATTGCGTCAGGGCAGGTTTCGTGCAGTCTCTTAATGTTATACTGATTAACTTCTGCATTTGTAGCATAAATGTGCATGTCTGTACTTTCTTCACCTGTTTCACACTGTGTCAGACTGAGAACATCATGGTCGCTTAGTGGCTCATTTTTTGTATGAGTTCTGAGGCGATTGAGCATCTCTGCAAATGCTACGTTTTCTTGTCTAACAACTTTAGTTAACTGAGCAACTTCAAAGTTGTTCTCCCACAGGTTGGCTCCTTTGCTGTCGGCAAAAAGAGGCGTGCCTTTCACTGGTTTTAACTGATAAAAGTCTCCCACGCAGATTAATGACACGTTCGCAAACAAGGAATAATCACCAGTCTGTTTGATTTGACGCAGTCTACCATGAATGTAGGCCAGAAGACGGTGGTCAACCATAGATATTTCATCAATGATCAGAATGTGCAAGTTGCTCATTTTAGTTCTTAAAGAATTGAGTTTCTCATCGCTTAGTGGTTGATACAGCAGAGTGACGTTTGCACCAATTGAGAAAGTGTTGTGAATGGTTGCAGCACCGATATTGTATGCAGCCACACCTGTTGGTGCTGTTAGAAGCACAGTGAGATCGTCTGGGTTTTCAGCAATCTGTGACAATAGTCTTTTGGATTCATAATGTATTGCTTTGATTAAATGGCTTTTTCCTGTTCCTGCTCCGCCAGTGATGAATAATCGCAAAGGTTCTGGGTTTTGTCCAAGCAATTTCTGCAAACACCACTTACGTACAGTATAGAATATGGCAGCTTGCTCTTCATTCAGTGATCTTAGTAAATGCAGCGCATCTTGTCTAGGCATTGTCACATGATTTGTCTCCAAAGTACATGCAGTGTGTGGTTTTGCTGTCAGGTCAGGAATGAGTTCATCATCATCACCTTCATCATCTACAGCTTTGTCTTTCATCAGATCCAAACAATGAAGACGTTCTTTTTCTGTTTCAGGACATATCTGAGCCCAGGCATCTTCTAAATCAATGTTTTGGTCAAGCAACTCTTTAGCCCTGTCGATTTCGTCAGTTTCTTTTTCAAATAAGGCTTTATTAGAATCCACCATCACTGACATTTTTTGGACATCATTGCCGCATTTCACCGCACCATTCTTATAGAAATCCTCATATGTATCAAACTGAGGTGGTTTGAGATGACAGTCATTGTAGTAAGGCAAAAACAATTGCAGCAATGAACGAATTCTCACCAACTGGAATAAACTGTACATCACGAGAGCACTCCTTCAAGTGCATATGTGTTAATCGATACACTGCTTCTTGAGCTGAAACTTCTCTGTTGTGTAGGTACACACTGCCAAGTTGTTTAAATGCTGATTTAGCATCACAATTCCCATTCATTGCCTCATTTTGTGCATGTTGTAAGAGCAACCCCATTTCTTGTTCTGCTTTTGTGATATATAACAGTATATAGACCACAACTGAAAAAGCATCTGTGACATACTGAATGTCCATATTGCCGTTCCAAGCACGCAGTAAGTCTTTATTGTACTGGTTTACCCAAATATCTGTAGCATTCCGTTTCAAAACAATCCTTTTCTTTTTGGAACATGTGTTGTAAGCTCTTTCAAACACGCCTTGGTTTATCCCAAGAGACTTAAAAAATGCATCTGTTGAATCAAAATTCATGTCAGGCTTAGTCAAGGCAGATTTCACTCTTTTCATGATTGCACTTGCATTTGCAATTTCATCTTTAACATTCAAGTCCTCAGAATTTGCATTTCTTGTGATGAAAGTACGGCTTGATGGTGGACGTGGGAAATTGAACCTGCACACTGTGTTTTTCTTTCGGCAAGTCTTGGAGTGTCTTTTGCTGTGTTTCTGCACGCTGTTCACAACCTCATACAGCTCTGCATCAGCTTCTGGCGGAGTCTCACAAGTGATGTACGTGTCTATGAAACGTGTCACTTCAGCATCAGTGTCTCTGTCAAGCCTAGGTGCATTTTCAACCCAAAATAAACAGTGGACATGAGGAGAACCACGCTGTTGGAATTCGACACGATAAAAGTAGTCTATTACTTTTCCAATAGGCTGACTTTTTGACAGAATAACATTTTTTAAGAAGCAGTGCCATCTATGGTCAAACAGTCTGGCTGCTGTGACAGGGTTGCGATGTAGAAGTCCACATTTGTCCGACCAGTCAAGATCATCAACACATGTCGTTTTACGCTCCAGTCTTAGAATAGAGTTAAGCATTTCAGGCCATCTCAAATCTGCTGAGCTGAAAGACGCAAAGAAAGTCGGGATTGACAGTTGTCTTATCATGGCAAATAAATCTTTTTGTACTGACATCCAGTATGGTGGTGTGCCACGAATTCCGCGTAAGAATTTGTAACCTTCGTCGTTGCAAAATATTTTACTTAATGATTCAGAGTTCAGAAGCATGTCGGGTGATGCTTTTTTCAAAGATGATTCGCCACCTTTGTGTAACGCCACAGATACAATGGATACAACTTGATGCACTTCTGACATGTATTGTGCGTAAAAAATAAAGTCTGTGTTTCGTCCAAAGCGTCCATCTGCATTAAGTATGCGGGTATTCAAGTATCGGGCCAAAGTTATTTTTGACTCTCTGTCATCGTGAAATGTTGGTCCACCAAGTGGATAAAAAACAGGGAAACATTTTGCCTCATTGGTTTTGTCGGACAGCAGTCGAACTGGACTCTTTCCTTCACCTGGTGCCACATTCAGTATATCCTGAAAATTCTGATCAACGATCTCTGAGCCCAAATCAACCGGTTGTAGTGACGTGTCTGACAGAAGGCCACTTTGGTCTTTAATATAAGTTAATTCTTCTTCTGTTTCTTTGTCAGCAACATTGTCATCATTGCTGTTGTCATGTTAATGCATTACTGCAGTATATTTGTTTTCTATTATGTGCTGTATTTTGTTAATTGCATGTTTTGTTTATTGATTTAGCGCCATGCATGTTTTTGGAATTTCTTTAGTTATGAGCGTTGTGATTATTTTCCTTAATTTGAATTTATATGCATGTTTTAGAAACGGTTGATTATGATTTTGGACAGTGAACGCAACCTCTGACTGACAGCTGCCGATTGGCGATTGGACCACGAGGACCGTCCTGAGACACCAGCAGCAGTGTATTGGAGGCCTTGGATACGAAGTGGCAGAAACAGGAGCTTCTGCCAAAAAGCTGTGAGTCTCCAAACGATACACTGTTAGCTGTAGCTGAAGAGCCCTGAGAGCAGAGAGAGTGCGTCCTGTGTCTGTAGAGTAGACTGCTGGCCATCTTCTGTGTGTTTCAGGTCTGCGGCGTCGCCAGAAGGAGCTTCAGCCGAGTGGAGGCCGTGTGAAGGGTGGCAGCAGTATGAACAACAGGGAAGACCTTCAGACTAAGGAAGTGAAAGACGGCTCGAGGTGGCAAACCGGCGTGGCGAAAGGATTGCAGAAAGAAGGACTGGAACATGATCGTGAGCGTTCTCACTGGATTTTAACATTGTTTTAATTTGACTTTTAAAAAAAGAGACCCTCCCCTCATTTAAGAGAGACATTGCCCAAACAACAGTATTTACTTGTAAAATAAATTGCTTCCTGTTGTAACTTGGTGTTCGGGTCGTTGAGTACTGCTCACCCTCGTAACGAAAGAACCTGTCTCATAGTATTTGGTGGTTTGTGATTTAAGTGTATAAAAAAACAAAAACCCACCATCATCACATTTGGTGTTGTCGGCAGGATTACGAATTTGTGAGCAGTGCTTGATACCCGTACATATTTAGAGATGATGATGATGCCAATTTATCCTGGTGCTCCTTGGGTGCCGAAATTCCATGGGTCAGGTGGTGATTTGAAATATCACGAATGGAAAGAACAAATTAAGGGCATTTTAGAAGTGCAAGAACTAACAGAAGCACAAAAGGTTGCAATTGTGTTGGGGGCCTTGAGTGGGGAGGCTAAACGACAAGTCGATGTTTTAGAACGGGAGGATCGCGAGAGGGCTGTTAGGATTTTTACTGTACTAGATGCACTTTATGTGGAGAAGGTCCCATTGTCTGCGAGAAGGGCACAATTTTTTGGATGTGTTCAAAAATCAGATGAACCGGTACAAGCATATTTGTTGCGGCTAAAGGAACTATATTGTAAACTGCGGCAGCACGACCCAGACACGGCCCCCACTGACTCTCACCTCAAGGACCAGTTCCTGTTGGGCCTTGAGGGAGGACCCCTTCTCCAGGCTCTGAAAATGTTTGCCCGTCATAACCCTGATGCCACCTTTGCTCAAATACAGCAAAAGGCTTTGTGATTAGAGGGGGAACAACAAGGCACAAAATGGCCGGAGGTTGTATGTGCAGCAGTAGGCGGGTCTAACTATTCTAGGTCTCGTTCACAGACTGATAATGGCAGAATCCAAGAGCTCAAGAAGGAAATTATGGAAGAAATGAGAGGTCAGTTTACTGATTGGAAACATGACCTGGTTAAAGAACTTAAATCATGGACCACAGGTCCCTCCCAGTCCAATCAGTCCACCCATCCTGGGGCCTATAATCAGCCACAGTTTAAAACCAGGCGCCCTAGAGCTGGTAACTCCAACATGTGGGACGAAAATGGTAAACCCATCCGTAGGCAGTGTAAACAATCTGGCCACATTGCAAGATTCTGCAAAAACTCCTCAGAATCTAGTTCAGGTTTAAACTGATTCACCCTGCTACTGAGGTCCAAGTGGCAGGGTCGACCGCTGTCCAAGATTCTCAAAGGACCACAGAACCTTTTATTGGTGAATGCCCCACAGTGGATTTGTTTGTAGGAGGTGTGAAACTACAGGCCCTCCTAGACACTGGCTCCCAAGTCACTTTAATGCATCAGAGTTTATTTTAACACTTTCACCAACACTCCACCGATCACATAGGAATAGAATTTAAAATTCTTCTCCTTACATACAAAGCTCTTCATGGTCAGGCACCATCATATCTAAAAGAGCTCATAGTACCTTACTACCCCTCTAGAACACTGCGCTCTCAGAATGCTGGGTTCCTTGTAGTTCCTATAGTTTCCAAAAGTAGATTGGGAGCCAGAGCTTTCAGCTATCAAGCTCCTCTTCTGTGGAACAAACTACCATTTTGGGTTCGGGAGGCAGACACGGTCAACACTTTTAAGAGTAAACTTAAGACTTTCCTTTTTGATAGAGCTTATAGTTAGGGCTGGCTCAGGTCATCCCTTAGTTATGCTGCTATAGGACTATACTGCCGGGGGACTCCTCCTTTCAGGGTTATGCCTAGCCAGGCATGGTATTGGTTGAAGATGCAGTCACATCTCCCTTTACTGAAAACCCTCTCTCTCTCTCTCTCTCTCTCTCTCTCTCTCTCTCTCTCTCACCATCACCACCACCATCTGTAAACATACATGTCTGTCATACATGTACATTAATGCATCTTACTAACTACACTTCTTCCCCGGAGTTTCTGTGCTCTTTCGTCCAGCAGGTTCTCGTGGATCGTGACTGCTGCTGTGGTCCTGCATGACGTCCACTACATATATTATTACTGTCATTAACGTTACCAGATCTCCATTACAGTTTATAGTAACTTAGTTAATGATTTGCTGCTGCTGTGCATCTGTGTCTCTCTATCTCTATCACAGGTTCCACTGCTACTGTAATCATTTTATCATTCATTGTAATCCATTGTCATTTTTCATTGTAATTACACAAAATGTTTCTGTTGACTTGTTGACTGTACACGTGACATCAATTGCACGTCTGTCCGTCCTGGGAGAGGGATCCCTCCTCTGTGGCTCTTCCTGAGGTTTCTTCCACTTTTTTCCCTGTTAGAAGGGTTTTTTGTGGGCAAGTTTTTCCTCACTCGAACCGGGGGTCTAAGGACAGAGGGTGTCACTCCCTGTACAGATTGTGAAGCCCTCCGAGGCAAAATGTATTTTGCGACTTTGGGCTATACAAATAAAATTTGATTTGATTTGAATTTGAATTTGAACCCACAAAGATGCTTTTCCCCTCCCTAGAATTGAGGAGACGCTGACCTCCCTCACCAAAGCAGAGTGGTTTACCACCTTGGACCTGGCGAGCGGGTATTGGCAGGTGGAGATGGACCCTGAAGACCAAGAGAAAACTGCCTTTACTACACCATTGGGTTTGTTTGAATTCCAACGGATTTCACTGTCAGAGAGCTGAGGGCATTCCTTGGGTTAGCCGGGTATTATAGACGTTTTGTTCCAAATTTTGCCAAAATTGCTCGCCCTATGCATGCATGACTAAGTGGTATTTCCAACTCTAAACGATCTAGTGGAAGAAAGGTGGACTGGACAGAAGAATGCCAATCTTCCTTTGATCATCTAAAAACTGTACTAACCCAGTCTCCAGTCTTAGCATATGCATATTTCACTTTGCCATTCATTGTCTACATTGACGCTAGCAACCATGGACTGGGGGCTGTCCTGGCTCAAAAGCAAGATGGACGTGAACGTGTTGTAGCTTATGCTAGCCGTGCCCTGCATTCCACTGAACAAAATGACGCTAATTATAGCTCCTTTAAGCTGGAACTGTTGGGATTGAAGTGGGCAATCACAGAAAAATTTAAAGACTATCTTACTGGAACCAAATTTATTGTCTATACAGACAACAATCCTGTCGCCCATCTACAGACAGCCAAGTTGGGTGCCACGGAACAGAGGTGGGTTGCACAGCTAGCCTCTTTTGACTTTGAGGTGAAGTATCGTACAGGAAAAGAGAACACAAATGCAGATGCTCTGTCCAGATTTCCTGTAACTGTTGTACCATCCACAGGAGCTCAGAGTCCAACACTCACTGTCAACAAAGTTGGTGTGGCTGCATCCTTGGACTACGACGACGTGCTGGAGTGTGAGGGTGAAGACTGGGGGGCTTTACAAGATGGTGATGGGGACATTCAGCCAGTCAAGAGGTATGTTGAGAGGGGATACAGGCCAGAGAAGTTAGAGAGAAAGGCTCTGCCTGCAAAGACGCAGCAACTGTTGCACCACTGTAAAAGACTTTTCCTACAAAATGGTGTGTGCCGCAAGGTGTTGACCCTCACACTCATGAGCTGCACCCCCAGGTTATCTGTCCAACCTCTAAACGTAAGACTGTCTGGGAGAAATACCACAAGGCTGCTGCACATGCTGGTGTGGAAAGGACCCTGTCAACCATGCGATGTTTCTTCTTCTGGCCCAATGTGGAGGAAGAGGTACGAGGATACAACTCTGGGTGTGTTTGCTGCAGCTTACAGAAGGATCAGACAGAACCTAAAGCCCCGTTACAACCCATCTCAGTGTCATATCCCTTGGAGGTTGTTGCTTTAGACTTCCTTTCCCTGAGCCGACCTAGTGATACTTACCAGAATGTTCTTGTCATGACGGACATGTTCACAAGGTACGCATGGGCTGTGCCCACCCGCGATCAAACTACAAAAACAACTGTCAAGGCAATCTGGACAAATGTAATTCAAATTTTTGGCTGCCCCTCACGGTTTCATTCAGATCAAGGCCCAAACTTTGAGTCAGACTTAATGAAACAATTGTGTGCTATGTACAATGTTTCCAAGAGCAGAACCACTCCCTACCATCCGGCTGGGAATGGCAGAGTTGAGAGATTCAATCAGACGCTGCTTAACATGCTACGTACCCTTGAGGAAGACAAATGGAGTAAATGGCCAGAACACCTCCCTGAGCTTCTGCAAGCTTACAATAACACTGTACACAGTTCAACAGGTTTTGGCCGTCACCTCAGGCTTCCAGTAGATGTTAGTCTAGGGGTCACCCCCACTCAGCTCCGCCAAAATGCAGTAACTTGGGTCAGTGAACACCATAAAAGACTAAAGTCTGCCTATGATCTAGCCCATAGAAAAATGGAGGTTACAGCTAGTAGGGAGAGAGGACATTATGACCAAAAGGCACACGCCCCCTTGCTTTTGCCAGGAGAAAGAGTTTGGGTGCGAGATAGGAACTGAGAAGGTCATGGGAAGCTGCACAATTGGTGGGATCCAGAACCACATGTGGTGGTAGAAACCATGGGGGATTCAGGACTGGTTTATAAGATCAGGCCAGAGAAGGGAGGGAGGGAAAAGACCCTTCATAGGAATGCCCTAAAACTTTGTGTTGGCCCTATCAAGGAGGCACCTAAAGAGAATCCTTCAAGAGAAAAAGAGAACAATGTCCCAATGCCAATTTTATACTTCCCACCCAGTTTCAGAGCACCGGCTGAACCAGCTGGTGTGTCAGATTTGCTATACACAGTAACTATTGGCAGAGACTGCCAAAGGTAAACTGTGGGGGGGTGTCATGTTAATGCATTACTGCAGTATATTTGTTTTCTATTAAGTTGTTATCTATTAAGTATGCGGGTATTCAAGTATCGGGCCAAAGTTATTTTTGACTCTCTGTCATCGTGAAATGTTGGTCCACCTAGTGGATAAAAAACAGGGAAACATTTTTCCTCATTGGTTTTGTCGGACAGCAGTCGAACTGGACTCTTTCCTTCACCTGGTGCCACATTCAGTATATCCTGACAATTCTGATCAACAATCTCTGAGCCCAAATCAACCAGTTGTAGTGACGTGTCTGACAGAAGGCCACTTTGGTCTTTAATATAAGTGAATTCTTCTTCTGTTTCTTTGTCAGCAACATTGTAATCATCGCTGTTGTCATGTTAATGCATTACTGCAGTATATTTGTTTTCTATTATGTGCTGTATTTTGTTAATTGCATGTTTTGTTTATTGATTTAGCGCCATGCATGTTTTTGGAATTTCTTTAGTTATGAGTGTTGTGATTATTTTCCTTAATTTGAATTTATATGTATGTTTTAGAAACGGTTGATTATGATTTTGGACAGTGAATGCAACCTCTGACTGACAGCTGCCGATTGGCTGCTGCAGCAGGCCCACAGACGGACTGATAGGCAGGCCAGGTAGCCGGATGCAGGTGGACTTTTTCTTTTTTTCCTTTCTAAGACGCCAGACTCCGGTGGAAGCAACGAGAGCGGAGAAGATCTAGATCCAGAGGTTTTAGCCAATTACAGACCGATATCAAACCTTCCCTTTCTCTCTAAGATACTTGAGAAAGCTGTAGCCAATCAGCTGTGTGACTTTCTCCATAAGAACAGTTTATATGAGGATTTTCAGTCAGGATTTAGAGTGCATCATAGCACAGAGACCGCACTAGTCAAAGTTACAAACGACCTCCTAATGGCATCAGACAAAGGACTCATCTCTGTACTTGTCCTGTTAGATCTTAGTGCCGCATTTGACACCATTGACCATCAAATTCTTTTACAGAGACTGGAACATCAAATTGGCATCAAAGGAACCGCCCTAAGCTGGTTTAAGTCCTCTTTCTTAGATCGTTCTCAGTTTGTTCTCGTCAATGATGTATCCTCCATGCATACCAAAGTTTGTTATGGAGTCCCACAAGGTTCTGTACTCGGACCACTTCTATTCAGTTTATATATGCTTTCTCTAGGGAACATTATTAGGAATCACTCCGTTAATTTTCATTGTTATGCCGACGACACCCAATTATATTTATCGATCAAGCCTGATGAAACCAATCAGTTAACTAAACTCCAAGCATGCCTTAAAGATATAAAAAGTTGGATGACCTTCAATTTTCTGATGTTAAATTCAGACAAAACTGAAGTTCTTGTAATTGGACCCAAAAACATCAGAAACTCTCTTTCTAGAGACTTAGTTACTTTAGATGGGATTACCCTGGCCTCCAGCTCCACCGTAAAGAATCTTGGAGTTGTTTTTGATCAGGATTTGTCCTTTAATGTCCACATAAAACAAATTTCAAGGACTGCATTCTTCCATTTACGTAACATTGCCAAAATCAGACGCATTGTATCTCAAGCAGATGCAGAAAAACTAGTCCACGCATTTGTTACTTCTAGGCTGGACTATTGTAACTCATTGTTATCAGGCTGCTCCAATAAGTCTCTTAGGACTTTGCAGCTAATTCAGAATGCTGCTGCACGTGTTCTGACAGGAACCAAGATCAGAGATCACATCTCTCCCATTTTGGCTTCCTTGCATTGGCTACCTGTCAAATCTAGAATAGAATTTAAAATTCTTCTCCTTCCATACAAAGCTCTTCATGGTCAGGCACCATCATATCTAAAAGAGCTCATAGTACCTTACTACCCCTCTAGAACACTGCGCTCTCAGAATGCTGGGTTCCTTGTGGTTCCTATAGTTTCCAAAAGTAGATTGGGAGCCAGAGCTTTCAGCTATCAAGCTCCTCTTCTGTGGAACAAACTACCACTTTGAGTTCGGGAGGCAGACATGGTCAACTCTTTTAAGAGTAAACTTAAGACTTTCCTTTTTGATAGAGCTTATAGTTAGGGCTGGCTCAGGTCATCCCTTAGTTATGCTGCTATAGGACTATACTGCCGGGGGACTCCCCCTTTCAGGGTTATGCCTAGCCAGGCACGGTATTGGTTGAAGATGCAGTCACATCTCCCTTTACTGAAAACCCTCTCTCTCTCTCTCTCTCTCTACCACCACCATCTGTAAACATACATGTACATTAATGCATCTTACTAACTAAACTTCTTCCCCGGAGTTTCTGTGCTCTCTCATCCAGCAGGTTCTCGTGGATCGTGACTGCTGCCGTGGTCCTGCATGACGTCCACTACATATATTATTACTGTCATTAATGTTACCAGATCTCCATTACAGTTTATAGTAACTTAGTTAATGATTTGCTGCTGCTGTGCATCTGTGTCTCTCTATCTCTATCACAGGTTCCACTGCTACTGTAATCATTTTATCATTCATTGTAATCCATTGTCATTTTTCATTGTAATTGTACAAAATGTTTCTGTTGACTTGTTGACTGTACACGTGACATCAATTGCACGTCTGTCCGTCCTGGGAGAGGGATCCCTCCTCTGTGGCTCTTCCTGAGGTTTCTTCCACTTTTTTCCCTGTTAAAAGGGTTTTTTGTGGGCAAGTTTTTCTTCACTCGAACCGAGGGTCTAAGGACAGAGGGTGTCACTCCCTGTACAGATTGTGAAGCCCTCCGAGGCAAAATGTATTTTGCGACTTTGGGCTATACAAATAAAATTTGATTTGATTTGATTTGAATTTGAAGGGGATAATTATATGGAGTATTGTCCAGTTGTTGATTAGCCTACTTAAAACAGGCCTTGGTTTTTAGTAATGTTTACTGAATATTTTGTTTAAGTAATTATCCGAAATCCAAATAATTTCCACACATTAAAAGGGAATTTACTGAAGTTGAAAATTGCTGGCTCAGAATATTAAAAGAAAATATGAGATACAGTATTGGGGATTTTTCATCTTTGCATGACAGTTTTATTTTTTCCATCGAAAAGAAAATCTTCAAAAATATGATGGTCTTTTTTCTTTTTTTTTAAAGAAAAGTGAAAATGTGTATGTTTTTGTTCATATTTTTAATTTATTTAATTAACCTAAATTATTTAATTTATTTAATAAAATTTGCTTGTACATCTCGAGACCCCATCTCGAGGGGACAGGCCAAATTTGGTTCAATTCGGCCACTTGGGGGTGCTGCAGTTAGCAAAAATGTAGTGTTGCTCGTATTAGTTGATGTGTAAGGATTCGGCCACTTGGGGGTGCTGCAGTTAGCAAAAATGTAGTGTAGTTTTGTATTAGTCGATGTGTTAGGATTCAGAACTGAAATGTGATGGTTGCAGATATTGTGAATAAATACTCTTATGTAAGTAAGTACTATTATTCCGTTGATTGACATAGATAACTTGTGTTTCAGTTAATTGGATTTGGTGGTGAAGCAGTTAAACAGGAAGAAAGTTTGTTTTAATGCAAGGCTGTGGCATATCATACCCAAATGTGTTGGTACCTTCTGGGACTGTAACTTGAGTCAATGCAGTAGATCTAGTGTCATTCAATGTGAAAGTTATAAATTGTAAATGAATGTAAATTATTATAGCAGTAAATTACTACGTAAGTGATTTTTGGTGATGTCATCACTGATGTACATGTTTGTTGTTAAGTGGAACACTAATTATATTTGGCTCTCTGAGTAAAGAGATTTCAAGTTGAACAGTTATGTACTGTTATTCCAACTTATGTATAGTCACGCCAGTAGTATATAAGGGACACTTTTTTTCCTGTGCACGCGCATGGGGGCATGTCCGCGCGTGCATGTGCATGGGTGTGGGTGTGGCGCGCACGTGGGTGTGTTGTTGTGTGCCTGTGTGTGTGTGTGATGCATCGGAAGTGTCATAAACGAGGGGGAGGGGTTAGGGCATGTACGGGCATGAAAGGAGGGGGGTCATAAAATACAACAAATGTGGAGGTGTCGTTTTGGGTTGACCGGACACGGAAGCTGTCACGCCATTTTGGGAGGTGTGTCTTGTTCTGGCCCTACAGCTATTTAGTCGGGCATGGCGCATCTGATTTAGCCATCAAACTCCGACTGTGGGACATCGACTACAGAGTACCCTCTTTGTACTCACGCTGTGGCCATCGTATCTACACTACAAGACAACTATTTTGAGGACAGACTGCACCATTTTTTCCACCCTGAGAATTCATCCCCGTGGATCTGCTGCTTTTATTCTCAACACATGGCTAATGCAGGTACCCATTTTGATGTCTCTACTCCAAAACGTCGCATAAATATTAACGACACTCAATTGCTCATGGCTCCTAAAAAGAAAAGATCAACTCCTATGCATGTATCCCATTTTCTGTATCAGAAGGCATGATTCCCTATGTATAAGTGGGATGTGCCAGACTGTAGGGTTTTGGGATACTTGTTCAATCAAGGTGCTTGTGTTTACCTCTACACAAGAGAAGCTGATGAAATGTTTCTGCAAGGAGTAACTCCACACATCCGATTTCATGCCAAAGACTGGGCTCATTTGAGAAACAAAATTTGTGAAGAGTTGGATAACTCGAAAGGAGTGTATGCAGTTCAATGGAATGGATCGATACGTGGAGAGACCTACCGTGTAGAAACAGACTTGGAAGTCTACGACCCTGAATCATACATATTTTTCAGACAGTGTATGGACAACACTGATTAGTGAGGCCCGAAAGGGTACACTGCATGAAGACAAACTCTACCCCATCACGTCTAAAGAATGGGAAATGTGGTTTACCAACGGTTTTCTAGTGCATTGGAGTGAATGGGAGAAAACGTTGGCTATTTTTGAACAGATTGATACTTTATTCAGATGGTACAAAGTGTACGAGTCCTACGATGGCCTCAAAACGAAGATTTTTAAGGAGAATGATGATGATAAAGAAAATGAATGCCCCTTGATATAAACATTGTAAAGAACTTAGACATATTAGTGTTTTGTAATGATAATGCATAGCATATATGTCTGTACAGGTGATGTGTCGTCTAATACGGAAATGTCTAAATGTAATACAAATCAACGCCAGGACAACTGCAAGGACGACTCATGGGTGGACGAGTTGGGCGCTGAGTTGGGTAAAAGAAATCTAACATTTCTTACTCCTGAAGAGGACTTCTCTAAAGGACGTTTGCAAGCAAGCACAACTTGATCCGGATTGTTTGGATACTTTGGACAATGAAGACTCTTTTGACTACTTTAAAACTGACACGCTACACGGACCCACCGTTGATGAAGCGATAGAGGTAATAATAGGTTACTATCTACATGCATTTTTTAAGCAGAAAGCTGTCAAATATTGTATATATTGTGTATATATGGATGACAAGTGCAGAGGTCGGTGTCGTTCATGCTTTGATGTATTTCTCTCACTTTGTCTTGAAGGGTTTATGGACGAAATTAAAAAGGAGATTTTTAACGATAATTACGCAAATGTGCAAATGTTTGTATTATATCGTCTCGGGCTACTATCGCGCTAACTTTTAATTTACTAACTAACCCCCTAACCCATTTTCACAGAATGTAGACGTGTTCAGTAGCACGACAGCGGTAGTCAGCAAGGTCTTCACTAATGGCGAGCACAAGACTGACTGCTAAGAAAGTACTTTCTTATATGGGAATCCCCGCTTCCACACCATATGTCGTCATGGAGACGCAAGGTAACCTCCTTTTTTTCTTTTAATGTGAATGGATTAAAGAAAGTTAACACCTTTTGCTGCCCTTGCATCCTGTTCCCGCAGACGTTGGGAAAGCCCTCTGACTCCTCTATTCATTGATCTCCTCTCCTGTGATTTTTCAAATTACCTTACACAAGTAGTTGTTGAAAATAAAAGTTTATAAGGCTAAAGAATATTTTGTCACTTTTCTTCTTACCACTTTAAGTTCTTGAGGATACAGGCCACGCCAAACAACAATGTTGCTTTCTTCCTATTCCTTATAATAATAAGGAATAGGATAAGAGGGTATTTCACCTTTTTTCCTGTTAAATAAAAATAATTAAAATCCTAAATCCTGAGAAGTAGATACATTTGCTGTGTTTTTACAATCCTTCAACCCAAATACCATGCCTTCACATCTGTTGTATTTTACGACTCCCCCTTTCATGCCCAAACATGCCCTAACCGACGACACCTCCACGTTTGTTGCAACACTGTATTAGTTGTTGAAAATAAAAGGTTATAAGACTAAATAACATTTTGCCATTTTTTTTCTTACCACTTTAAGTTCTTGAGAATATAGGCTACACCAAACAACAATGTTGCTTTCTTTCTATTTCAATAATGTATTAGTTGTTGAAAATAAAAGGTTATAAGGCTAAATAACATTTTGCCACTTTTCTTCTTACCACTTTAAATTCTTGAGGATACAATCTACACCAGACAACAATGCTACTTTCTTTCTATTCCTTGGATAATGATTAGAGGGTATTTCACCTTTTTCCTGTTAAATAAAACAATTAAAATCCTAAATCCTGAGAAGTAGATGCATTTGCTGTGTTTTTACAACCCTTCAATCCAAAACGACGTCTCTACGTCTGTTGTATTTTTTTTACGACTCCCCCTTTCATGCCCGTACATGCCCTAACCCCTCCCCCTTGATACTTCCGATGCATTACACACACACACACATGCACACAACAAGACACCCACTTGCACGTCACACCCGCACCCAGCAACACCTCTACGTGTATTTTATGACCCCCTCCTTTCATGCCCGCACATGTCCTAACCCCTCCCCCCTCATTTATGACACTTCCGATGCATCACACACACACACACAGGCACACAACAACACACCCACGTGCGCGCCACACCCGCACCCATGCACGTGCACGCACCCATGCGCGTGCACAGGAAAAAAAGTGTCCCTTATATACTACTTACATGTCTATACATACATGTTAATGCATCTTACTAACTAAACTTCTTCCCTGGAGTTTCTGTGCTCTCTCGTCCAGCAGGTTCTCATGGATTGTGGCTGCTGCTGTGGTCCTGCATGACGTCCACTACATATATTATTACTGTCATTATTGTTACCATATCTCCATTAAAGTTTATAGTTAGTTAATGATTTATTGCTGCTGTGCGTCTGTGTCTCTCTATCTCTATCACAGGTTCCACTGCTACTGTAATCATTCTATCATTCATTGTAATTGTACAATATGTTTGTGTTGATTTGTTCTGTACATGTGACATCTATTGCACGTCTGTCCGTCCTGTGTTGTGGAGAAATTGCTGGAATCCATGGTCAATGGTGAGGTCAGGAATGAAGAAGTGTTCAGAAGCCTTTAATGTCTTATGCTGTAGTATTTATTGTCGCTTGATCAATGAGAATTAGAGACACTCTCATAGTGCATCAGAAGTGCCTGAGTCGGTCTCACATTCTGCCGAACTCGTGCTGGTGGATAGACTTTAAACCTCAAGATAACACCACAAATACTATACGCCCCAAATGAGACAAAGAGAATCTTATTACCAGGAACGGTGTTATCGTCAACATATTCTAGTCTGGAGACACAGATGTCTGTTTACATCAACGGCAAGCTATCTATTATGTCTAAGCAGGCAGCAAGAGTCTCTTCGACCCTGGCCACCACAGTGTTTGAGATAGACTGGCACCTACTGCTCCCAGTTAAAGCCAAACAATTAATACTGCCGAGGACCTCAAGGCCCACACGTGACCTTGTGTAACCTAAGGATAGAAAATTCCATAACATCCTGGGAGAGGGATCCCTCCTCTGTGGCTCTTCCTGAGGTTTCTTCCACCTTTTTTCCCTGTTAAAAGGGTTTTTTGGTGGGCAAGTTTTTCCTCACTCGAACCGAGGGTCTAAGGGCAGAGGGTGTCACTCCCTGTACAGATTGTGAAGCCCTCCAAGGCATTTTGTGACTTTGGGCTATACAAATAAAATTTGATTTGATTTGATTTGATGTTACCAGCAACTTCCTAAAAAACATTAAAAACATTACACTACAAACATTACAACGAGCATGAATTGATAACTATTTATTGCTTATCGTCACAACTCTGGCTGCACAGATATTGTTCTTCAATGTAGATGACAGTTTTGGCGCTTAAAAGTCAGCCCCTTGTTTCTTACAAAGACTGTTTTGGCACGTTCTATTTTTCAGTGCTGGCTCACATTCTTTGCAAACCAAACACTCCTTCTTTGATGCCAAATGGCCTTTAATTATGTGAGACATGAAATGTCTCAGCACAGCATTTTCCTCTGCTTTGGTCCATGGTCTTTGTGTTTTGCCTTTGCGTACTGAAAACAAACAAGATGACATAATTGTTTGTTAGTATGGCTGACTACATTTTTCACCCGGATATAAACAATGACTAACCATGAGAATTAATGGGAGTTTTGTTTGCCACTTACAGAGTAAGAGGCAGCTGTAACAGCTGTTTACTAATTGTAATAAATGATGACGTACTTCCTGTATGCCTATGTCTGTTATTCCGTTAAACTGTTTCCACTGCAAAAGGTTGCATAGTTCGTTTATCAATATGTTGACTTTTCCACCTACTTCCACCGTAAAAACTTTCTAGCGATATTTCAAGTTTTTTTTTTCAAATTTCCAGCGTTTCCATTCAGATTTTTTCATGTGCAAATTAAACATACAAAGCCCACTTCTCTCTCTCTCTTTGTTTGTCTCACTGTCCTTGCATGACGTTGATCTGATTATGATGACCTTTCTCTATAGGCCTAGAAACTCCTGAAGGTTACGCACTGGATATTATAAACTTGATACATATTCAAATTCAACTTGATCATACCATTATGTACAGGAAGGAGTCCGTCTACTTCAGGAGTGTCCATGTCTGAAAAATGTGTAACAGGAGAGCATAGTATTAGCATAGCACATTTTATTAAATAGTATCTGTTGTTCAATTTTGTAATGCAATATATTGATTATTTACAGTTGGTTATTTTTACTGTAAATATGTTAGACATTATTGAGGACAAGAAACCTGGCCCAGAGAGCAGGTTCAATAAACACTATTTTCCGTTTCAGTTAGCTCAATGAAAGCAGCATCCTTCCCTCACTCGTGAACAAGACCCCGAGGTACTTGAGTGTGTAATCATCATGACTATTATTTATCCTAACTTTTCCACACACATCCCATTCCACACACATTTGACTGGAATCAGTGAAATCTCAGCTTTTATTTGATGTAGTTTGTGTGGATATCGTGAAATTAAAGATACGAGGACTGTGGGCATGCGCAGTGCTTAGACGGAGGACCGTTTTTGCTACTGGCTCAATCAGTTGCTCTGTGTTTGACTTGTGTTTGGTTGAGCTGTAAATGGTTGTGCTGGCTCAATAGCTGAGCTTCTTCTGAACAAAACGGTGTGTCATATGACTACGTATATTCGTGCTTGTTTAACTGCTCTGAGACGTTTTTCATTTTTAGGGGGCGCTGTTGCCCCCGCTGGCGGGGGCTCTCTGGCTTAAGAGGTTAAGAGGGTTCTTAAGTCCTTAAGAACGATCGAATCTGGGAAACGCGGCCATTGTTGTAAAGTGGCCAGGATTTACATGGGATTAAAAAATTAAATGATGGAATGTGTAATAAATTAATCAATGGAGAGTGTCTAGAGCTAGTTTCCAGTAGTATGTACTATGTGTACAAACATGCTAGATCACATTCAAAATACATACCGTTCAGTTCACGAGGACAATCTACCTCTGCTTCGTTATCAATGGTTTGTTCCTCCTCACTCTCATCTTCATCATCATCTGTGAAATCTGGACAAATAATGGGAAAGTACTTTAATTTGGTTATAAAACAAATTAAGAACGTTACATCATACATCAGTGTCCCAGTGTATAACAACAGACAACTAGAAAAATTCCTAAAGAAATTTTGAGTGTGCCTGACTCTGGCCCCGTCGCCCCCATACATTATTATTGACACTGCTCAGCAAATTCAGTATTAATACAACAAGCTGTGTGAGTGAAAACAGCCCCTCCCCCCTCTGCTCCCTCAGTTAGGAGGTTGCCAAGCAACCAGGGCCAACTGCCGGGCCCTAATCAGCAGAGCAGTTAGGTGCACCTGTTAGAATGTCAGTTGGAAATGCCCAGAGAGAGAGACAAAATGCTGAAAGTCACCCCTCGAACAGAAAGGACTCCTGACCAAACCGTTGCTCCAATCACTGAACCGACTTTACTGTGAGCATGCTGAGCCCTTCCTGAACGTCTACATTACTGTTTTGTGTGGTTACCAGGAAGAAATGTCCCCTTTACAGCGATTCAAAGAAATGTTACTTCTGCTTTCCTTCAGAAATTTTCCAGCCTTTTTAACATGGGAGTAGATGCGGCCGTGGGTTGGTTTTGCTGCCGCATCTTTGTGTCTCACGCCAAAACTATAAATCTGAGAGCTTCAGCAGACGAATGTCAGTGAGAAGAGGAATTTTCCTACGTTTCTATGTATAAATTATATCTGTAGATGGACATTTGTGGCCTCGAGCGCAATTTACAAAATTATTTTTCGACGAATTTCTCTCTCCCTCTGCCCTCTAGCGATGATGTCACCAACTGTAGCTCGCGAACATTCTACCAATACACACCCATTCATTTTTTGGTGTGGTTTTTGGCGATTTATCGGCAAACCATTTGGCAAAATGCTTAGAAAAGTCATAGCGCACGATTCCCGGCTGAGCCGCACGTTTTGATACTTTTTTTGTGTATGTGCGACCAAAACTGCGGGAGGAGTAGCGAGCCAAAATAATGGCGTAAGAATAATAATAATAACTAGAAAAATTTCTAAAGAAATTTTGAGTGTGCCTGACTCTGGCCCCGTCGAGCCCTACATTAAATAGCTGTCAGCGTGTGTATGTGTGTGTTTTGTCTGTTAATAAGAGGGTTTTCCAAAGTCTTAGGGTTATAGTCTTTTATTTTGAAGGGACTCTTATTTTGAAAGAATTTTGTCTAGTGTGTGTGTGTCTGTGTGTCTGTGTGTGTGTGTCTGTCTGTCTGTGTCTCCCTCTATCCATCTATCTGTCTGTGTTTATCTCTGAGAGAGAAGGATAAAATGGCCGACATTCAAACTGTATTATTGACAGTCATTGTTATTATACAGAGAGTTCAATCAAGTTAATCACAGTCAGGCTTGTGGGGGGCAGTTAAGGAGAAAGTTTTACAGTCTTTTATTTTGAAGGAACTCTTATTTTGAAAGTCTTGTTGTGTGTGTGTGTGTGTGTGTGTGTGTGTGTGTGTGTTTGTGTGTGTGTGCGTGTGTGTTTTGCCTGTTAAGGAGAGAGTTTTCTAAAATATTTTATTTTGAAGGGACTCTTATTTTGAAAGTCTGTGTGTCTCTCTATCTATGTCTGAGTATGTGTCTGCGAGAGAGAAGGATAAAATGGCCGACATTAAAAATGTAGCCTTGATAGTCATTGATTAAGATAGCCCCTCCCCCCTCTCCTCCCTCAGACAGGCTTGAGGTTGCCAAGCAACCAGGGCCAACTGCCGGCCCTAATCAGCAGAGCAGTTAGGTGCACCTGTTACAATGTCAGTTGGAAATGCCCAGAGAGAGAGAGAGAAAATGCTGAAACCGCCCGTCGAAAAAGACGGTGTGGTGGCCAAACCGTTTGGCCTATCATTGAACCGACTTCACTATGAGCATCTTGAGCTCCTCCTGATCATCTACATATATATTTGAGGCGAAAATTGTATAAACCTTGGCCTTGGTAGTCATAGAAAGAACAGGTGCTCCCTGCTCCTTTTGGAAATTTCTCCTCTCCCGTTAACATGGGCGTAGATGCGGCCGTGGGTTGGTGTTGCTGCCGCATCTTTGTGTCTCACGCCAAAACTATAAAGCCGACAGCTTCAGCAGTGTTATCACTGCGACCACCACAAATTTTCCTACATTTCTAGCTATAAAATTATTTCTGTAGAGAGACATTTGTGGCCTCAATCGCAGTTTACAAATTTTTTTTTTGACGAATTTCTCTCTCTCTCTGCCCTCTAGCGATGACATCACCCACTCTAGGTCTGGGACATTCTACCAATACACACCCATTCATTTTTTGGCGTGGTTTTTGGCGATTTTTGGCAAAACCGTTCAGTGAAACCCTTAGAAAAGTCATAGCATACCGATCCCGGCCGAGCCGGTCGATTTGACACCTTTTTTGTGTATGTGCGACCAAAACTCTGGGAGGAGTAGTCGACCGAAAAACGTACGGAAGAATAATAATAATTATAATAATAAGAATAATAAGTATGGTGGATAGTATATAGTGTGCTCTTTCAGGCACACTCAACTAGAAAAATTTCTAAAGAAATTTTGAGTGTGCCTGACTCTGGCCCGTCGCCACCATACATTATTATTGACACTGCTCAGCAAATTCAGTATTAATACAACAAGCTGTGTGAGTGAAAACAGCCCCTCCCCCCTCTGCTCCCTCAGGCAGGAGGTTGCCAAGCAACCAGGGCCAACTGCCGGGCCCTAATCAGCAGAGCAGTTAGGTGCACCTGTTAAAATGTCAGTTGGAAATGCCCAGAGAGAGAGACAAAATGCTGAAAGTCACCCCTCGAACAGAAAGGACTCCTGACCAAACCATTTGGCCTATCATTGAACCGACTTCATTTTGAGCATCGTCAGCCCTTCCTGAACGTCTACATTACTGTTTTGTGTTATAACATGAAGAATTGTGCCCTCTACGAGCGATTCAAAGAAAGGTTACTTCTGCTCTCCTCCAGAAATTTTCCCGCTTTTTTAACATGGCAGTCTATGGGGCTGTGGATGGGTGTTGCTGCCGCATCTTTGCGCGTGACGCCAAAACTATAAAGCTGACAGCTTCAGCAGTGTTATCACTGCGACTACCACAAATTTTCCTACGTTTCTAGTGAAAAAATTAATTCTGTGGAATGACATTTGTGTCCTCAATCGCACTTTACAAATTTATTTTTCGACGAATTTCTCTCTCCCTCTGCCCTCTAGCGATGATGTCACCAACTGTAGCTCGCAAACATTCTACCAATACACACCCATTCATTTTTTGGCGTGGTTTTTGGCGATTTTTTGGCAAAACCGTTTGCCGAAACCCTTAGAAAAGTCATAGCACACCATTCCCGATCGAGCCGCACGTTTTGATACCACTTTTGTTTATGTGCGACCAAAACTCTGGGAGGAGAAGCGAACCCGAAAAAAACATACGGAAGAAATATAAGAATAATAATAATAAAATTAAGTATGGGGAATAGTATATAGTGTGCTCTTTCAGGCACACTCAATAATAATAATAATAAGCGCGGGGAATAACATATAGTGTGCTCTTTCAGGCACACTCAACTAGAAAAATTTCTAAAGAAATTTTGAGTGTGCCTGACTCTGGCCCCGTCGAGCCCTACATTAAATAGCTGTCAGCGTGTGTATGCGCGTGTGTGTGTTTTGTCTGTTAATTAGAGGGTTTTCCAAAGCCTTTTATTTTGAAGGGACTCTTATTTTGAAAGAATTGTGTCTAGTGTGTGTGTGTCTGTGTGTCTGTGTGTGTCTGTCTGTCTGTCTGTGTCTCCCTCTATCCATCTATCTGTCTGTGTTTATCTCTGAGAGAGAAGGATAAAATGGCCGACATTCAAACTGTATTATTGACAGCCATTGTTATTATACAGAGAGTTCAATCAAGTTAATCACAGTCAGGCTTGTGGGGGGCAGTTAAGGAGAAAGTTTTACAGTCTTTTATTTTGAAGGAACTCTTATTTTGAAAGTCTTGTTGTGTGTGTGTGTGTGTGTGTGTGTGTGTGTGTGTGTGTGTGTGTGTGTCTGCGAGAGAGAAGGATAAAATGGCCGACATTAAAAATGTAGCCTTGATAGTCATTGATTAAGATAGCCCCTCCCCCTCTCCTCCTTCAGACAGGCTTGAGGTTGCCAAGCAACCAGGGCCAACTGCCCTAATCAGCAGAGCAGTTAGGTGCACCTGTTAGAATGTCTAGTGATATAATTTTTATTTCTGTAGTACAAAATCTGTGTCCGTTAAGGAGAGAGTTTTACAAAGTCTTTTATTTTGAAGGGACTCTTATTTTGAAAGAATTTTGTCTAGTGTGTGTTTCTGTGTGTCTGTGTGTGTCTGTCTGTCTGTCTGTCTGTGTCTCCCTCTATCCATCTATCTGTCTGTGTTTATCTCTGTGAGAGAGAAGGATAAAATGGCCGACATTCAAACTGTATTATTGACAGTTATTGTTATTATACAGAGAGTTCAATCAAGTTAATCACAGTCAGGCTTGTGGAGGGCAGTTAAGGAGAAAGTTTTACAGTCTTTTATTTTGAAGGAACTCTTATTTTGAAAGTCTTGTTGTGTGTGTGTGTGTGTGTGTGTATGTTTGTGTGTGTGTGTGTGTTTGTGTCTGCGAGAGAAAGGATAAAATGGCCGACATTAAAAATGTAGCCTTGATAGTCATTGATTAAGATAGCCCCTCCCCCCCTCTCCTCCCTCAGACAGGCTTGAGGTTGCCAAGCAACCAGGGCCAACTGCCGGCCCTAATCAGCAGAGCAGTTAGGTACACCTGTTATAATGTCAGTTGGAAATGCCCAGAGAGAGAGAGAGAAAATGCTGAAACCGCCCCGTCGAAAAAGACGGTGTGGTGGCCAAACCGTTTGGCCTATCATTGAACCGACTTCACTGTGAGCATCTTGAGCTCTTCCTGATCATTTACATATATATTTGAGGGGAAAATTGTATAAACCTTGGCCTTGGTAGTCATAGAAAGAACAGGTGCTCCCTGCTCCTTTTGGAAATTTCTCCTCTCCCGTTAACATGGGCGTAGATGCGGCCGTGGGTTGGTGTTCCTGCCGCATCTTTGTGTCTCACGCCAAAACTATAAAGCCGACAGCTTCAGCAGTGTTATCACTGCGACCACCACAAATTTTCCTACATTTCTAGCTATAAAATTATTTCTGTAGAGAGACATTTGTGGCCTCAATCGCAGTTTACAATTTTTTTTTTTTGACGAATTTCTCTCTCTCTCTGCCCTCTAGCGATGATGTCACCAACTGTAGCTCGCGAACATTCTACCAATACACACCCATTCATTTTTTGGCGTGGTTTTTGGCGATTTTTGGCAAAACCGTTTGGTGAAACCCTTAGAAAAGTCATAGCCTGCGTCGCACGGCCGAGCCGAGTCGATTTGACACCTTTTTGTGTATGTGCGACAAAAACTGTGGGAGGAGTAGCGTCAAAAAAAAAGGGCGTAAGAATAATAATAATAATAATAATAATAATAAGCACGGGGAATAACATATAGTGTGCTCTTTCAGGCACACTCAATAATAATAAGCGCGGGGAATAACATATAGTGTGCTCTTTCAGGCACACTCAATAAGTATGGTGGATAGTATATAGTGTGCTCTTTCAGGCACACTCAACTAGAAAAATTTCTAAAGAAATTTTGAGTGTGCCTGACTCTGGCCCCGTCGCCCCCATACATTATTATTGACACTGCTCAGCAAATTCAGTATTAATACAACAAGCTGTGTGAGTGAAAACAGCCCCCTCCCCCCTCTGCTCCCTCAGGCAGGAGGTTGCCAAGCAACCAGGGCCAACTGCTGGGCCCTAATCAGCAGAGCAGTTAGGTGCACCTGTTAGAATGTCAGTTGGAAATGCCCAGAGAGAGAGACAAAATGCTGAAAGTCACCCCTCGAACAGAAAGGACTCCTGACCAAACCGTTGCTCCAATCACTGAACCGACTTTACTGTGAGCATGCTGAGCCCTTCCTGAACGTCTACATTACTGTTTTGTGTGGTTACCAGGAAGAAATGTCCCCTTTACAGCGATTCAGTGAGTCAGTGAGAAGAGGAATTTTCCTACGTTTCTATGTATAAATTATTTCTGTAGATGGACATTTGCGGCCGCGAGCGCAATTTACAAATTTATTTTTCTAATAATAAGCGCGGGGAATAACATATAGTGTGCTCTTTCAGGCACACTCAATAATAAGCGCGGGGAATAACATATAGTGTGCTCTTTCAGGCACACTCAATGAATAGATTTTAATTTGAACTCCACGTGTAATATCTGAATGTCGGAGCGTTATGTCAATGTTACTTTGGTAACTGACTCAGAATGAAAGTGATCTCCGTTTCTGGATCAAGTCAGTTTTCACTGAACACACTTTCTGGAATATCCCCCACCAATACATCACCATTTCATTCACAATGATGATTAAATCTAAGTTTCAATGAATAAATAATAAATTCAATCAGTGCCCACACATCCTGTACTGCTTTATACTGCTATATTTTACATATGCCTGTCCAACATATAGATTCATAGATGCTGTGTTGTCCAAGACTGACCTGTAAATAAACACAGGTAAACAGAGAAGCTGGGGTTTTCTGGACAGAAAGCACTACAACATTTACATTTCTCATCTGATCTCAATGAGTCCACCATGTCTGACCTGTTTCACCCATTTATGACATAGGCTCATGTTGATGGGCGGATGTGAAATACAATCAGGATGTTTGCACGGGGCTATTATTATGAAAATTTACTGGATGCAGATGCACCGCATTTTATCAGTGTAATGTCAGTGCCATGGACTACATATATCATTACCATAGCCTACATGTGTCAGGGCCACAACTGCATGTACCAGAAATTGTCATTGTAACTCTGTATATTCCGTGATTGTTGATTGCTTTGTACACACATCAATGAATGTACATCTGTCCGTCCTGGGAGAGGAATCCCTCCTCTGTTGCTCTTCCTGAAGTTTCTTCCAAATGTTATTTCCCTGTTAAAAAGTTTTTTGTTTTTTTTGTAGGAGTTTTTCCTTATCCGAGACGGGGTCTAAGGACAGAAGATGACGTCCCTGTACAGACTATAAAGCCCCCTGATACCAATTGTGATTTTGGCCAATATAAATACAATGATTGACACACTATGCGTTTATGCATCTGGCTCCCTGTCCAGCTCAATCTGCTCTGTGCAGCTTGACAGGTTCGGCAGAAATAGACAAATTCTCCAACAATAATTGGAGACATCAGATAGAGCATATTTTTTCTACTCCACATATCACAAACCTTTGAATATGAAAACATAGTACGATTAAGTTCATTATGTCTTCACAGCTTGATTATCACTGTACAGTGTTCTTTTTTACGTTACAGTGAAAAAAACAAAAATGAAATCAGGTGAGAAATAAGTGGTGCAGTGCTTTTTTTCCAGAAAAATCACAGTTCCTGTTTACTTGTGTTATCTTTCCCAGAACTACAGTGGGTAAGGAAAGTATTCAGAACCATGAAACAGCTGATGGAAAGGTGCGCAGCTCTCAACAGGTGGCAGCATGCAGTGATATAAAGGAAGAGAAAATAGTGCCAAGTGATTGTGAGGTCTGACTTTTTTCAGGACACCAGTTTTGTGATGCAAATGTGTTACTCTTTTGAACACATTGTTTTGTGAGGCAAAACGCTTTATCTTTGTGACCCCAGCAAACTAGCCAGAATTACCTACTTCAACACCAAAACCAGGACAGAACTCTGCTCACAGGATGCAGTGGGGGAAAAGTCACTGTTGATGCACGACACTGAGGGTGAGGATGTCATACAACTTCATGTCAAAAAATGAGATGGTTCTACACCTTCAGAGTCCAGCTGTGTTGAATTCCTGTCCTGTAAATAAGGCCTTACAGCTCATAGTGCATATCAGAGCAAAAATGAGATCCGTGAGGTCAAAAGAACTGCCCCAAGAGCTTAGAGACAGAGTTGTAGAAAGGCACAGATATGGACAAGGCTAGAAAAAAATCTGCTGCATTTATTGTTTCTAAGAACTCAGCGGTCTCCATAATTCTGTTATGGAAGAAGTTCAGGTCAACCAGGACTGGCTGTCCAGCCAAACTAAACAGTTGGGGGAGAAGAACCTTGGCGAGAGAGGTAACTAAGAACCTAAAGATGAGTGTGACTGAGCTCCAGAGATCCTGTGTGGAGATGGAGAAAGTTCCAGGCCGACAACCACTGCTGCAGCTCTGCACCAAAACTGGGTCTATGGCAGAGTGGACCAATGAAAGCTTTTCCTCAGTGAAAGACAAATAAAAAGGCTGCACAGAGTTACTCACAGTCTGGGAGTCCTGTTTCTGAAAACCCTATCCCGCATTTCATGTGATCTGAAACGTTCTCCATCTCCACACAGAATCTCTGGAACTCAGTCAGAGTGATATTTGGATTTTTAGTTACCTCTCTCACCAAGGCTCCTCTCCTCAGCTGTTCAGTTTGTCTGGACGGTCAGCTGTAGGAAGAGTCCTGGTTGACCCAAACTTCTTCCATATCAGAATTATGGAGACCACTGAGCTCTTAGAAACAATAAATGCAATAAACAATGCAGATTTTTTTTCTAGCCTTGTCCAGATCTGTGTCTTGCTACAGCTGTCTCTCAGCTCTTCTTCAGCTCTTTTGACCTCATGGATCTCATTTTTGTTCTGATATGCACTATGAGCTGTAAGGCCATATTTAAACAGGTGTGTTCATTCAAAATCATGTCCAAACCAATTAATTCAAGACAGCTAGACTCTGATGAAGGTATTTACTCAAGTTCAAGACAGTTGATAGGCTGATTAATTACTATGAAACTACAAGATTCACAAAGGCACGGTCTATAAAACTCCAGCGATGAAGCCCTCTGCAAAATGTTAACCATGAAGATCCCATAAAACCAAGATTTCTTAAAATACATACTATGACCCCTTTAAGTCTACATTTTACAAAAAGAACATAAGAATTTAAATACCTTCAATTTCATCAAGAGATTTTCCTTTAAGCTCATGCATCTTTCCCTTTTCCAGTGCAAGGAGCAACTTGGAAATTTTTGCACTCTGTATGGTAGGCTCTGAGGTAGAACTGTACTGCTATATCGTGCCCCATAAAGTCAGCAAGCTGATCTAGTTCGTTGCTCTTCAAGTTCAGGATTTGTGATGTGGTCGCTATGTCTTTGCGAAGTTGAGTTGATACTCTGGCCTCTTGGCGCCACACTCATCTGTGAGCTGTCTGAGACACTGATGTCCTCTGCAGTAGTGATGTGTCGGTCGTGAACGAGCCGGTTCAAAGAGCCGGCTCTTTTAAGTGAACGATGGGAGCCGGCTCCAGTACGTGAGCCGTTGAGTGATAGTAGAAAAAGAAGCAGCATTTCTATGTTTTTTATAGTTTTTATAGGTGTTTCTATCTGCTTTGTGTAGCATAGTGGTTCTACATTCACTGGGTGGTTTCAAAAGTCTGTAAACGCAATGAAAACAATTGGCTACAGCAAGTTATTGATAGAAAATGTAATTTTTACTTTTGAATACGTAGCAATGATGTATTGAATAATTTAAATGATATATGCGTACACATATAATCAAAAGTCAAAACAGTGCTAAATTTGGCTGAATTATGAAAGGTACAAGTAGTAAAATGAAGAGCCGAAAGAGCCGGCTCTTCTTGGTGAGCTGAGTCAAATGATCTGACTCCCTAAAAATAACTGAACTTCCCATCACTACTCTGTAGTAAGTCAGACAATTTGGTACAGCAAACAAGTATTCATTTTGGTCTGGGACACCACATTCCTTCCTCTTCTCAATCATAATGTTGAGTGCATTTACCATCTCAGCAGCAGTGTTGGGAGTAACGGCGTTTAAGTATAACGGCGTTACTAATGGCGTTATTTTTTCAATAACGGAGTAATCTAATTAATTACTTTTCCCATCGTTGCAACGCCGTTATCGTTACTGAGAATGTAAAGTGGCGCGTTACTACAATTTGGTTGAATGAAGTGCGAGGTGTCAAGCTTTGGCTACATCAGCTGCCTGGAGAGAGCAGGAGTGGGCATGATGATGACACCGTTACTAATAATAATACTAACCCTAACCCTAACCCGCTCTGACTTCCACCTATGACTACCTCTGAACACACAGGACAGCGACAATGGCGACGAGCCAGGGAAATTCAAAGGTAGCGTTCTCCAACTGGAAGTACCGGCACTACTTCTCCCTCGTTGAAATTAAAGGCAAGAATGTATATGTATCATGCATGCTATGCCCAGGAAAAAAGATTTTATCCACGTCTGCCACAAGCAACTCTAACCTTATGAAGCACGATATGGCAGGCTGCAATCTAAGTTCAAATAAATACCAAATGTTCTAAAATACTGTATATAGTGTTTTTATTCTTCAATCAGTTAATATAAACATCTTTGACGTTAAAGATGTTAGAGAACATAATAGCGTTATAGAACATAAAAAATAACGTCACAGTTACTTTGCTGAGTAACTAATTACTTTTACAGTGTGGTAACTGAGTTACTAACTCAATTACTTTTTGGCAGATGTAATTTGTACCTGTAACTAATTACTTTTTTAAAGTAAGATGACCAACACTGGTCAGCAGCACTGCACAGCAGCTGACCTTTTTCCTTTCAGTTCAACACGTTCAAAATAGCTGCAGAGTTTCATTCTTTTCATACTCTGACAGCCCCAATTCATCGAGGGTGTTTGTTTCTTTGTTTCTTTCCAGAAAATTCCTCAGTTTTATCTTTGAGACCTCCCCTTCTTCTATTGAAGAGGACAATCTTGGTCAATGCAACTTTTGCAAGGCTGGAATAGTTCTGCACTGTTGTCTCCTTCTTCAATGCAGCAGTTGCTGATTCAGCAGTTTTGTCAAGATGCTTGTTAAATTTTGTCACATCATCAGTGAGCAGTAATTTGGCTGGTTTGTTATATTTCAAGTCACTAATGGTGCTTAAGGCACAGTGGGATATGTACTCCGACCACTTTGCAGTATAAAGCTTCTGAAAAGCTTTTGAGGATTTAATCAAGTTGTCATCTCCAGCCATAAGAGCATGACAATGAATGATGTCACTCACTTTCAACAGTGAGTGTCCAATTTTAAGAGCAAGGCTTGGAGTTTTGTAACAGTTCTTATCTTTATCAAATCCTGCTGTTTCTTTTACTGCTTCAATTACTTCCATGAAGTTTCCTGGTTTTATGGCATCCTCTATGGTTAGGATTAAAGACCTTTTGCGGATGGTTTGCAGGAATCTTCCCAGCTGACGGATTTTTTGTCGGATATAGTCATGTTTTGAAGGGTCATGTCCATGTTTTCTGAAAAGGGTGTCAGCATATGTCAATAACACTTGCAATGACATCGTCATGCATACGGCTTAACATTTTAAGCACCCCATCATTAACCGTGCTTGAACATGCTGACTGGATTGCAGATGCTAGGCCAAGCACCCTTTTTCTTCCTTGACATTCTTGTTCCTCTGGTTTGGAGGAGCACCTTTTCATATGTCTCCATAGTTCTGGTCGCAAAAACATACCCTTGGACAATGGATACAATATTCATATTTTCTACATTCAACTTTTTAGCTCTGCGCTTCACCTTAAGCTGACCACTTCCTTTTTTCAGAACATCTCTGTTATACTCGAAGTTTCCCCTGTTGCGAAGATTCTCTAGGAGCTTCTTCTTAGTCGCTGAGCCTGCTGGGAGACTAAGGGCATATGCTATATCAGAATGTGAGTTTTGAAATGCCGCGCTATTTTGAAATGAAAGTCCTTGCAAATTTTGTCCTGCTCTTACAACACTGGTTGAAGATACTGTGTTGGTGCAAGATTGTCCAGTGTCAAGGGTGTCATCTGTGATTAGAGTTCATAGAGGTATCCATTAGTGATTCTTCAGCAACCTGGAATGTTGAGTTCGCCAAGCTGTTTATTGGTTCCTCATCTTCTGTGTCACTTGCTGAGCCTGGAATGTATTCTGGATCACATACATCATCTGATGCCCCCTCTTCACTGAAGTCACTTTCATTCGTATTAAAATACAAGGAAAAGAAAAGAAAACTTAAGGCATACATAACACCTGCAATCATCATTATATCATCATTATAGTTGTATATAGTTGTATAGTTATAGTTCTGTGTGGACAGAGCTTAACAAAGTTGCGGTTGTAAACATACTACAACTATGAGTAGGAGGGGGGAGACGTTAGCGGAGCAGATGGAGCTGTGTTGTCCACCTTGTGTTAAACAGCAGTACATAAGTAAAAGTATGACGACGTTCAATTTAATAACAATGAATTGAAGTCAAGTGTAAACAAGCCGGTAGATAGGTTAGCGGGGGTCAGTCGCTGAAGTAATTAAGCGGTTGCTCAAGTAGTTCAAGAGAAAATCTCGATTTAGCGATTTCATTTTATCAACATCATTATAACTAAAAAATCTGAATTAGGATGTATAATCAATTTATCCAACAGCTGTAAGACAAACACACACACGCAAGTCTTTGTGCTAAAGTATTGCTTCTCACTGCTGTCCTCATATATCAAACAATGGCCTCAAACACTATGAGTAGGCATACACACAAAGCACACAAGGGTTATAGGACCATACCAAATCATAAGTCATATACAGAAGCAGAAAGCGAGCATCTTTTCAGGTCATGTTGAAGCATTTCCTGTGTTTGAAGCTACACCGACAAATGTACTGACAAATCTCTTCAGGGAGCACTGTGGAGGAGAGGAATGGTGTGTGACTTGTAGATGGAGAGACGACTGGTGTGTGGTCTGTAGATGGAGCGACGACTGGTGTGTGATCTGTAGATGGAGCGACGACTGTAGTTGGAGCCATAGGCTGATGGAGAGGCAAAAAGGGAGAACCAGAGGAGAATGAAAGAGGGAGACATGGCAGTAATTTCAATGTAGAACATCTGCTGCTGAAATACTGAATTTGACATTGAGTTGACATATCAAACTTCCGGCCCGCGTTTCAATTTTATCCGGCCCGCAAGAAGATGTTATATCCCTATCAGAGAGAGGAGACAGAGAGGACGGAGAAAGGACAGAGAGGAGACAGAGAGAGGACAGAGAGGAGACAGAGAGAGGACAGAGGAGGCAAAGAGAGGACGGAGAGAGGACAGAAGAGACAGAGAGGAGACAGAGAGAGGACAGAGAGGAGACAGAGGAGACAGAGAGGAGACGAAGAGAGGACAGAGGAGACAGAGAGAGGACGGAGAGAGGACAGAGAGAGGACAGAGGAGACAGAGAGGAGAGGGAGAGAGGACAGAGAGGAGACAGGAGACAGAGAGAAGATGGAGAGTGGACAGAGAGAGGACAGAGAGGAGATGGAGAGTGGACAAAGAGGACAGAGAGGACGGAGAGAGGAGACAGAGAGGGGACGGAGAGTGGACAAAGAGGACAGAGAGGGGACGGAGAGAGGACAAAGAGGACAGAGAGAGAGGACAGAGAGGACAGAGAGGGACGGAGAGAGGACAGAGGAGACAGAGAGGAGACAGAGAGGAGACGGAGAGGGGACAGAGAGGAGACAGATAGGGGACAGAGAGGGGACAGGAGACAGAGAGAGGATGGAGAAAGGACAGAGAGGAGACAGAGAGGACGGAGAGAGGACAGAGAGGACAAAGAGGAGAGAGAGAGGAGACAGAGAGGAGGGAGAAAGGACAGAGAGGAGACAGAGAGAGGATGGAGAGAGGACAGAAGAGACAGAGAGGAGACAGAGAGAGGACAGAGAGGAGACAGAGGAGACAGAGAGGAGACGAAGAGAGGACAGAGGAGACAGAGAGAGGACGGAGAGAGGACAGAGAGAGGACAGAGGAGACAGAGAGGAGATGGAGAGAGGACAGAGAGGAGACAGGAGACAGAGAGAAGATGGAGAGTGGACAGAGAGAGGACAGAGAGGAGATGGAGAGTGGACAAAGAGGACAGAGAGGAGACAGAGAGGGGACGGAGAGTGGACAAAGAGGACAGAGAGGGGACGGAGAGAGGACAAAGAGGACAGAGAGAGGACAGAGAGGACAGAGAGAGGACGGAGAGAGGACAGAGGAGACAGAGAGGAGACAGAGAGGGGACAGAGAGGAGACAGATAGGGGACAGAGAGGGGACAGGAGACAGAGAGAGGATGGAGAAAGGACAGAGAGGAGACAGAGAGGACGGAGAGAGGACAGAGAGGACAAAGAGGAGAGAGAGAGGAGACAGAGAGGAGGGAGAAAGGACAGAGAGGAGACAGAGAGAGGATGGAGAGAGGACAGAAGAGACAGAGAGGGAGACAAAGAGAGGACAGAGGAGACAGAGAGAGGGACGGAGAGAGGACAGAGAGAGGACAGAGGAGACAGAGGGGAGATGGAGAGGAGACAGAGAGAGGACAGAGAGGAGACAGGAGACAGAGAGAAGATGGAGAGTGGACAGAGAGAGGACAGAGAGGAGATGGAGAGTGGACAAAGAGGACAGAGAGGAGACAGAGAGGACGGAGAGAGGAGACAGAGAGGGGACGGAGAGAGGACAAGAGGACAGAGAGAGGACAGAGAGGACAGAGAGAGGACGGAGAGAGGACAGAGGAGACAGAGAGGAGACAGAGAGGAGACGGAGAGGGGACAGAGAGGAGACAGATAGGGGACAGAGAGGAGACAGGAGACAGAGAGAGGATGGAGAAAGGACAGAGAGGAGACAGAGAGGACGGAGAGAGGACAGAGAGGACAAAGAGGAGAGAGAGAGGAGACAGAGAGGACGGAGAAAGGACAGAGAGGAGACAGAGAGAGGATGGAGAGAGGACAGAAGAGACAGAGAGGAGACGAAGAGAGGACAGAGGAGACAGAGAGAGGACGGAGAGAGGACAGAGAGAGGACAGAGAGAGGACAGAGGAGACAGAGAGGAGATGGAGAGGAGACAGAGAGAGGACAGAGAGGAGACAGGAGACAGAGAGAAGATGGAGAGTGGACAGAGAGAGGACAGAGAGGAGATGGAGAGTGGACAAAGAGGACAGAGAGGAGACAGAGAGGGACGGAGAGAGGAGACAGAGAGGGGACGGAGAGAGGACAAAGAGGACAGAGAGAGGACAGAGAGGACAGAGAGAGGACGGAGAGAGGACAGAGGAGACAGAGAGGAGACAGAGAGGAGACGGAGAGGGGACAGAGAGGAGACAGATAGGGGACAGAGAGGAGACAGGAGACAGAGAGAGGATGGAGAAAGGACAGAGAGGAGACAGAGAGGACGGAGAGAGGACAGAGAGGACAAAGAGGAGACAGAGAGAGGACAGAGAGGAGACAGAGAGAGGACGGAGAGAGGACAGAGGAGACAGAGATGATGGAGAGAGGACAGAGAGGAGACAAAGAGGAAACAGAGAGGACGGAGAGAGGAGACAGAGAGAGGACAGAGAGAGGACAGAGAGGAGACAGAGAGAGGACGGAGAGAGGAGACGGAGAGAGGACAGAGAGGGACAGAGAGGAGACAGAGGGAGGACGGAGAGAGGACAGAGAGGGACAGAGAGGAGACAGAGAGAGGACGGAGAGAGGACAGAGAGGAGACGGAGAGAGGACAGAGAGAGAGAGAGGACAGAGAGAGGACAGAGGAGACATAAGTTATTTCTTGCCCTTCCTCAATGTCAACGACAGCAAACAAACACAGACTGGTACACCATCCACCTCTATTTTTTTCATTTTTGCATTCGGCTTTTCAGCATCATTCACAAGTCTGCCAAGTGTCCCATCTTCACTTGAAGCATCAACGCTACAGGAGTCATATTCCTCGAAGTACTGGTCGAGGTGGTGGAGTTGGAGCCATATTTGACTCAAGTCTATTAATAAATCCTAAACCTAAACTAAATTATAATTCATTTGAAAGTCTTGTTCTTAGCCTTACTCACCCAACATGGAAAACATTACAGCCAATTCTATTTGTTATAGTATATCGTACTCCTGGTCCTAAAGTAATTATTGTAGGTGATTTTAATATTCATGTGGACAACCACAATGATAGTCTTAGCACTGCGTTTATCTCTTTATTAGATTCAATTGGCTTCTGTCAGAGTGTAAATAAACCGACTCATTGTCTGAACCACACTCTTGATCTTGTTCTCTCATATGGCATTGAAATTGATCATCTAATAGTCTTTCCACAGAATCCTCTTCTGTCTGACCATGTTTTAATAACCTTTGAGTTCATATTACTGGACTATAAGCCTTTTGGCAGAAACTCCTACAGCAGATGTTTATCTGATAGTGCTGTAGCCAAATTTAAGGAAGTGATTCCTTCAGTATTGAATTCAATAACTTGTCTCAATGTAGCAGAGGACTTGTCTGCTTCCTTTAGCCCCTCACAAATAGATCATCTGGCTGATAGTACTACAGGCTCATTACGAACAACTCTAGACTCTATTGCACCTCTGAAAAAGAAGATAATTAAACAAAGGAGGTTAGCACCATGGTATAACCAGCAGACTCGCAACTTAAAGCAAGAGGCACGTAATTCTGAACACAAATGGCGTGCCACTAAACTGGAAGAATCTCGTTTGGTCTGGCAAGATAATCTTAAAACATACAGGAAGTCTCTCCGTAATGCCAGAACAGCCTATTACTCTTCATTAATAGAGGAAAATAAGAACAACCCCAGGTTTCTCTTCAGCACTGTAGCCAGGCTAACAGAGAGCCACAGCTCTATTGAGCCATAGCTCTATTGAGCCATCTATTCCTTTAGGTCTAAGTAGTAATGACTTCATGAGCTTCTTTAATGATAAAATTATAACTAATAGAGACAAAATTCATCACCTCTTGCCCTCAACAGGCACTGACCTGCATTCTGATACAGCAAGTTTGGAAACAGCTGTAAAACCTGATATATATATTGAGACTGTTTTTCTCCCATCGACCTTCATCAAATAACTTCAAGAATTTCTTCATCTAAGTCGTCAACCTGTCTCTTAGATCCCATCCCAACCAGGCTGGTCAAGGATGTTTTACCTCTAGTTAGCCCTTCTTTATTGGATATGATTAATCTGTCTTTATTATCAGGATATGTACCACAGTCCTTTAAAGTAGCTGTAATTAAACCTCTTCTTAAAAAGCCCACTCTAGATCCAGAGGTTTTAGCCAATTACAGACCAATATCAAACCTTCCCTTTCTTTCTAAGATACTTGAGAAAGCTGTAGCCAATCAACTGTGTGACTTTCTCCATAAGAACAGTTTATTTGAGGTTTTTTTAGTCAGGATTTAGAGTGCATCATAGCACAGAGACCGCACTAGTCAAAGTTACAAACAACCTCCTAATGGCATCAGACAAAGGACTCATCTCTGTACTTGTCCTGTTAGATCTTAGTGCCGCATTTGACACCATTGACCATCAAATTCTTTTACAGAGACTGGAACATCAAATTGGCATCAAAGGAACCGCCCTAAGCTGGTTTAAGTCTTATTTTTTAGATTGTTCTCAGTTTGTTCTTGTCAGTCATGAGTCCTCCATGCATACCAAAGTTTGTCATGGAGTCCCACAAGGTTCTGTACTTGGACCACTTCTATTCAGTTTATATATGCTTCCTCTAGGGAACATTATTAGGAATCACTCACTTAATTTTCATTGTTATGCCGACGACACCCAATTATATGTATCGATCAAGCCTGATGAAACCAATCAGTTAACTAAACTCCAAGCATGCCTTAAGGATATAAAAGTTGGATGACCTTCAATTTTCTGATGTTAAATTCAGACAAAACTGAAGTTCTTGTAATTGGACCCCAAAACATCAGAAACTCTCTTTCTAGAGACTTAGTTACTCTAGATGGAATCACCCTGGCCTCCAGCTCCACCGTAAAGAATCTTGGAGTTGTTTTTGATCAGGATTTGTCCTTTAATGTCCACATAAAACAAATTTCCAGGACTGCATTCTTCCACTTACGTAACATTGCCAAAATCAGACACATTGTATCTCAAGCAGATGCAGAAAAACTAGTCCACACATTTGTTACTTCTAGGCTGGACTATTGTAACTCATTGTTATCAGGCTGCTCCAATAAGTCTCTTAGGACTTTGCAGCTAATTCAGAATGCTGCTGCACGTGTTCTGACAGGAACCAAGATCAGAGATCACATCTCTCCCATTTTGGCTTCCTTGCATTGGCTACCTGTTAAATCTAGAATAGAATTTAAAATTCTTCTCCTTACATACAAAGCTCTTCATGGTCAGGCACCATCATATCTAAAAGAGCTAATAGTACCTTACTACCCCTCTAGAACACTGCGCTCTCAGAATGCTGGGTTCCTTGTAGTTCCTATAGTTTCCAAAAGTAGATTGGGAGCCAGAGCTTTCAGCTATCAAGCTCCTCTTCTCTGGAACAAACTACCATTTTGGGTTCGGGAGGCAGACACGGTCAACACTTTTAAGAGTAAACTTAAGACTTTCCTTTTTGATAGAGCTTATAGTTAGGGCTGGCTCAGGTCATCCCTTGTTATGCTGCTATAGGACTAAACTGCCGGGGGACTCCCCCTTTCAGGGTTATGCCTAGCCAGGCACGGTATTGGTTGAAGATGCAGTCACATCTCCCTTTACTGAAAACCCCCTCTCTCTCTCCCTCTCTCTCTCTCTCTCTCTCTCTCTCACCATCACCACCACCATCTGTAAACATACATGTCTGTCATACATGTACAATAATGCATCTTACTAACTAAACTTCTTCCCTGGAGTTTCTGTGCTCTCTCGTCCAGCAGGTTCTCATGGATCGTGACTGCTGCTGTGGTCCTGCATGACGTCCACTACATATATTATTACTGTCATTAATGTTACCATATCTCCATTACAGTTTATAGTAACTTAGTTAATGATTTGCTGCTGCTGTGCATCTGTATCTCTCTATCTCTATCACAGGTTCTACTGCTACTGTAATCATTTTATCATTCATTGTAATCCATTGTCATTTTTCATTGTAATTGTACAAAATGTTTCTGCTGACTTGTTGACTGTACACGTGACATCTATTGCACGTCTGTCCGTCCAGGGAGAGGGATCCCTCTTCTGTGGCTCTTCCTGAGGTTTCTTCCACTTTTTTCCCTGTTAAAAGGGTTTTTTGTGGGCAAGTTTTTCCTCACTCGAACCGAAGGTCCAAGGACAGAGGGTGTCACTCCCTGTACAGATTGTGAAGCCCTCCGAGGCAAAATGTATTTTGCGACTTTGGGCTATACAAATAAAATTTGATTTGATTTGAGTTACAAGAATGAGTTACTAAAATGTTAACAAAATTGTGGTCCAGAAGGAAGAACATGATTGACAAGCATTTCCATCACCCAGAAATTTCTGCATAGGGCCGTTTCCACTACAGGGCCAACCGGGCCAAAATACAGGGGTAGGGGCAGGCGGTCTGTGTCTGCATTATAGGGCCTTCCCTCTCAGGGCCATCTCCGTGAACCTTTATGGGGCCAAAATAAGACCCTGCCTCAGAGTAGGTATTTAGATCGGCCCCGAAAACGTCCCAGGTGGGTTAGGGTTAGGTGTATGTCTAACAAAATGAAAGAAAAGCATCATGAGGGGACCATATAAAAATGTTCCAAAATTACTGGAAAATTAGGAATTTGGGAAAAAAAGATTCCTAAAAAAAAAAATAATGAAGATGGAAACTTGGTTTTTGGTCCACCCATTCCTGGGATATTTTAGACTTCCCTGGTGAAGGCTCAGTGTCCTTGGCACACAAATAGCTACCTTACCTTACCTTTACCTTCTATCACTATTGCTGGGGGAAAATCACCCAAACACGTGCCTGTAGGAAAAAGTGTGTTTTGGATTAGGAAAACACCCATGCCATCAAAGATGTCAAAGACAATGCTGAAGCTACCCAGAGACCCATGACACTCAGATAAACGCAGCATAATGAAAATCACATAAATTTATTTGCTTGGGTGAAAATCACCCGGCAATGGTGTTCTAGGGTTAAGGTTTACCTAGCAGAAGAGGAGCATTAGCCTAGTAGCAACCATCTACGCAGTTAAAAACAACAGAAGATGTTTGACAAGTGGGACAATGACAAAGTCGCACTACAAAAAACAGTTGCATTACGATTACGCGTACATTGAAACTCTCAATGTAATGTCCCCCCAGGAACTCGACAAGAACTTCCCCTCACTCGGCCGTCTTGACTGGCGTATCTCCACTGCAGAGTGGGGCCGAGAGGGGCCCATCTGCGACGTCACAAGTTTCGATGTCCCCGTCATTATAGTGCCACTATTCGGCCCCATAGTGGAAACACAGGTCATGTGTGGTTTAGCTTTTGATCAAGAATAACATCCTGCAATTCAGCTTACTCACCAATAATCCATTCCTTTATGTTTGAAGAAGTATGTATACTCATTCCATGCTGCAGTCTTCTTCAAAACTCCTCTGTACTCCAAAATGAATGAGCCTTTACGAATTGGCTCCAATGCAAACACACCTCTTCCTATCAATAAATAAATAAATAACAGTTAATGAAAACAAGCTTAATAAAAAAAAGTGAAATTATTGGATGAAAAAGTTAAATTATGATAAAAAATGACAATCACGAGGAAGAAAGAAAAAGGAGAAAAAGATCTGCTCACTCATCAAATCAAATCAAATATCAAATATCAAATATCATCTCAACATTATCAAATCAAATCAAATTTTATTTATTATTATTAAAATTGACCAAAACTGATCAAAACTGACCTAGAACTGACTTGAAAATTTACCAAAAACCAACCAAAAGACTAAAAACTGACCAATAGGACATGAAAATTGACGGAAAACCAACCAAACGACTAAAAAGTGACAAAAAGGATGTGAAAATTGACCAAAAACCAACCAACTGACTAAAAACTGACCAAAACGGGCGTGAAAATTGGCCAAAAACCAACCAACAGACTAAAAACTGACCAATACTGATCAAAACTTATCTGGAACTGACCTGAAAATTGACCAAAAACCAACCAAAAGACTAAAAACTGACCAAAAAAGATGTGAAATTTGACCAAAAACCAACCAACAGAGTAAAAACTAATCAAAACTGACCTGAAGTTGACCAGAAATCAACCAACAGACTAAAAACTGACTAAAACTGACCTGTAACTGACCTGAAATTGACCAAAAACCAACCAACAGACTAAAAACTGACCAAAAGTGATCAGAACTGACCTGTAACTGACCTGAAAATTGACCAAAAACTGACCAATAGGACATGAAAATTGACCAAAAACCGACCAACAGACTAAAAACTGATCAAAACTGACCTGGAACTGACCTGAAAATTTACCAAAAACTGACCTGGAACTGACCTGGAAATTTACCAAAAACCAACCAAAAGACTAAAAACTGACCAATAGGACATGAAAATTGACGAAAAACCAACCAAACGACTAAAAACTAACCAAAAGGATGTGAAAATTGACCAAAAACCAACCAACCGACTAAAAACTGGTCAAAACTGACGTGGAACTGACCTGAAAATTTACCAAAAACCAACAAACAGACTAAAAACTGATCAAAACTGATCAAAACTGACCTGGAACTGACCTGAAAATTTACCAAAAACCAACCAAAAGACTAAAAACTGACCAATAGGACATGAAAATTGACGGAAAACCAACCAAACGACTAAAAACTGACCAAAACGATGTGAAAATTGACCAAAAACCAACCAACCGACTAAAAACTGACCAAAACTCACAGGGAAAGTGACCAAAGACCAACCAAGAGATTAAAACTGATCAAAAGTGACCTGGAACCGACCTGAAATTGACCAAAGACCAAGCAACAGACAAGAAACAGAACAAAACTGATCAAAACTGACCTGGTACTGACCTGAAATTGACCAAAACCAACCAACCAACACACTAAAAACTGACCAAAACTGACCTGAAATTGACCAAAGACCAATCAACAGACTAAAAACTGATCAAAACTGACCTGGAACTGACCTGAAATTGGCCAAAGACCAACCAACAGACTAAAAACTGACCAAAACTGACCTGGAACCGACCTGAAATTGACCAAAGATCAACCAACAGACTAAAAACTGACCAAAACTGATCAAAACTGACCTGGAACTGACCTGAAATTGACCAAAAACCAATCTACAGACTAAAAACTGACCAAAACTGATCAAAACTGACCTGGAACCGGCCTGAAATTGACCAAAAACCAACAGACAGAGTAAAAACTGACCAAAATTGATCAAAACTGACGTGGAACCAACCTGAAATTGACCAAAAACCAACCAACAGACTAAAAACTGATCAAAACTGACCTGGAACTGACCTGAAATTGACCAAAGACCAACCAACAGACAAGAACCCGACCAAAACTGATCAAAACTGACCTAGAACTGACCTGAAATTGACCACAGACCAACCAACAGACTAAAAACAGACCAAAACTGATCAAAACTGACCTGGAACTGACCAAAGACCAACCAACAGACTAAAAACAGACCAAAACTGATCAAAACTGACCTGGAACCGACCTGAAATTAAACAAAAGCCAACCAACAGACTAAAAACTGACCAAATCTCACAGGAAAAGTGACCAAAAACCAACCAACAGACTAAAAACTGACCAAAACTGATCAAAACTGACCTCGAACTGACCTGAAATTGACCAAAAACCAATCTACAGACTAAAAACTGACCAATATTGATCAAAACTGACCTGGAACTGACCTGAAATTGACCAAAGACCAACCAACAGAGTAGAAACCGACCAAAACTGATCAAAACTGACCTAGAACTGACCTGAAATTGACCACAGACCAACCAACAGACTAAAAACAGACCAAAACTGATCAAAACTGACCTGGAACAGACCTGAAATTGACCAAAAACCAACCAACAGACTAGAAACTGACCAAAACTGACCTGGAACTTACCTGAAATTGACCAAGAACCAACCTACAGACAAAAAACTGACCAAAACTGATCAAAACTGACCTGGAACTGACTTGAAATTGACCAAAAACCAATCTACAGACTAAAAGCTGACCAAAACTGATCAAGACTGACCTGGAACCGGCCTGAAATTGACCAAAAACCAACCGACAGAGTAAAAACTGACCAAAATTGATCAAAACTGACCTGAAATTGACCAAAGACCAACCAACAGACTAAAAACAGACCAAAACTGATCAAAACTGACCTGGAACCGACCTGAAATTGACCAAAAACCAACCAACAGACTAAAAACTGACCAAATCTCACAGGGAAAGTGACCAAAAACCAACCAACAGACCAAAAACTGATCAAAACTGACCTGGAACTGACCTGAAATTGACCACAGACAAACCAACAGACTAAAAACAGACCAAAACTGATCAAAACTGACCTGGAACCGACCTGAAATTGAACAAAAGCCAACCAACAGACTAAAAACTGACCAAATCTCACAGGAAAAGTGACCAAAAACCAACCAACAGACTAAAAACTGACCAAAACTGATCAAAACTGACCTGGAACTGACCTGAAATTGACCACAGACCAACCAACAGACTAGAAACAGACCAAAACTGATCAAAACTGACCTGGAACTGACCTGAAATTGACCAAAGACCAACCAACAGAGTAGAAACCGACCAAAACTGATCAAAACTGACCTCGAACTGACCTGAAATTGACCACAGACCAACCAACAGACTAGAAACTGACCAAATCTGACCTGGAACTGACCTGAAATTGACCAAAACCGAGCAACAGACTAAAAACTGACCAAAACTGACCTGGAACTGACCTGAAATTGACCACAGACCAACCAACAGACTAAAAACTGACCAAAACTGATCAAAACTGACCTGGAACCGACCTGAAATTGACCAAAAACCAACCAACAGACTAAAAACTGACCAAAACTGACCAAAACTGACCTGGAACTGACCTGAAATTGACCAAAAACCAACCAACAGACTAAAAACTGATCAAAACTGACCTGGAACTGACCAGAAATTGACCAAAGGCCAACCAACAGACTAAAAACTGACCAAAACTGACCTGGAACTGACCTGAAATTGACCAAAGACCAACCAACAGACTAGAAACACACCAAAACTGATCAAATCTGACCTGGAACCGACCTGAAATTGACCAAAAAGAAACCAACAGACTAAAAACTGACCAAATCTCACAGGAAAAGTGACCAAAAGCCAACCAACAGACTAAAAACTGACCAAAACTGGTCAAAACTGACCTGGAACTGACCTGAAATTGACCAAAGATCAACCAACAGACTAGAAACAGACCAAAACTGATCAAAACTGACCTTGAACTGACCTGAAATTGACGAAAAAACAACCAGTAGACAAAAAACTGACCAAAACTGATCAAAACTGACCTGGAACTGACCTGAAATTGACAAAAGACCAACCAACAGACTAAAAACTGACCAAAACTGACCTGGAACTGACCTGAAATTGACCAAAAACCAATCTACAGACTAAAAACTGGCCAAAACTGATCAAAACTGACCTGGAACCGGCCTGAAATTGACCAAAAACCAACCGACAGAGTAAAAACTGACCAAAATTGATCAAAACTGACCTGGAACCAACCTGAAATTGACCAAAAACCAACCAACACACTAAAAACTGATCAAAACTGACCTGGAACTGACCTGAAATTGACCAAAGACCAACCAACAGACTAGAAACACACCAAGACTGATCAAATCTGACCTGGAACCGACCTGAAATTGACCAAAAACCAACCAACAGACTAAAAACTGACCAAATCTCACAGGAACAAAAGTGACCAAAAGCCAACCAACAGACTAAAAACTGACCAAAACTGGTCAAAACTGACCTGGAACTGACCTGAAATTGACCAAAGACCAACCAACAGACTAAAACCTGACCAAAACTGACCAAAACTGACCTGGAACTGACCTGAAATTGACCAAAGGCCAACCAACAGACTAAAAACTGACCAAAACTGACCTGGAACTGACCTGAAATTGACCAAAGACCAACCAACAGACTAAAAACTGATCAAAACTGACCTGGAACTGACCTGAAATTGACCAAAGGCCAACCAACAGACTAAAAACTGACCAAAACTGACCTGGAACTGACCTGAAATTGACCAAAGGCCAACCAACAGACTAAAAACTGACCAAAACTGACCTGGAACTGACCTGAAATTGACCAAAGGCCAACCAACAGACTAAAAACTGATCAAAACTGACCTGGAACTGACCAGAAATTGACCAAAGGCCAACCAACAGACTAAAAACTGATCAAAACTGACCTGGAACTGACCTGAAATTGACCAAAGACCAACCAACAGACTAGAAACACACCAAAACTGATCAAATCTGACCTGGAACCGACCTGAAATTGACCAAAAACCAACCAACAGACTAAAAACTGACCAAATCTCACAGGAAAAGTGACCAAAAACCAACCAACAGACTAAAAACTGACCAAAACTGGTCAAAACTGACCTGGAACTGACCTGAAATTGACCAAAGACCAACCAACAGACTAGAAACAGACCAAAACTGATCAAAACTGACCTTGAACTGACCTGAAATTGACGAAAAAACAACCACTAGACAAAAAACTGACCAAAACTGATCAAAACTGACCTGGAACTGACCTGAAATTGACCAAAAGACCAACCAACAGACTAAAAACTGACCAAAACTGACCTGGAACTGACCTGAAATTGACCAAAAACCAATCTACAGACTAAAAACTGGCCAAAACTGATCAAAACTGACCTGGAACCGGCCTGAAATTGACCAAAAACCAACCGACAGAGTAAAAACTGACCAAAATTGATCAAAACTGACCTGGAACCAACCTGAAATTGACCAAAAACCAACCAACAGACTAAAAACTGATCAAAACTGACCTGGAACTGACCAGAAATTGACCAAAGGCCAACCAACAGACTAAAAACTGACCAAAACTGACCTGGAACTGACCTGAAATTGACCAAAGACCAACCAACAGACTAGAAACACACCAAAACTGATCAAATCTGACCTGGAACCGACCTGAAATTGACCAAAAACCAACCAACAGACTAAAAACTGACCAAATCTCACAGGAAAAGTGACCAAAAGCCAACCAACAGACTAAAAACTGACCAAAACTGGTCAAAACTGACCTGGAACTGACCTGAAATTGACCAAAGACCAACCAACAGACTAGAAACAGACCAAAACTGATCAAAACTGACCTGGAACTGACCTGAAATTGAGAAAAGACCAACCAACAGACTAAAAACTGACCAAAACTGACCTGGAACTGACCTGAAATTGACCAAAAACCAATCTACAGACTAAAAACTGGCCAAAACTGATCAAAACTGACCTGGAACCGACCTGAAATTGACCAAAAACCAACCGACAGAGTAAAAACTGACCAAAATTGATCAAAACTGACCTGGAACCAACCTGAAATTGACCAAAAACCAACCAACAGACTAAAAACTGATCAAAACTGACCTGGAACTGACCAGAAATTGACCAAAGGCCAACCAACAGACTAAAAACTGACCAAAACTGACCTGGAACTGACCTGAAATTGACCAAAGACCAACCAACAGACTAGAAACACACCAAAACTGATCAAATCTGACCTGGAACCGACCTGAAATTGACCAAAAACCAACCAACAGACTAAAAACTGACCAAATCTCACAGGAAAAGTGACCAAAAGCCAACCAACAGACTAAAAACTGACCAAAACTGGTCAAAACTGACCTGGAACTGACCTGAAATTGACCAAAGACCAACCAACAGACTAGAAACAGACCAAAACTGATCAAAACTGACCTTGAACTGACCTGAAATTGACGAAAAAACAACTATTAGACAAAAAACTGACCAAAACTGATCAAAACTGACCTGGAACTGACCTGAAATTGACAAAAGACCAACCAACAGACTAAAAACTGACCAAAACTGACCTGGAACTGACCTGAAATTGACCAAAAACCAATCTACAGACTAAAAACTGGCCAAAACTGATCAAAACTGACCTGGAACCGGCCTGAAATTGACCAAAAACCAACCGACAGAGTAAAAACTGACCAAAATTGATCAAAACTGACCTGGAACTGACCTGAAATTGACCAAAGACCGACCAACAGACTAAAAACCGACCAAAACTGACGTGGAACTGACCTGAAATTGACCACAGACCAACCAACAGACTAGAAACAGACCAAAACTGATCAAAACTGACTTGGAACCGACCTGAAATTGACCAAAAACCAACCAACAGACTAAAAACTGACCAAAACTGACCTGGAACTGACCTGAAATTTACCAAAGATCAACCAACAGACTAAAAACAGACTAAAAACTGACCAAAACTGACCTGGAACTGACCTGAAATTGACCAAAGACCAACCAACAGACTAGAAACACACCAAAACTGATCAAATCTGACCTGGAACCGACCTGAAATTGACCAAAAACCAACCAACAGACTAAAAACTGACCAAATCTCACAGGAAAAGTGACCAAAAGCCAACCAACAGACTAAAAACTGACCAAAACTGGTCAAAACTGACCTGGAACTGACCTGAAATTGACCAAAGACCAACCAACAGACTAGAAACAGACCAAAACTGATCAAAACTGACCTTGAACTGACCTGAAATTGACGAAAAAACAACCAGTAGACAAAAAACTGACCAAAACTGATCAAAACTGACCTGGAACTGACCTGAAATTGACAAAAGACCAACCAACAGACTAAAAACTGACCAAAACTGACCTGGAACTGACCTGAAATTGACCAAAAACCAATCTACAGACTAAAAACTGGCCAAAACTGATCAAAACTGACCTGGAACCGACCTGAAATTGACCAAAAACCAACCGACAGAGTAAAAACTGACCAAAATTGATCAAAACTGACCTGGAACCAACCTGAAATTGACCAAAAACCAACCAACAGACTAAAAACTGATCAAAACTGACCTGGAACTGACCTGAAATTGACCAAAGACCAACCAACAGACTAGAAACACACCAAGACTGATCAAATCTGACCTGGAACCGACCTGAAATTGACCAAAAACCAACCAACAGACTAAAAACTGACCAAATCTCACAGGAAAAATGACCAAAAGCCAACCAACAGACTAAAAAACTGACCAAAACTGGTCAAAACTGACCTGGAACTGACCTGAAATTGACCAAAGACCAACCAACAGACTAAAACCTGACCAAAACTGACCAAAACTGACCTGGAACTGACCTGAAATTGACCAAAGGCCAACCAACAGACTAAAAACTGACCAAAACTGACCTGGAACTGACCTGAAATTGACCAAAGGCCAACCAACAGACTAAAAACTGATCAAAACTGACCTGGAACTGACCAGAAATTGACCAAAGGCCAACCAACAGACTAAAAACTGACCAAAACTGACCTGGAACTGACCTGAAATTGACCAAAGACCAACCAACAGACTAGAAACACACCAAAACTGATCAAATCTGACCTGGAACCGACCTGAAATTGACCAAAAACCAACCAACAGACTAAAAACTGACCAAATCTCACAGGAAAAGTGACCAAAAGCCAACCAACAGACTAAAAACTGACCAAAACTGGTCAAAACTGACCTGGAACTGACCTGAAATTGACCAAAGACCAACCAACAGACTAGAAACAGACCAAAACTGATCAAAACTGACCTTGAACTGACCTGAAATTGACGAAAAAACAACCAGTAGACAAAAAACTGACCAAAACTGATCAAAACTGACCTAAAACTGACCTGGAACTGACCTGAAATTGAGAAAAGACCAACCAACAGACTAAAAACTGACCAAAACTGACCTGGAACTGACCTGAAATTGACCAAAAACCAATCTACAGACTAAAAAGTGGCCAAAACTGATCAAAACTGACCTGGAACCGACCTGAAATTGACCAAAAACCAACCGACAGAGTAAAAACTGACCAAAATTGATCAAAACTGACCTGGAACCAACCTGAAATTGACCAAAAACCAACCAACAGACTAAAAACTGATCAAAACTGACCTGGAACTGACCTGAAATTGACCAAAGACCAACCAACAGACTAGAAACACACCAAGACTGATCAAATCTGACCTGGAACCGACCTGAAATTGACCAAAAACCAACCAACAGACTAAAAACTGACCAAATCTCACAGGAAAAGTGACCAAAAGCCAACCAACAGACTAAAAACTGACCAAAACTGGTCAAAACTGACCTGGAACTGACCTGAAATTGACCAAAGACCAACCAACAGACTAAAACCTGACCAAAACTGATCAAAACTGACCTGGAACCGACCTGAAATTGACCAAAAACCAACATGCAGACTAAAAACTGACCAAAACTGATCAAAACTGAACTGAAATTGACCAAGAACCAACCAACAGACTAAAAACTGACCAAAACTGATCAAAACTGACCTGGAACCGACCTGAAATTGACCAAAAACCAACAAACAGACTAAAAACTGACCAAAACTGACCTGGAACTGACCTGAAATTTACCAAAGATCAACCAACAGACTAAAAACAGACCCAAACTGATCAAAACTGACCTGGAACCGACCTGAAATTGAACAAAAACCAACCAACAGACTAAAAACTGATCAATACTGGCCTGGAACTGACCTGAAATTGACCACAGACCAACCAACAGACTAGAAACAGACCAAAACTGATCAAAACTGACCTTGAACTGACCTGAAATTGACGAAAGAACAACCTACAGACTAAACACTGACCAAAACTGACCTGAAACTGACCTGAAATTTACCACAGACCAACCAACAGACTAGAAACAGACCAAAACTGATCATAACTGACCTTGAACTGACCTGAAATTGACAAAAGACCAACCAACAGACTAAAAACTGACCAAAACTGACCTGGAACTGACCTGAAATTCACCAAAAACCAACCAACAGACTAGAACAGACCAAAACTGATCAAATCTGACCTGGAACTGACCTGAAATTGACCAAAACCAACCTACAGACTAAAAACTGACCAAAACTGACCTGGAACTTACCTTAAATTGACCAAAGACCAACCAACAGACTAAAAACTGATCAATACTGGCCTGGAACTGACCTGAAATTGACCACAGACCAACCAACAGACTAGAAACAGACCAAAACTGATGAAAACTGACCTGGAACTGACCTGAAATTGACCAAGAACCAATCTACAGACTAAAAACTGGCCAAAACTGATCAAAACTGACCTGGAACCGACCTGAAATTGACCAAAAACCAACCGACAGAGTAAAAACTGACCAAAATTGATCAAAACTGACCTGAAATTGACCAAAGACCAACCAACAGACTAAAAACAGACCAAAACTGATCAAAACTGACCTGGAACCGACCTGAAATTGACCAAAATCCAACCAACAGACTAAAAACTGACCAAATCTCACAGGAAAAGTGACCAAAAACCAACCAACAGACCAAAAACTGACCAAAACTGATGAAAACTGACCTGGAACTGACCTGAAATTGACCAAAGACCAACCAACAGACTAGAAACCGACCAAAACTGATGAAAACTGACCTGGAACTAACCTGAAATTGACCACAGACCAACCAACACACTAGAAACAGACCAAAACTGATCAAAACTGACCTGGAACTGACCTGAAATTGACCAAAGACCAACCAACAGACTAAAAACTGACCAAAACTGACCTGGAACTGACCTGAAATTTACCAAAGACCAACCTACAGACTAAAAACTGACCAAAACTGACCTGGAACTGACCTGAAATTTACCACAGACCAACCAACAGACTAGAAACAGACCAAAACTGATCAAAACTGACCTGGAACTGACCTGTAATTGACCAAAGACCAACCTACAGACTAAAAACTGATCAAAACTGACCTGGAACCGACCTGAAATTGACCAAAAACCAACCAACAGACTAGAAACAGACCAAAACTGATCAAAACTGACCTGGAACTGACCTGAAATTGACCAAAGACCAACCTACAGACTGAAAACTGATCAAAACTGACCTGGAACCGACCTGAAATTGACCAAAAACCAACCAACAGACTAGAAACAGACCAAAACTGATCAAATCTGACCTGGAACTGACCTGAAATTGACCAAAACCGACCAACAGACTAAAAACCGACCAAAACTGACGTGGAACTGACCTGAAATTGACCACAGACCAACCAACAGACTAGAAACAGACCAAAACTGATCAAAACTGACTTGGAACCGACCTGAAATTGACCAAAAACCAACCAACAGACTAAAAACTGACCAAAACTGACCTGGAACTGACCTGAAATTTACCAAAGATCAACCAACAGACTAAAAACAGACCCAAACTGATCAAAACTGACCTGGAACCGACCTGAAATTGAACAAAAACCAACCAACAGACTAAAAACTGATCAATACTGACCTTGAACTGACCTGAAATTGACGAAAGAACAACCTACAGACTAAACACTGACCAAAACTGATCAAAACTGACCTGAAATTTACCACAGACCAACCAACAGACTAGAAACAGACCAAAACTGATCATAACTGACCTTGAACTGACCTGAAATTGACAAAAGACCAACCAACAGACTAAGAACTGACCAAAACTGACCTGGAACTGACCTGAAATTTACCAAAGATCAACCAACAGACTAAAAACTGACCAAAACTGATCAAAACTGACCTGGAACCGACCTGAAATTCACCAAAAACCAACCAACAGACTAGATCAGACCAAAACTGATCAAATCTGACCTGGAACTGACCTGAAATTGACCAAAACCAACCTACAGACTAAAAACTGACCAAAACTGACCTGGAACTTACCTTAAATTGACCAAAGACCAACCAACAGACTAAAAACTGATCAATACTGGCCTGGAACTGACCTGAAATTGACCACAGACCAACCAACAGACTAGAAACAGACCAAAACTGATGAAAACTGACCTGGAACTGACCTGAAATTGACCAAGAACCAATCTACAGACTAAAAACTGGCCAAAACTGATCAAAACTGACCTGGAACCGACCTGAAATTGACCAAAAACCAACCGACAGAGTAAAAACTGACCAAAATTGATCAAAACTGACCTGAAATTGACCAAAGACCAACCAACAGACTAAAAACAGACCAAAACTGATCAAAACTGACCTGGAACCGACCTGAAATTGACCAAAATCCAACCAACAGACTAAAAACTGACCAAATCTCACAGGAAAAGTGACCAAAAACCAACCAACAGACCAAAAACTGACCAAAACTGATCAAAACTGACCTGGAACTGACCTGAAATTGACCAAAGACCAACCAACAGACCAGAAACCGACCAAAACTGATCAAAACTGACCTAGAACTGACCTGAAATTGACCACAGACCAACCAACAGACTAAAAACTGATCAAAACTGACCTGGAACTGACCAGAAATTGACCAAAGACCAACCTACAGACTAAAAACTGACCAAAACTGACCTGGAACTGACCTGAAATTTACCAAAGACCAACCTACAGACTAAAAACTGACCAAAACTGACCTGGAACTGACCTGAAATTTACCACAGACCAACCAACAGACTAAAAACTGATCAAAACTGACCTGGAACTGACCAGAAATTGACCAAAGACCAACCTACAGACTAAAAACTGACCAAAACTGACCTGGAACTGACCTGAAATTTACCAAAGACCAACCTACAGACTAAAAACTGACCAAAACTGACCTGGAACTGACCTGAAATTTACCACAGACCAACCAACAGACTAGAAACAGACCAAAACTGATCAAAACTGACCTGGAACTGACCTGTAATTGACCAAAGACCAACCTACAGACTAAAAACTGATCAAAACTGACCTGGAACCGACCTGAAATTGACCAAAAACCAACCAACAGACTAGAAACAGACCAAAACTGATCAAATCTGACCTGGAACTGACCTGAAATTGACCAAAGACCAACCTACAGACTGAAAACTGATCAAAACTGACCTGGAACCGACCTGAAATTGACCAAAAACCAACCAACAGACTAGAAACAGACCAAAACTGATCAAATCTGACCTGGAACTGACCTGAAATTGACCAAAACCGACCAACAGACTAAAAACCGACCAAAACTGACGTGGAACTGACCTGAAATTGACCACAGACCAACCAACAGACTAGAAACAGACCAAAACTGATCAAAACTGACTTGGAACCGACCTGAAATTGACCAAAAACCAACCAACAGACTAAAAACTGACCAAAACTGACCTGGAACTGACCTGAAATTGACCAAAGACCAACCAACAGACTAAAAACAGACCCAAACTGATCAAAACTGACCTGGAACCGACCTGAAATTGACCAAAAACCAACCAACAGACTAAAAACTGATCAATGAACTGACCTGAAAAAAAAAAAAAATCAAAACTGACCTGGAACTGACCTGAAATTGACCAAAGAACAACCTACAGACTAAAACTGACCAAAACTGACCTGGAACTGACCTGAAATTTACCAAAGACCAACCAACAGACTAAAAACAGACCCAAACTGATCAAAACTGACCTGGAACCGACCTGAAATTGAACAAAAACCAACCAACAGACTAAAAACTGATCAATACTGACCTTGAACTGACCTGAAATTGACCAAAGACCAACCTACAGACTAAACACTGACCAAAACTGATCAAAACTGACCTGAAATTGACCAAAGACCAACCAACAGACTAGAAACAGACCAAAACTGATCATAACTGACCTTGAACTGACCTGAAATTGACCAAAGACCAACCAACAGACTAAGAACTGACCAAAACTGACCTGGAACTGACCTGAAATTTACCAAAGATCAACCAACAGACTAAAAACTGACCAAAACTGATCAAAACTGACCTGGAACCGACCTGAAATTCACCAAAAACCAACCAACAGACTAGACAGACCAAAACTGATCAAATCTGACCTGGAACTGACCTGAAATTGACCAAAGACCAACCTACAGACTAAAAACTGACCAAAACTGACCTGGAACTTACCTTAAATTGACCAAAGACCAACCAACAGACTAAAAACTGATCAATACTGGCCTGGAACTGACCTGAAATTGACCACAGACCAACCAACAGACTAGAAACAGACCAAAACTGATCAAAACTGACCTGGAACTGACCTGAAATTGACCAAGAACCAACCTACAGACTAAAAACTGGCCAAAACTGATCAAAACTGACCTGGAACCGACCTGAAATTGACCAAAAACCAACCAACAGAGTAAAAACTGACCAAAATTGATCAAAACTGACCTGAAATTGACCAAAGACCAACCAACAGACTAAAAACAGACCAAAACTGATCAAAACTGACCTGGAACCGACCTGAAATTGACCAAAAACCAACCAACAGACTAAAAACTGACCAAATCTCACAGGAAAAGTGACCAAAAACCAACCAACAGACCAAAAACTGACCAAAACTGATCAAAACTGACCTGGAACTGACCTGAAATTGACCAAAGACCAACCAACAGACTAGAAACTGACCAAAACTGATCAAAACTGACCTGGAACTGACCTGAAATTGACCACAGACCAACCAACAGACTAAAAACTGATCAAAACTGACCTGGAACTGACCTGAAATTGACCAAAGACCAACCTACAGACTAAAAACTGATCAAAACTGACCTGGAACTGACCTGAAATTGACCAAAGACCAACCTACAGACTAAAAACTGACCAAAACTGACCTGGAACTGACCTGAAATTGACCAACAGACCAACCAACAGACTAAAAACTGATCAAAACTGACCTGGAACTGACCTGAAATTGACCAAAGACCAACCTACAGACTAAAAACTGACCAAAACTGACCTGGAACTGACCTGAAATTGACCAAAGACCAACCTACAGACTAAAAACTGACCAAAACTGACCTGGAACTGACCTGAAATTGACCACAGACCAACCAACAGACTAGAAACAGACCAAAACTGATCAAAACTGACCTGGAACTGACCTGAAATTGACCAAAGACCAACCAACAGACTAAAAACTGATCAAAACTGACCTGGAACTGACCTGAAATTGACCAAAAACCAACCTACAGACTAAAACAGACCAAAACTGACCAAAACTGACCTGGAACTGACCTGAAATTGACCAAAGACCAACCAACAGACTAAAAACTGATCAAAACTGACCTGGAACTGACCTGAAATTGACCAAAGACCAACCAACAGACTAGAAACAGACCAAAACTGATCAAAACTGACCTGGAACTGACCTGAAATTGACCAAAGACCAACCAACAGACTAAAAACCGACCAAAACTGACCTGGAACTGACCTGAAATTGACCAAAGACCAACCAACAGACTAAAACGACCAAAACTGATCAAAACTGACCTGGAACCGACCTGAAATTGACCAAAAACCAACCAACAGACTAAAAACTGACCAAAACTGACCTGGAACTGACCTGAAATTGACCAAAGACCAACCAACAGACTAAAAACAGACCAAAACTGATCAAAACTGACCTGGAACTGACCTGAAATTGACCAAAGACCAACCAACAGACTAAAAACCAAAATGATCAAAACTGACCTGGAACTGACCTGAAATTGACCAAAGAACCAACCAACAGACTAAAAACTGACCAAAACTGACCTGGAACTGACCTGAAATTGACCAAAGACCAACCAACAGACTAAAAACAGACCAAAACTGATCAAAACTGACCTGGAACCGACCTGAAATTGAACAAAGACCAACCAACAGACTAAAAACTGATCAATACTGACCTGGAACTGACCTGAAATTGACCAAAAACCAACCTACAGACTAAACACTGACCAAAACTGACCTGGAACTGACCTGAAATTGACCAAAGACCAACCAACAGACTAGAAACAGACCAAAACTGATCAAAACTGACCTGGAACTGACCTGAAATTGACCAAAAGACCAACCAACAGACTAAAAACTGACCAAAACTGACCTGGAACTGACCTGAAATTTACCAAAGATCAACCAACAGACTAAAAACTGACCAAAACTGATCAAAACTGACCTGGAACCGACCTGAAATTGACCAAAAACCAACCAACAGACTAGACAGACCAAAACTGATCAAAACTGACCTGGAACTGACCTGAAATTGACCAAAACCAACCTACAGACTAAAAACTGACCAAAACTGACCTGGAACTTACCTTAAATTGACCAAAGACCAACCAACAGACTAAAAACTGATCAAGACTGGCCTGGAACTGACCTGAAATTGACCACAGACCAACCAACAGACTAGAAACAGACCAAAACTGATCAAAACTGACCTGGAACTGACCTGAAATTGACCAAAAACCAACCAACAGACTAAAAACTGACCAAAACTGATCAAAACTGACCTGGAACCGACCTGAAATTGACCAAAAACCAACCAACAGACTAAAAACTGACCAAAATTGATCAAAACTGACCTGGAACAAATTGACCAAAGACCAACCAACAGACTAAAAACAGACCAAAACTGATCAAAACTGACCTGGAACCGACCTGAAATTGACCAAAAACCAACCAACAGACTAAAAACTGACCAAATCTGCACAGGAAAAGTGACCAAAAACCAACCAACAGACCAAAAACTGACCAAAACTGATCAAAACTGACCTGGAACTGACCTGAAATTGACCAAAGACCAACCAACAGACCAGAAACCGACCAAAACTGATCAAAACTGACCTGGAACTGACCTGAAATTGACCACAGACCAACCAACAGACTAAAAACTGATCAAAACTGACCTGGAACTGACCTGAAATTGACCAAAGACCAACCTACAGACTAAAAACTGACCAAAACTGACCTGGAACTGACCTGAAATTGACCAAAGACCAACCAACAGACTAAAAACTGACCAAAACTGACCTGGAACTGACCTGAAATTGACCAAACCAAGACCAACCAACAGACTAAAAACTGATCAAAACTGACCTGGAACTGACCAGAAATTGACCAAAGACCAACCTACAGACTAAAAACTGACCAAAACTGACCTGGAACTGACCTGAAATTGACCAAAGACCAACCAACAGACTAAAAACTGACCAAAACTGACCTGGAACTGACCTGAAATTGACCACAGACCAACCAACAGACTAGAAACAGACCAAAACTGATCAAAACTGACCTGGAACTGACCTGAAATTGACCAAAGACCAACCAACAGACTAAAAACTGATCAAAACTGACCTGGAACCGACCTGAAATTGACCAAAAACCAACCAACAGACTAGAAACAGACCAAAACTGATCAAAACTGACCTGGAACTGACCTGAAATTGACCAAAGACCAACCAACAGACTAAAAACTGATCAAAACTGACCTGGAACTGACCTGAAATTGACCAAAAACCAACCAACAGACTAGAAACAGACCAAAACTGATCAAAACTGACCTGGAACTGACCTGAAATTGACCAAAACCAACCAACAGACTAAAAACTGACCAAAACTGACGTGGAACTGACCTGAAATTGACCACAGACCAACCAACAGACTAGAAACAGACCAAAACTGATCAAAACTGACTTGGAACCGACCTGAAATTGACCAAAAACCAACCAACAGACTAAAAACTGACCAAAACTGACCTGGAACTGACCTGAAATTGACCAAAGACCAACCAACAGACTAAAAACAGACCCAAACTGATCAAAACTGACCTGGAACCGACCTGAAATTGACCAAAAACCAACCAACAGACTAAAAACTGATCAATACTGACCTGGAACTGACCTGAAATTGACCAAAGAACCAACCTACAGACTAAAAACTGACCAAAACTGATCAGAACTGACCTGAAATTGACCACAGACCAACCAACAGACTAGAAACAGACCAAAACTGATCAAAACTGACCTGGAACTGACCTGAAATTGACCAAAGACCAACCAACAGACTAAAAACTGACCAAAACTGACCTGGAACTGACCTGAAATTTACCAAAGATCAACCAACAGACTAAAAACAGACCAAAACTGATCAAAACTGACCTGGAACCGACCTGAAATTCACCAAAAACCAACCAACAGACTAAAAAACAAAACTGATCAAATCTGACCTGGAACTGACCTGAAATTGACCAAAACCAACCTACAGACTAAAAACTGACCAAAACTGACCTGGAACTTACCTTAAATTGACCAAAGACCAACCAACAGACTAAAAACTGATCAATACTGGCCTGGAACTGACCTGAAATTGACCACAGACCAACCAACAGACTAGAAACAGACCAAAACTGATGAAAACTGACCTGGAACTGACCTGAAATTGACCAAGAACCAATCTACAGACTAAAAACTGGCCAAAACTGATCAAAACTGACCTGGAACCGACCTGAAATTGACCAAAAACCAACCGACAGAGTAAAAACTGACCAAAATTGATCAAAACTGACCTGAAATTGACCAAAGACCAACCAACAGACTAAAAACAGACCAAAACTGATCAAAACTGACCTGGAACCGACCTGAAATTGACCAAAATCCAACCAACAGACTAAAAACTGACCAAATCTCACAGGAAAAGTGACCAAAAACCAACCAACAGACCAAAAACTGACCAAAACTGATCAAAACTGACCTGGAACTGACCTGAAATTGACCAAAGACCAACCAACAGACCAGAAACCGACCAAAACTGATCAAAACTGACCTAGAACTGACCTGAAATTGACCACAGACCAACCAACAGACTAAAAACTGATCAAAACTGACCTGGAACTGACCAGAAATTGACCAAAGACCAACCTACAGACTAAAAACTGACCAAAACTGACCTGGAACTGACCTGAAATTTACCAAAAACCAACCTACAGACTAAAAACTGACCAAAACTGACCTGGAACTGACCTGAAATTTACCACAGACCAACCAACAGACTAAAAACAGACCAAAACTGATCAAAACTGACCTGGAACTGACCTGAAATTGACCAAAGACCAACCAACAGACTAAAAACTGATCAAAACTGACCTGGAACCGACCTGAAATTGACCAAAAACCAACCAACAGACTAGAAACAGACCAAAACTGATCAAAACTGACCTGGAACTGACCTGAAATTGACCAAAGACCAACCTACAGACTGAAAACTGATCAAAACTGACCTGGAACCGACCTGAAATTGACCAAAAACCAACCAACAGACTAGAAACAGACCAAAACTGATCAAATCTGACCTGGAACTGACCTGAAATTGACCAAAACCGACCAACAGACTAAAAACCGACCAAAACTGACGTGGAACTGACCTGAAATTGACCACAGACCAACCAACAGACTAGAAACAGACCAAAACTGATCAAAACTGACTTGGAACCGACCTGAAATTGACCAAAAACCAACCAACAGACTAAAAACTGACCAAAACTGACCTGGAACTGACCTGAAATTTACCAAAGACCAACCAACAGACTAAAAACAGACCCAAACTGATCAAAACTGACCTGGAACCGACCTGAAATTGAACAAAAACCAACCAACAGACTAAAAACTGATCAATACTGACCTTGAACTGACCTGAAATTGACGAAAGAACAACCTACAGACTAAACACTGACCAAAACTGATCAAAACTGACCTGAAATTTACCACAGACCAACCAACAGACTAGAAACAGACCAAAACTGATCAAAACTGACCTTGAACTGACCTGAAATTGACAAAAGACCAACCAACAGACTAAAAACTGACCAAAACTGACCTGGAACTGACCTGAAATTTACCAAAGATCAACCAACAGACTAAAAACTGACCAAAACTGATCAAAACTGACCTGGAACCGACCTGAAATTCACCAAAAACCAACCAACAGACTAAAAAGACCAAAACTGATCAAATCTGACCTGGAACTGACCTGAAATTGACCAAAACCAACCTACAGACTAAAAACACTGACCAAAACTGACCTGGAACTTACCTTAAATTGACCAAAGACCAACCAACAGACTAAAAACTGATCAATACTGGCCTGGAACTGACCTGAAATTGACCACAGACCAACCAACAGACTAGAAACAGACCAAAACTGATGAAAACTGACCTGGAACTGACCTGAAATTGACCAAGAACCAATCTACAGACTAAAAACTGGCCAAAACTGATAAAACTGACCTGGAACCGACCTGAAATTGACCAAAAACCAACCGACAGAGTAAAAACTGACCAAAATTGATCAAAACTGACCTGAAATTGACCAAAGACCAACCAACAGACTAAAACAAGACCAAAACTGATCAAAACTGACCTGGAACCGACCTGAAATTGACCAAAATCCAACCAACAGACTAAAAACTGACCAAATCTCACAGGAAAAGTGACCAAAAACCAACCAACAGACCAAAAACTGACCAAAACTGATGAAAACTGACCTG